>CM051025.1:74484973-74849973 GCA_027627225.1 Congeria kusceri
TGCTCCTACCACTACGACAGCAGCTGCTACCACTACAACAGCAGCTCCTACAACTACAACAACAGCTCCTACCACTACAACAGCAGCTCCTACCACTACAACAGAAGCTCCTACCACTACAACAGTTGATCCCACCGTTACAACAGTTGCTTCTACCACTACAACAGCAGCTCCTACCACTACAACAGTGGCTCCTACCACTACAACATCAGATCCTACCACTACAACAGAAGCTCCTACCACTACAACAGAAGCTCCTTTCACAACAACAGCAGCTCCTACCACTACAACATCAGCTCCTACCACTACAACAGAATCTCCTACCACAACAACATCTGCTCCTACCACAGCGACAGCTGCTCCTACCATAACGACAGCTACTCCTACCACCACCACAGAAGTTCCTACCACTACAACAGCAGCTCCTACCAATACAACAGAAGCTCCTACCACTACAACAGAAGCTCCTACCACAACAACAGCTGCTCCTACCACAACGACAGCTGCTCCTACCATAACGACAGCTGCTCCTACCACCACCACAGAAGTTCCGACCACTACAACAGCTGCTCCTACTACTACAACAGCTGCTCCTACCACTACAACAGAAGCTCCTACCACAACAACAGCTGCTCCTACCACTACAACAGCAGCTCCCACCACTACAACAGCAGCTCCTACCACTACAACAGTGGCTCCTACCACTACCATTAGAGTTCAGTGTTGCATATTATGTTCAGTTCCAACTACCACAACAACAGAAGCTCCTACCACTACAACAGAAGCTCCAACGACTACAACAGCTGCTCATACCACTACAACACCAGCCCTTACCACTACAGTTCAGTGTTGCAACTTATGTTCAGATCCAACTACCACAACAACAGCTGCTCCTACCACTACAACATCAGCTCCTACCACTACAACAGAAGCTCAAACGACTATAACAGCTGCTCCTACCACTACAACAGTAGCTCCTACCACTGCAGTTCAGTGCTGCAACTTATGTTCAGTTCAAACTTCCACAACAACAGCACCTCCTACCACTACAATATCAGATCCTACCACTACAACAGGAGCTTTAACGACTACAGCAGCTGCTCCTACCACTACAACAGCAGCTCCTACCACTATCACTACAGTTGAGTGTTGCAACTTTTGTTCATTTCCAACTACCACAACAACAGCGGCTCCTACTTCTACAACAGCTGCTCCTTCCACTACAACAGCTGCTCCTACCACTACGACAGCAGCTGCTACCACTACAACAGCAGCTCCTACAACTACAACAACAGCTCCTACCACTACAACAGCAGCTCCTACCACTACAACAGAAGCTCCTACCACTACAACAGTTGATCCCACCGTTACAACAGTTGCTTCTACCACTACAACAGCAGCTCCTACCACTACAACAGTGGCTCCTACCACTACAACATCAGATCCTACCACTACAACAGAAGCTCCTACCACTACAACAGAAGCTCCTTTCACAACAACAGCAGCTCCTACCACTACAACATCAGCTCCTACCACTACAACAGAATCTCCTACCACAACAACATCTGCTCCTACCACAGCGACAGCTGCTCCTACCATAACGACAGCTACTCCTACCACCACCACAGAAGTTCCTACCACTACAACAGCAGCTCCTACCAATACAACAGAAGCTCCTACCACTACAACAGAAGCTCCTACCACAACAACAGCTGCTCCTACCACAACGACAGCTGCTCCTACCATAACGACAGCTGCTCCTACCACCACCACAGAAGTTCCGACCACTACAACAGCTGCTCCTACTACTACAACAGCTGCTCCTACCACTACAACAGAAGCTCCTACCACAACAACAGCTGCTCCTACCACTACAACAGCAGCTCCCACCACTACAACAGCAGCTCCTACCACTACAACAGTGGCTCCTACCACTACCATTAGAGTTCAGTGTTGCATATTATGTTCAGTTCCAACTACCACAACAACAGAAGCTCCTACCACTACAACAGAAGCTCCAACGACTACAACAGCTGCTCATACCACTACAACACCAGCCCTTACCACTACAGTTCAGTGTTGCAACTTATGTTCAGATCCAACTACCACAACAACAGCTGCTCCTACCACTACAACATCAGCTCCTACCACTACAACAGAAGCTCAAACGACTATAACAGCTGCTCCTACCACTACAACAGTAGCTCCTACCACTGCAGTTCAGTGCTGCAACTTATGTTCAGTTCAAACTTCCACAACAACAGCACCTCCTACCACTACAATATCAGATCCTACCACTACAACAGGAGCTTTAACGACTACAACAGCTGCTCCTACCACTACAACAGCAGCTCCTACCACTACCACTACAGTTGAGTGTTGCAACTTATGTTCATTTCCAACTACCACAACAACAGCGGCTCCTACTTCTACAACAGCTACTCCTTCCACTACAACAGCTGCTCCTACCACTACGACAGCAGCTGCTACCACTACAACAGCAGCTCCTACCACTACAACAGCAGCTCCTACCACTACAACAGCAGCTCCTATCACTACGACAGCTACGACAGCTGCTCCTACCAGTACAACAGAAGCTCCTACCACAACAACATCTGCTCCCACCACTACAGCAGAAGCTCCTACTACTACAACAGCTGCTCCAACCACTACAACAGAAGTTCCTGCCACAACAACATCAGCTGCTATCACAACAACAGCAGCTACTACCACTACAACCGCAGCTCCTACTACTACAACAGCAGCACCTACCACCACAACAGCGGCTCAAACCCCAATTTTCACGCAGAATTTTACGGTCACAAAAGTGTTTGTTAAATTTCTTGTTAATGGTTCTTCAGTGGACTTTCAGAATTCGTCTTCAGAATCATACCTTACCCTTATGGCTGATATGCAAGTGCAGGTTCGTATAGCAATCGCAATATTGTTTGAAGCTTTGTAAAGCAGCATATACATCATCTTTATTATATTGATCTACCTGTCGTCTTTTCTATAATGAATACATACTATTCAACATTAAAATACGGGTAGGCGTATCCGTATTCGCTCTACTGAAAACAAACACTCAAAAGCGACAATTATTAAAATGCATAGTACTTTCAGTATCAGGTGTACAGCCAGCTTGGAATATAATTTTATCAGTTGCATAAAAGATATACCTCAACTCTGTCTACGAATGATACATGTTCAACAGCATTTCTTCCGCAATTTTCAACATATCCAGAAAAAAACAACATCCAGATGTTAAAAGGACACTATAGAAGCTGCTGTCCGCAGCGTCACATATGCATTCGGAGCCAAGTATTGTTTGCGTGACATAAAATAGTTCGTGATTTTGGGGAATTTTAATGAATAATTTGTAGAAAATAGGGTATATAATGAATGGAATAATGCACGAATATGGTGGTGTACAACCATGTACCAGTCTAGTTTGTTGTGTCAAGAAGCGTCACACGAGAGGCTGCGATACGAATTTACACAATCAACTCAATTGATACAAGTTTTATGAACACCATACAGCGTAACACTACGTTAGTATTTAAACTTTAATATCTGAGTTTCGGTCCGCATTGGATTGAACGATTTTATTCTGTAAAGATTGGACAAGTGTTTCTCAGGCTACTATGTAGTTTACACAAGGCAATTAATTTGGTCCCAAATTCATTAATCTCCTTAGTTCATTTTTTGTAAACTTACATAAACCTTAAAATTAAGTTTATATATACTCCATATAAAGGTTTATTTACATTAACATTTCTTCAATAGTGAATAATAAACAGATGTTTATTATTGTACTATTTCTTGAACAAAAATAATTATATATTTCGTTTGAACATTTCAGCTAAGTACGTTATGTAATTCAAAGTTTCCTTAGGAGATTTGTGAATACCAGCGCTAAAATATTGTACGTATCTTAAGTACAACTTAAGTTAGGATGTTCTTTAGGAGTTTTATGAGTATAGTCCATGTATTCCAATGTACCAATCCCTTCTTTTCAAACCTTCACAACTATAGACAAGGCCCACATAAAAAAGTTACAAACTTATTTATGATTTATAACAAGTTGTATTTGTATATAGCATTATTACGTTTGTATTGTTACCATTTCAGCTGCTGTTGTATTACAAAACAATTATGGGAGAAAAAGTACTTGTAATTGTTGTAATTCGTCTAAGGTATGATTATTTGTATCGTGTATTTGTAAAATGTAGTTACTCTTGCGCTAAGTTAATGTAAAGAAAAGTAAAAGAGTAGAAAATGACAATATTGGCATGTAGTGTTAACCTTGTTTAATCAATTTTTAATTACACTGTTCAACAATTGTGGCAGTGTTGTTATGATAAACTCGGTTTTCTACTTTTGGCATTGCTTTTAAATCAACTCATCAGTTATAAATAACGACAAAGTATGTGTTTATTGTGTTATTGCAAATGCTCTTAAACGGCGAAACATCAAATTCTTAAATAAGAAAAAACAATATAAAACGATATAACGGCAAAACATGTATTATAGAGTGTACACATCCCAAAATTAATTAACAATGATGATGATGATGATGATGATAATAATAATAATAATAATAATGACGATGATAATAATAATACAAATAATAATAACAAAAATAATTTTGAAGAAGATGATGATGATGTTGTTGATGATGATGATGATAACAACATTAATAATAACACAACATTAATAACAACATTGCATTTGAACGTGTTGCCTTGTATGTTGCTAGCAATGGAAGCGTGATCGTGGAGTACGACGTGGTGTACCGAGACGACGAGGAATCCAACAGGGTTTTCACCGAGGCCAACGTCGGTATCGTCAGCGGTGAAAGGACCATCACAGTCCTGGACGAGCTTGTATCGGCAGCGTCAGTGCAGATTAATAATACGTTCGGTATGGGGCGTCTGTTTCAAATAATGTGCATTATTAATAACTATACCCCTCTTCTGAGAAGAAGCGGTGTATAATTATGATTGCTTTGCAAATGTCGGTCCATCTGTACGTCTGTGTATCGTTGTCCGGCAAAAACTTTGGAATCCTTAGGCCTAGGATCTTTATACGTACTATGTCGTTTGGTCGTGACTAGTACAGGATTCCTATTGATTTTTGGGTCAGAGGTCATGGTCAAGCTGACCAATAGCTGTTAAAAGTCGTCAGGTCTATGGAACTCTTAGAACTAGTTTCTTCAATCTTGGTAGGTAGATTGGTCATGACTAGTAGAAGATTACTGTTGGTTATTGGGTTAAACATCACGATCAAAGTGTGTAAAAGTCGTAAAACCTTATCTGGGCAATAATTGGACGATTGTTGAATGTAGGTATTTCAACACTATATCGGTATATTAGTTATGCCATTTTATGATTTACATCCCCATTAATGAAACAATTCACTCAGTCAGTATCAATGAGCTATGAGGGCATTCATCAATGACAGTGATAGTTCATAGTTTATTCATCATTCCATTTCGACTTATCTTTACTTCACAATAATTAATACAAAAAGAACAATGAAACAAAACGCTGCATCACCCGCACTTATTCGTATATTCAGTTCCGTAACGTTCGTCCACCGCACCTTGACACGTCCAGGCATTTTGCAGCTGTCACATTAGAAATAGTTTACGTATATAATGTTAAACACATGCTTTATGGCCAGTCAGAATATTTCTCTAGTAACGTATATTAATTTTCAGTAACAAAGGAAACGGTTCAGGAAGGTGTGTGCACGCTATTCGAGGCCACTGGAGGCTGTCGACAAGGTTTCCACTGTGAGAACCAGGCTGGGAGACCAGTTTGTTTGTTTGTGAAGTAAATACTTTAAACTTCAATTCAGTAACATTTTGAATATATTGAATATAGCTGTAGGAATTAATTAAGTAAATACACGTGTACTGATTCTAAGTTTCCATAAGAAATTTGGTGCAAGGTACACGTCTGGAACTTTAGCATTTAAAACGATATCAATTAAAAACAACAACAAGCTAATACCATAAAACTCGAATGTTGCTTTTGCATTTTCTGTCGAAGATAGAGCATAATATATCATATTATTCTGGCTCATTTTAGTAATATTTGTCAGTATGGTTCATATTCTCAAACATGGTTTTGGTTCGTGTTTCAGCCAGGACAAACAGCCAGGTATGTTCTTGTGACTTTATCGATGAATCGCGTTTTTAACTTTAAGTATACCATGTAGCTTAAACACATATGTGTTTATGTTAGGACAACGGATAACGGATTACGGAATACTAGTAATGTATGCATTTCGACGTGGCATCGTCATTCTTGCGCACATTTTTTATTCTGCTGCATAAATGTTACTTTTATAAAATGAGACTATTATTTTGAGTAGATTGAACAAATACAATGCTGTATATTATGATATTATCATTATTATGCTATGATGCCGACATACATGACCGTACGTTTTGCACTAATATTTCATAGAGCTCTGCTAGTACATGAAGTGTGAAATTTGGTCATTTGTGAATGAAGTGTTAACTAAGTGCACGTAAAGTAAGTAAACAAAGAACATAATTTTTGTTAAATTCTGTTCACACAGTGGTGATGTTTTTCAGACCAGGACTTAGTATCACGAACATTCTTAAGTTTTGAAGTTAACTCAGTAAATGAGATTTGAGTTTTTACTCAGCAGAGAATTGAGTTAATCGCGAAGCTCACGAACGATCTCAAATTCCATCTCAGTTTAGTTCGGCTCATATTATCGTCCGACTCTAATATTTACAATTTGTCCATGATGTGAAGAACGTTCTTCAAACGGAGATTTATTTCTACCATGCTTGAGCTTTCGTTCATATTTTGAAATAATCTAAGGCAGCTCAACTATTTTTGCTCAAACTCAAAATTGAGTTTTACTGAAAACTAAAAAAAAAATCGTTCGTTATCAACAAGTTGAAAATGAGATTCATATTCGACTAAAATTTGAGAAAAAAACTAAATGTTGAGTCAGAGTATTGACTCAAGTAGTTTCGTCATACTTGGCCGATGCTTTTGATACTTGAACATTGCCCACAGTACCCAGTGTTATAGGCACAAGTGAACGTGTATATACATGCATCCAGTATACTAGCTCTTGATATTCACAGTGACCTCTTCTGATGGCGGGAATGCTTTAATCATCGCCACCATTTGCAGCGCGGCGTTCTTGATTCTCGTTGTTTTCATCGTCTGCTTCATTGCACGAAGGTATCGCAGCAGAAGAAACCGCAAAACGAGCTCCAGGATATCTGTGGGGTAAGTAATCTCTTTACTCTGCCCAGTGTTCTCAAAGGAATAACTACAGGATCAAAGATCAGTCTTAGCTGAACTTGATCTTCCAGCTCAAATGAGCGGAATCTCAAAATATTTAAGTTTTGAAAAAACTTTTCTTCCAGACAAAATAACATGATATTTTTGTTTGATTTTGAAAGAATCTTCATTTTCTAGATATGTAAAATCTATATTTTATCAATAGTTAAATCTGATCCCGATTTTTCGTGAAAGCCATTTTCGAGCCTGATCCTGAAATTTGAGGATCAGACGCAACTTAAACCTGAAAATCAGGCGCAACTTGTTTTGTGAACATGGGACCAGATCAGTGCACATTACAGTGCGTTACAAAGTTCGTATTTTAGCTACCAGACATAGTTGTGAATATAACTGCATCCTTAATTAATATAGCGCCTTTCTCGGTTCACTATCTTTGCAACCACATTGCAGGGCCAATATCCTCAAAGCTCGTAAGTGAAAACGTAAGTACATTTCTTGAAATCGTAACATTCCTTAAGTCTGTTCATGGTTCATTTAAAGTGTATTTTGTCTTGAAAGGTTTTTAATTGAGAAAGAATCAACAGTTATTTCTTATATTACCATATTTTAGCGAGAAATTAATGATGTGTACAATTAAAAATTTGCACTTTCATTAAGGTCAAATTTTCCTTAGGAGCTTTGTGGATATGGCCCCAGGCCAGCTTTTAAACTGTGCGCGTGTTCAAATGAGTTGTGTAAATGTTGTTGATCGACCAAGTAACACGAGTGACTGTGAATGTCAGCAATTCTCATTCCTCAATCCTACCAGCGTTTTGTCTATGGATTGTAGTCCTCTATTATTGACAACAGTTCAACCTTTTTATGTAATGATCTTTGTCAGTCGTTTAAGCTGCAGTCTATGTTGTTGTCATATAAAATATTATAATATATTCAAACATAAACATACACCTGTAACTTAAACATCACGTTTATTAATTGAATCCTCTTGAGACATTCTGCAGGAAAAAGAAAACTGACAAAAAACAAGAAACGAGACGTTTATATTTGAGTAAAAAACTAAAACTAAATATCCTATGATGTGTTACAGCTCGTATGACAAGAAACGTTGGGAGGATTTCAGGCAGCGCATTGCTCCCTTTTTCGGGTCCGTGGGGTGGCGCGAGAACGTCTTCGGTTTCGTCCCCCACCCGAGTGGCAGCAGCAAGCGTGCGACCTTGAATGACCTGGTGCGAGACTTGCCGGACAATGCTCAGATGTGTGAGTATATGAAGAGCAAATCAGTTTAGTTTTTAAGGTTATTCACGTTAAATAAACGTTTTGGAAAAGAAGTAAGCAATATTAACAAAATTAGACTAAAATATTAATACGACGTAATCATTAAAATTATAAGAAAATAATCAAAATGAGTATTTGATTTATTTAAATTAATACTTTTTATGACCGCTACATTGAACTACAATAAGTAAACGTACATTAATTAATAGTATACATTAAACATATATTTATTAATGTTAACATAATAAATAAACGCCATTTAGTAGTCTACCTTATACAAGGACTTTTTTATTTAGACTAACGCAATAGTCAACTCATGTCCATACACCGTAAGGTATGCTAGATATAATGGAAACTTATATTAAATTGTAATCAGTTTTAGTTATATATTGTGTGGGCTAATGAAATGATGGCCAAATGAAAATACTAATAGTATTATAAGTGCATGAGGGATTCACATTACACGTGTAACGTGACAAATGTACAATTGGTGTCCCATCTTTCAGCTTTTGACAATCCAGTGATTGCCAAGGGACAAGGATTTGATGATGACGTGAGTATTGAAGTTTTTTGGTTGTGTCGATGTAATAATGATTGAATGTATTATTTAAATCTGTACATGTTTTATTGACAACATTATTTTGTTTTTTGTATTTATATTTATACCGGTATGTTATGTTTTAGTTGTTTTCGTAAACACGCATTTGTATGAATGTAAACATAATTAAATCTTCAATCTTTGAATAACGTTACACATTAATGTTAAAATATATTTGCATAAGCCTATATACTGATAAAAAATAACTTGTAAAACATGCTAAAATTACATATTAAGAACATCCCAAGCATATATTTGAAAACCCAAAATTGCAATCTTTTTCTCACTTCTTGTCTCGTTAGAATGAACTTATACTAAAAATACAGCATTGTTAATTTGCCATGTTTTTAAAGCAGTACTTTAGTTTCAGATGGCTGCTTAAGTAGATATGTGTATAAAAATGAAAGACACATGCATGTACACATGTAATCTGAACAGATGCCTGTTGAACCACTTTATGTTTTGTTGTATATGATTGGGCCGGAGACCATATTATTATAATTAAGTGCTTACCAACGAAACAGAAGGTCAACTTTCTGAGACACGCTGAATTGAAATAATAGTAGTTACCAGCTACCTACATGCACGTGTCTTTTAAACAGATTTATAGATGCACAATTTTGAACACAAAATAACTTGGTGTTTCTTTATTTTCTTTTGCAAGTTTGAACCTCGCCGTTAAGTGAACAACGAACTTCCATGAGTAGACGACATGATGATATTCGGAAAATCTTCTGCCGAACGCGTCGACTGTCGACCAGATGTGTTTTATAATATGTACATTCAATAACCTTCTGTTTGTGAGTGTGTTGCTTTTTGATGGATACATTTAAATACAAACACATGGTTGAAAAACATAATACAGCAAATATTGTTTCGTGTTGAAACGACTATTTCCGAATAGCCTAGACGAACTTCTTTAATTAATCAATGTATAATATTTAAGTTAGTTTGTAGATGGTGATAAACAGACTTACAAATCAACACTTCAGACTTGCATGATACAATTTGAATCTTTCTTTACTATTGCAGACAAAATTGAACATTGTTGCTTTTCATATCTGCATATTTTTGGCCTGGAAACGGGCGTTATATACTGATATATATTTTGAGAGGAAATTGATACAGATAAAGAAGAACTCTCATATTATGTTTTCACTCACCTGAGCACGAAGTTCTCGGTAAGCTATTGATACAGGAGACCTTTCCAGCGTCGTCCGTCGTCCGTATGCCGTCAACAGTTTGACAGTTATCTCGATAAAGATTACATTTTTTATAAAATCTTAACCTAACATGCACAGTTTGTGTATGGCCATAAAATCTTGGTTAGTATCGATAATGGGCCAAATCGAACCAGAAACCTAAGAGTTATTGTCCCTTTTTGCAAGGAAAATGCAGAAATTGCATTTTTCCAATTATGTTCTTTTCATATTTCATCCAATCTTTACTGAACTTCCACAGTTTGTGTTTGACCATAAAGTCGCAGCAGAAGCCAATGATTGGCAAGGTTGGACTACAAACACCAGAGTTATAGCTCCTTGTTTGTAGAAAAAAATGCAAAAATTGCCTTTTCTGTTCATAGAGACTTTTCTTCCAATCTTCACCAAACGTCCACAGTTTGTGTACTATCAAACGATCACAGCAGAAGCAATCAATGGCGGGAACGCACCACAAACACCAGTGTTATGCCCTATCTTTTAAAAAATAGTCAAAAATTGCATTTTTCCATAATTTCTCTCGTCATTTTCTTTCAATCTTGACCAAACTTCTACAGTTTGTGTTTAACCCGACCATCTCAGCAGAAGCAAACGATTGGTAAGGTTAGGCCACAAACACCAGAGTTATAGCCCCTTGTTTGTAGAAAAAAATGGGCAAGGTTGGACCACAAGTTATTTTGGATGGGTAAAAATGCAAAAATTTTACGTTCATAAAGACTTCATTGTTTTATTCAATTGTGACCAACCTTCCACAGTTTGTGTGTGATCATACGGTCGCAGCAGAAGTCAACAATGGGCCAGATTGGACCACAAACACCGAAGTTATTGCCCTTTTGTTTGTGGAAAAAAAAATTGCCTGTTTCCTGCATGGAGATTTAATTTTTCATTCAATCTTGATCAAACTTGTACAGGTTTTGTTTGGCCATAAGATTCAGCATATGCAGAAAACGAAACAGATCAGGAAACGAACACTGGAGTTATTTTCCCTAAATTTTGAAAAAAATGGGCTTGATGCAAGACAGGGACTTCATTTTCAACCAATCTTATCCAAACTTACAGAATTTGTCTATGACCATAAGATCTACAGCGAATTTAAATATAAGAAGTGTAAATGGCAATACACCTCGCTTTTTGGAACAAGCCAGCAAGCATGACAATACCTTTCCGGATCCGTCGCCATTATCTTTCAGAATCGCAGCATAAATACTATTTCCCTGAAACTGCCTGCGAAAAGTTGGACACCAGGGTTAAGAAAATATACACAGTCTTACTTATGACCATGAGCTTCATGTTTGTTTTATACAAGCAATGGTTAGCCAAAAGCAAAGAAAAACATGTATGAGAGTTACTAGTTATCAGGTAGACGAATTATTATATTATGGCGTACATTCCCACATTTGTTCGAGCCTGTCACAACAGTAAGGCTTTCATCTTTGCCAGTACTCAGATGAGCTCTTTGGGCCACCATGACCCTCTTGTCTTTGTTTTGGGAAACTACTTGACACTTGCAGTAATTTGACTGAACGGTATTTGAACTAAGTGCTTTATTAATTTTGTGGTGGTGTTAAATTCTGGGTTCGTGTAGAAATCTTTTACGTGGATTAATTTATTTTTCGGTTTATAATGTGGGTTATTGTCATATAGTTTGATAGCGACAATGAAATTGTATAAAAGGCATCCAAATAAAAGTTCTTCTAAATTGGTGTTTTCTCATTTCTAACAACACACACTGTAACATCAATACTAACATGAAAGGTTATTTTACCTAAAACAACAAAGCCATATATACTAATAGACAAAAAGGAACTGGACATGTTTTCAATGCGTATTTTTTATATGTCGTTAGATATTAATATAGATGAATTTGGTATCAAAATTTAGGTTATAACTTGAACTAATCAATAATTATAATGCCTCTCAAAATTGATCAATCATTAAAAGACAACGGTGGTGTTTAATCTTTGATAACATCAAACACAACTACCGTGTGCAACTTTTAAAATCACTTATGTTTCGTTTGGATGACGTTAACGTTTTAATGTTGGTGAATTTGTAGGGCATTAAATTGTTGATTAGTTCAATGTATATCCTAATTCATCTATATTTAAATCTAACAACATATTAAAATATGCAATGAAAACATGTCCAGATTCTTTTTACTATTAGTATAAAATCAACTCTTTAACATGACAACATTCAATGTAGCAACTATTTTATTATCGGTTTAATGGCACCCGTAGTGTTTCTGTGGCGTTAGGCAAGGGTGATATACTGACAGTGGAAAAACAGGTATGCCAATACAATATGGAAACCCCACTTCAATGATCAAGTTAAGAGAAACGCAAAATACAAAAACGTCCGATGCTGAATCAATGTTATAATTCCTCCACACAACAACTTTTAAGGGACGGGTATACCGGTAACCTCATGTATCTCTGTTCGTCCGACTTGTAAATCTGTCGAATTTTTTCCTCTTTTTGCTCTTTAAAACAAATTAAATGAAATGCCACAGCATCAAGTGCGACTGTGCATAATCCAAGCGGATTCCTTTAAAGTATTTACTCAATCTGCACGCTTCTCTAAAACCCCTGACCAAATGTTGACAATTCTTTTTTTGTGAACGCTAATTCCAAAAAGCAATGGCCCAAAATACACGAAACATCCCTGTAGTGACGATGAAGTTAGACTTAACATTTTGTGCTTTGTTATCACCCTTAGCAGTACAGTATTCAAACATCTAGACTAGGTGAACACTAAACAACCTTGTTCAGTTGTTGCATTACCATTCAAATGTTTATTTTAGCATACCGATATTAGTGTTTTCTGAAATACATGTATAGACATTTTTCTAAATTTGGCTTGCAGAAAACAGAGATTTTTTATTTATTGTAGTAGAAAACAAAGAATTACCACTAAGTAATATGTGTTCAATACAAAATTTAAACTAATTACAGTACCGATTATAACTTATGTTCCACGCTGTTAAAATGTGCTGTATGACGATTCAAGTATAATTATACTAATTTTTGTAATCTTAACACAAAATTTAATGTACCTTCAAGGAAACTTTGTTAAAACATTTGCCTTTGTCAAAAAATTACAACTTAAAATTTTCAATTCTAAAAGTTAAATAGAAAACAGTTCTGTTTAAAAAAAGAAAATGTAAAGCGTTGTATCAGAACAGCACATCATCAATCATGAAAGCCTAGTCATATTATCATCCTCTTTTCTCACTGCCCAATTGTGGTACTGATTGTAACAATACTTCAAAACATTCATACAATTCTAGATGCTATTGAAAAACACACATGGCGAAATTATTTGAGTCACGAATGCATCAGTAAAACCTCTCTTTGCAAGTTGCTACGTCCAGTAGATACGTTATGATCATACAGAGTCATTCTGAATTTCATAATACATGTAAATACATGCACGGTGCGTAGTGGTACTTTTTAGAATTGTTTCACTATACATGGCTAGTAAATGAGTCACATTTACATCTAAGGGATTGATTGACCTATTGACCAAAACCAGCTGGAAATGAATTTGAAATGCGCTTAAAATACATTTTTGAACAAATTCCGTAGTTTTTTTCCATAATTATGTGTGAGAACTCGAACATTAGTTGACTATACTGAGTTGCAGCAAAAAGGGATCGCAAGTCTAAACACGTTAAATAGGTCGGTCCTAGTGCACGCAAAAAATGATTTTTTACAACTTCTTCGCGGACGATGTTGATTTGTCTGTTCGTCCTGACAGAAGTGTGCGGAAGTGATGCATCCATCTTCCGCCACGTTAAACTAGCCAGAGAAGGTTCGTGGTAAAACAGACAAAGAATGTTTTTCATCGCATGACATATTTTCTGAGCAAAACTTCTATAATTAAAGTATTGCAAACACTGCGCTTCTTCCTTGTATTGTGTTTCCATATTTATAACGAACGTACGATCAGTAGAATGAAAAGTTTCAGTTCGAAACCACGGTCTTTCAGTACTTGGCAAATATTTACAGGTTCATCATGATCCGAAAGTCACAGAGACTGTATACAATTTCCTGACTAAATTTTTCCTCATTAGATGTTATTTACAAGGATTCAAGAGGACAAAAATACTTATTAAAATGATATGTCATAATTATATGTAATAATAATAATAATAATAATAATTATTATTATTATTATTACTATTATTATTGTTATCGTTATAACAATGGAAAAGAAGCGGTATAAAATATCGATGAAAAACTATTATATGATGATCCTCGCAGGCGGTGTACAACATAATTATAAGCTTCAATAAACATATGATTACGCCAGAAAGTAGGGCACTATTTTCCCCTCCATAACAATGAGTGACAATGACGTCAACATACACACAATTTCGGTTTCTTTGACCGCTCTAGAAATAAAAAAACGATCTCACACTGATATCAATAAATATCATCTATTATAAAACTCTAGTAAGGCATGTAAGTGTTTCATTCACAGAATTTTACTAACGAACGTATTGAAATATGACGAATATATTATTCAAGAAATAAGGGTCGCTTTTGTACAATGGAAATAGCGTCCGCCTTGCGATCGGGAGTTAGGTTCCAACTCGGTAGCGTTCGAATGATCTTTCTCAAAAGACACCCAGTACAGGTTCTATCCAGTAAACGGACTAAAAAGTGTCTTAATAAGCCTCAGCGTTCGACACAATTTAGCTATTTAAAATATGATTAATCTAGGAAATAATACATGAACATTCGAAATTCAATGTTCCTGTACAGCTACCGCTTATATATCAGCGTGTATCATGCAATGTTAGGATGAAGGTCATTTTACTCTGAACCAATCTAAATCAATTTAAGCGCTAATGAATCCGACTAAAAAAGAAAAAAAGAAACAAAGTATTTGATACCAAGAACGTGTATATTTCATTATTCGACATTAATTACAAAACCGTTGTTTTTAAATTTTAACATAAACGTGCACATGGCAGCTGCATTGATGAAAAGGTCGTGGAATATGCTTTTATGTTTATGTTTAATAAACCACGTTTTTATAAAAATTTGAATACACTAAAGCGGATATGTTTTTTCAATAATCAACGAACATAAAATAATTATAAATGGCATTCTACAGTGCCATATTCTTTGATTTCCACATTGAAACAGAAATTTAATGAGCCGAGGGAAACTGTCTATTCATTGAACAGTAAAGTGAGTAACGGTTAAAGAATTCACATATTGGCAAATTGACTGTTTTTGTCATAAATCTCAAAAAGAAAAATTCTTTATATGAAAACAAGCGAAATAACACTACTGACAACGAAATATATCGGAAAGACAGTGTCACTGATAAAAAATTATAAAATGAAGATGGATAAAATTATAAAGCGTTTGTAACGCTTTTCATCGGTATTTTGGAAAACAACTGTATCAGCTACTAGCGTTAAAACTTCACCACCTTAACTGACAGTCAGCATGGTCGACTGATTAGAACGACAGTTTTTTTAACCCGGTGGTCGTAGGTTCGAATCCCGACGACGGAAACTATTTTATTTTTATTTTTTTTATTTATAATATTTGATATTGGTTACTCCAACGTCTTTAGGTTTTGCATATCAGACATAAAGTCAGTTTAAAATACGTTCTTGCATTTGCTCACGCCTGTGTGTTGTGTAGAATATGATGCAGAAGCCAGTTATATACAATTACTTAATAGACGATGTGGATATACGAATTACACCACGGTATCGATTACACCACGGTATCGACGGAAACCTTCTTCGGACGGATTTTCTGTTGACATCGAGGCAAAGTTCACGTCCGCTGTCACCAAAACGAGTATAAAGCTCACGAGAAACTAAGACGTCACTGAGTTACGCAATTTTAACGTCGCTGTATCAAAAGTAAGTATTTAATCGGAAACTATCAAGTGTTTTAATAAAATAATTTGAATTTGAAAGAGAAAATCCGTATTAATTGGTTGAATTACATCATGTGCGGTTAATTTCCCGTAATTCAGCTCACAATATCCTGACAAAAAAGTGGGTTTGTTGTCACGAAAAGAACATAAAAAGTTCATGGGTTGCTATGTTGAAAATCTATGAGGTAATTAGAATTGACGTCGTGAATATGTAACGACGTGCGCCGGACCACCTATGGTGTATTTGTTATATGTATATTTTTGGCTTTATGTTTTTTGTACATCGACTGTTCAATGTATTCTATTCATGGATTGTATGCAAAAAGATGAATGCACTTTGAAGTTTGTGTTCGACTTTTCTATTTTCGTAATTAGCATGTGTCCACAAACTTTCTGGACACACTTCGTACATGTTGTACTGCTGCGCAAAGGAAAACTGAAACCAAACCTGTCGACTTCATAGCCTGATGCTGGATACTAATACCGAAACATACATACACTGTCTGATACTAAATGCACTAAGTTCGTCGATGTTTGAATCTGATTCGAAAGGCGTTACAAGGCGTTCAGGTTATAGATCAAAAATAGTACATTGCCAACACTTGTGCTAAATGAAAATATATTTAAATATGTGTTTTGTAATATTATTGTTGGATAATGCAATGTGCTGTTTGGTGTATTTGAAATGGGCTTCCTGTGTTATTGCAGCAAGTTGCCTACAATGAAGACTGCAGTAAGAATGCTGCATTTTTGGTCTGGGAGAAGAAATTTAGGCTCAGAGGGACAAAGGGATCGGACATATTATTTGTATGCTACAAATCCTTTAGGTTTTTAAATATACTCAAGCAATAAACACCAACACTCAATACATGTTTGTCTTGTGATAAAACTTTTTCCCTAATATGACATAATATGTTTTAAAATTTCCTTTTACAGCATTCATTTGGTATGAATTGTCTCTGATCCAAAACAAAACATACAAATTACATAACGGACATGCAAGGTATAAATCTTTATATATTACAAATAAGTTGACTATGGAACCTAGCAAAAAAAAAATCTAAGAGAATATAAAATGACATCATGAAGATCGACAAAAACGTCATTATATTGTTTGGAATAAACATACCACAAAAAAGCGTTGCATCTACGTAAAAACCATTTCTAGCAAATACTACTGCGTGCAGTATAGACTCATTTTCAGTTGTTATGAGACATAACTTACAGCAAAAACATATTTCGTATTCCAGTATTAGTTTAGTCCCATATGCGTTAAATTTTGACTAGAAATATATGAAATAAAAGCAATTATTCCAGTCCATATAATAAACCAGTTCGGCACATTCCTTTCGAACGATACTAAGTACCTCGTGCAGCCACCGGAAGTCACACGTTGGGACCGGTGGAAGCTGTGTTTTCTTTCGAAAGATACTTTCAGCTAAATTCGGAATTTTAGCAGGCAGTGAATACTATTATTATGCGTTGTGAACGTCTATATTTGCAAAATAGAGTAGTTAAACAAGTGTCTGTATTAAAACTGGACCCTCACAATCAGTGATTACTATTTAAAACTATTATTTTTGGGTTGTGCACGTCTATATTTGCAAAATAGAGTAGTTAAACAAATGTCTGTAAAAACGACACTATCGTTTACAGACATAGATTTAACACACATTTCCAGATGCTGAATTGCAATATTCGTTTATTTATATATGCCATTATACAGACCCACTGAAGTTGACAGAAACGTTGCCAAATCTCACAGAAACGTTGCCAAATCTCACTGAAACGTTGCCAAATCGCACAGAAGCCTCTCGGATAAAACGTGCAACGACGGCTTACGAAGATGAGACCTTCTTCTTCATCGACTTCGGACTGTATCAATTGTAGGTCATATATTATATTTCAAGTATATACCTAAATAATGGTTCATATGATGTTTATAATTTACCGCTTAGTCATATATTTGAAATCGTTTAGTTAGTAAAATAGCCGCAATTATTGTTATTCAATTTGTTGTTCCAGTCCGTCTTGATCATTAGATATACCCCACTGATTTAGTCATTGATTCATCGTGCAATAAAAAAAAAATTGTTTTGTTTTTTCGCCGTTTTTAACAGCATTTCAGTCATATCACGGCGGTCAGTTAACCTACTTAAACTTCCTGGGCAAGCTTAGCCGATCTAAGCGGTTTACCATTACTAAGTGCATAGTAACTGACAACTGCCCTACTTGAATCAGAGTTATGTGGCCGGGCTGGGGTTCGAACTCACGATCCCCGGATTGATAGTCCAGCGCTCTACAAACTGAGCTAGCCGGTCCCGGCAGTTTTAAAAGAACAAAGTACTATTAAGAAGCTATATTAAGAAATAAGCTATAGTAACATTAAACTTTGTTTAAATCACAGGATATGAATCAAATACAAAATATATTTAGCAAGTTTGTTGAAGTTAAATTCTTGTCTGCATTTTAGCTGGTATAATCAAACAACGGATATCAAACTTGCAAGAAAAGCACAGACATTTAGCACCATCAAACAGTTCTATACGTTTGTCCTACATTCGGTAAATTGTTACGAATGCACAGGTTATGTATTAAAGAACACAACGACAAAAATACTAAATAGTGATACGGAAATAATAATGATCGTTTTTAATTTTCGGTCATAAATATAGGTATTCATAAAAAGAAAACTTTTGTTCAGTGAGCATATTTGAAATGTTTTTTTATTATTATTTTAACTGTGATGTTGCAAGAAATATTAAATTTAAGTGATATTTCAATAACACAATACATGAAATTGAATTAAATTGTAGTCTTAATTGTAAAGATAAAATGTATTTACCATTTTAAACCTACATAGTGTACGTTGCAAGATTTAAAAAAAGTAATGTAAACGTGGACTGTTTTCCCTTTATTCAAAAGTTTGTTGAAACAAACATGGTAAATGCATTCACTTTCAGTTGAATGTTAGGTTCGCGAGCATTGCTTGATACGGATCTGTTCGGTATGACGGCATTTACTTTGCTGACGTAAGTTGATTGGTAGTCTATTTTTCAAATCCACATTTTCTGAGTTCAATATACATTTGAAGGAAAGATGTTCATAAGACAACAACAAACAATGGCCTAAGTTTAAGGCTTATTTTCTTGGTTGCTATATTTCTATGGCAACTTCTGGATGCCTGTATCTCGGTTTGTCGCTCGAAGACTGCGTCAGAGAGACAAAGCGACAGATATACGAATCCATCAACCTATATACGTACGTACCAATGTTTACAATAATTACAGACTGCAGAAGCCGCGCGATATGGATGGGAGACAACTCAAGACCTTTGTTTGATGTCGGTGTTGTTTTGCCTGCGGTTAGGGACTGGGCCAACAGTAACATCAGCAGTCTTTACAACTATGACCACGCCATGCTCTTTACTTGTGGGAGTTTTCATATGACTTTCTTCAAGATGAGCAGGTCGCGCAGTTTAACGACAAACGTATTTCAGTTGGTACATATTTTGGATACTAGAAGGGACATACATTTGTTAAAATACGTAGCTTTTAAGTGAAGCCTTGAATAGTTTATAAATGTTTGGATCAAAAACCTTAACAACAAAGTCTATGTAAAAAGAGGGCTAACTCTGTCAAAATACAAAATAGAGTTATGGGGAATGTTCACCCTGATACTGGAGTTGATGAAAAAGGTTACTTTCAAGTGAATAGCTTTTGTAGTATTGAAGTTACAAAACGTTGAATGAAAACTTTAACCAGAAAATCTATGTGAAAAATGGACATCACTCTGTCAAAATACAAAACAGAGTTATAGGGACTGTTGCCCTTGATACTGGAGTTGATGATAAAGTTGAGTTCCAAGTTTCAAGTGAATAACTTATGTAGATTTGAAGTTATAAAACCTTTGAATATAAACTTTAACCAAAAACTCTAAGTGAAAAAGGGGCATAAATCTGTCAAATTACAAAACAGAGTTATGTGGAATGTTGCCCCTGACACTGGAGTTGATGACAAAGGTATATTCCAAGTTTCAAGTGAATAACTTATGTAGTTTTGAAGTTACAAGACTTTTGAATAAAAACTTAAACCAATTCAGACGTGGACGCGGACGCCGACACCGGGAGTAGTATGATAGCTCACCTATTCTTCAAATAGTCGAGCTAAAATGTACACGTATTAATTGAATACAGCCTATTTTATAACTGACTTCGTTACATAAAATAATTACTAAAACATGTCCCAAACATATAGTTCATCAAAAACTGCACACTAGTACATCTCTATTTGTGGCTGCATACCATGTGCAGTTTACAGTAGAATAATAATGCCTTTTATAATTCGTTGTGTTGATTTCTGCTTTATCTTCCTAATTTAGTTACAATAAGAGCCGTTACAAGGATGGTGATGACAGGTAAATACATCTAAAATTTATTTTTTAAAGCCTCGTTCACACAATCACGATTTCGGCTACGATTGCCAACGATTTACAAAAGATTGATGAAGTGTGGTAAAGCGTGAACACATACGAACTGGCATCTGTGTGAATCTTGAAGAATCTTGGGTGATCCTTATCGACCGGGAAAGGCAACGACAGTTTTAAACATGTTCAAAACATTCGTGGCTTATCTTACCGCCGCCACGATTATTCCAAAACGTAGGACTAGTGCCATCGTATGTCAATGTGGCTTATTCTTACAGACGTCGTACAGGCATTCGTGGCCTTTCGTGTTTATTTGTGACAATTTGTATGACATAGTTATTACACCGTACATGGTGCGGATTTCTACGCTTGCTCTACGGTTCAGTTACGATTCCAGTAGGATCTTTACCGGCAACTATCATGACTACTCATGAATTAACGCGATGGACCTCAAAAACGCGACGATTGGGTCGCGTTGCCTGTACGGTTTATCGGGATGTTACTTCGCACTCATAAATTTTGAGTACGTTGGTGCCACGATTATGCACGAAGCATCGTTATGTCAAAATCGCCTTGAAGTGTAGTGAAACGTGAGAATTATATTGGCTGCTCGTAGGTTCATTGTGATGAATCTTCTTTAATCTTACAACAATCTTAGGAGAAACGTCTGTAATCGTCTGTTACCATAGAGTATACCTAATGCTAGCGTATTACTACCCTAACAAATCGTATCATATCTTGGTGAAACCATGGTGAATATGCTGCGGTAACCTACAATTGTGGTTGATTTCGTAGTCTAGTCCTACAACAGTGGTCAGTTTACGTAGGAAGATGCAATTGCGACATTGTGCATCCCGACTCATCACGATTAACACATCCCCGATCCATCGTGGGCAATCGTAGCCAAAATCGTGACAGTGTGACCAAGGTTTAAAGGATCGGGGTGCTATATGATGTATTAACATTCAACAGTAATACTGTGTATTTATGAAACAAGAGGGCCCAGAGGGCCCTTGGGCGCTCACCTGAGACCTTGTAACCCGATTAGAATTTGCATCTCCGAGGTGTGGCTTATTTTTATCCCAGGGGCATAATTTGAACAATCTGAACAAACCTCTGGGTCTCGTTTCATGTAAAGCTTTTTAAAGTCCTCTATTTAAGTCTATATAAACCATGTGACCCCTTGGAGTGTGGACAGATTTGACCCCAGGGGCATAATTTAATAAGTCTTTGGAGAGGACCACTATGCAATGTTACGTTATACATATAGGAAAGCTGTGGGCCTTGCCGTTTCAGAGGAGAGGATTTTTAAAGTCATTTAGATATTTAAGTCTATATAGACCATGTGACTCCCAAGGCCTGACCAGTTTTGACCCCAGGGACATAATTTGAACAATATTTGTAGAGGACCACATATACATACCAAATATGAAACCTCTAGGCCTTGCGGTCTCACAGGATTAGAATTTTAAACATTTTGCTATATAAGTGTATATAAACCATGTGACCCCTGAGATGTGGTCAGTTTTGACCCATGGGGCATAATTTAAACAATCTTTTTAGAGGACCACTATAGGATGTTACACACCAAATACGAAACCCTTGGGCCTTGCAGTTTCAGAAGAAGATTTTTAAAGACATTTTGCTATTTACGTTTATATAAACCATGTGACCCCCAGGGCATGGCCAGTTTTGACCTCAGGGGCATTATTTGAACAATCTTTGTAGAGGGCCACTATAGGATGTTAAATACCAAATAAGAAGCCTCTGGGCCTTGAGGTTTCTTAGGAGAAGATTTTTTAAGTCATTTTGCTATTCAAGTGTATATAAATCATGTGACCCACAGGGCGTGGCTAGTTTTGACCCTAGGGGCATAAATTGAATAATATTTGTAAAGGACCACTATAGGATGTTACATACCAAATATGAAACCTCTGGGCCTTGCGGTTTCAGAGAAGAAGATTTTAAAAGACATTTTGCTATTAAAGTCTATATAAACCATGTGACCCCCAGGGCGTGGCCAGTTTTGACCCCAGGGGCATAATTTGAAAAATCTTTGTAGAGGACCACTATAGGATGTTATATACCAAATATGAAACCTCTGGGCCTTGTGGATTAGAAGGGCACCTGACGACTTATATAGAATCATTTAAGTCAGTGCTTCTTGAGTTACTTAGCCGCTGGATGTACAGGAGAGAATACGCCATTAGGTTGAGTCTGGAGAAAAATCTAAGTTTGCTGTATCAATCTTATAAAACACTTGAAACTATCTGAAATATTAATTTAAAGATAAAATGACTGTTAACATTTTTACTTTTGCGTTGGTGATACTTGTTGCCATAGAAACGACGCATACAGATGCTCAGAATATAACAGATGTGAAGAATTTGCTGAAGGAAATTTTCGTAACAAGAGCCTACAACAAAAATATCCGACCTGTCCTCAACCAGCCAGAAGCAATTCAAGGCGAGATAGAAATCTATCTTAACAGTAAGTGCTATATTTAACAGGTTTAGTGTACATATATTGTTTTTTAGTTTGAGTAAACGAATTAGAAGAAAATTAATTTCGCTTTACTTATCAACGTATATAGTCCGCTAGGTTTCTTAAATACTTTACATAGCACGGGTAAATTCAATCTCATTAAAATCATCTCCAGTCTGACGCTAATATTATTATCCGCTGACTGTATCTGATGACTTCGCATTATGGGGTCATGTTCAGATGACCTTTTTAGGAGCCAATCACACTGTTGCCTTTAAAATCTTGCGGTATAACTTTATGTATATAAACCACAAATATCATGCACGAAATTCATGTGAACTTCGGATGTTTACTCGCATAAGGTACCACTATATCCATTGTTGTCCCCGTGAAAATTAATTGTAAATGATTTATTCCCGAGGATCAGCTGGAAATGCATCACTTCCAAAACTGTGGCCAAACATTGCTGTGCAAAAGGCAGTTTCATTGGGCGCAGCCGGGCTGATGTTTTATTGTTTGGAAGGTCATTTGAACGTGACCTGTTATACGATGACTTCAGATCCAAACAATGTTAGGATTTGATTTTAATGAGATTGTGTAAATTATTTGTAAGTCATCCAGTTTTGGGCGGTCAACAACACCGGTTTGTGAAGAATCGTGGATTGTAAGTGTTATATTTTGATTGAATAAGTGTATCTTGTCACACGTATTTATTTGTTTTAAAATATTGTTCGCTTGTATAAAATAAGAATAGTCAGTCAGTGACGAATATATGTATTACTTGTTGGTACATGTGCTCAGCAAATTTGCACACGTGCTACATGTAAATACTAACAATTATTTGAATGTCTCGTATTGTATTAAACATTTGTGTTTGCTATTATTGTCGGACTTGAAGTGAGTTTAATGGGGATAGTATTTTTCCAACGTGTGTATCCAAGTGTGTTTTTCTACTTTTCATTATTACCAATAGGCTGTGTTTTTCTTTTTTTGCTTCAAAGTCAAACACCATTAGTTAATGGATCGATTTAAAACCAGCCGCATAGGTTTCCAAAATCAATCCACTTTCAATTGATGGTGTACATATTTATATACGAATAGCTCTAGTTGTATATTGAATAAATATTTTTAAACTAAACACACAGTACGTCTTACTTGTTTTCAGAAGCAAATCATGTATACGGATAATATTTACACCAAGATTGTGAGAATGATTTTATCCCATTGTGCATCGACGAAATAACACCCCGTGGAACAAACGTATCTGTATTCCACCTTGTTGAATACATCAAACACGCGCATTATAATGACGTCATTTTGTTTATTTGCGTGACGTAATTTGATGTTTTTCGTGTTATTCAGATATTTTCTTTCGTTTATTAAAAAAAGACAGAAAACAATGGGATAAATAGAATACCAAGTAAGTGTTGAATACAGATACGTTTATATGCTCGGCACGAAAACCTAATCCACTCGCCAAGGCTCGTGGTTTAGGTTTTCTAAGCCTCGCTAAATAAACTTTTTTGTATTCAACACTAACCTAGTATTCTCTATGTAGTCTATACCAACACAAATAGTCCATATACAATATATATCCAAGCCTTACTGTTATTGTGTTATTCTTTCATTTTGTGAATCACTGTAGAAATAAATGCAATTAATGATCTTATGCTTTCATTTTTGCGTTGATAAATAACTTGAATATACACGTAATACATTGAGACCGACTATTGTTATGCTTTATTTCTAATAGGATGATTCAATCGCTTTAAATATACCTTACTGTAAGTTATGTGTGCTCCCCAATCAGTGTAATTGTTACAACGTTCACAGTGAATTTCAAAGGCTATTACATTTCCAAACTAAGAATGGTTGTTTTCCTGTTACTGTGAAATCTTGCGTATTTCGCAACAATAGCGCGAATTTAAGACCCCGCGAAAATTTTCTTTTTGTGTGATTATTTAAAAATTATGGGAAAAATGAAAGAAAAACATGCATATATTGTGCAAACAGGCAAAGATCTTTCTTTAATATGCAAAGATAGAGGATATGTGTTGAATACAGTGTAAGATCGTATTTTATTTCATGAGTGGTCATAGAAACAATATTTTCACGAGTGGCCCCGACACGAGTGAAATATCTAGTTTCTATGACCACGAATGAAATAAAATACGATCTAACACTGTATTAAACACATTTTCTTCTTATTTCATGCTTTTGAACGATTAATTAAAAAAAAGCTCGAGATATGCTGAAGCGTCAAAGTGTTATGATGCCATAAATATGACGTCATTATGATTCCAAAATTGTCGATCACCTTTGTGGTGGGAAAGTACTGCCCCTCTTACTGCGCCGTTGTCGCTAAATTATATTTGTATTGAATTTTATTATTTGTTTTCTGTTTTTAGGCAGATGTTTACACTGACGATTAGGGTATTTACATACTATTTAAAAAAAATAAACACAAAAACAGTTAAAGGTAGTTCCATATAACCAAAAGTGAAATGATCAAACGTTATCATTTCACTCGATCTAGAGTGAAATGATCGGTTTTATCATTCACCGGTGTTCTCCACTCATTCACCACATAGCATGAAATAAATAGCGGATATTTGTTTAATGCAGTGTAAGATCGTATTTTATTTCATGAGTGGTCATAGAAACAATATTTTCACTAGTGGCGCCACGAGTGAAAATATCTCGTTTCTGTTACCACGAATGAAATAAAATACGATCCTACCCTGTTTAAACAAATGTTCTTTTTATTTCACAAGTTTTGTGTTTTGTGACGTCATACATATGACGTCATTATGATTCAAAATTGTCGATCACTGTTGTGGTGGGAAAATAGTGCCACTCTTACTGCGTCGTTGTCGCTTATTTATATTTGTATTGAATTTTATTCTGTTTTTTCTGTTGTTTAAAAATGCCGATGTTTACACTGACGATTAGGGTATTCATATACTTTCAAAAAAATAAACATAAAAATAAAGTTAAAAGTTTTTCCATATAACCAAGAATGAAATGGTCAAACGTTATCATTTCACTCGACCTAGAAGAGAAATGATCTGGCTATCATTCACTGGTATTCTCCACTCATTCACCGTATAGCATGAAATAAATACTTGCTTTGACATTATAAGATCTAATGCCATTGTGTTTTTAACGTTGCTAATCTGTCGCTACAGGTACAATAGAATTTGATGAGTAGAATGAAGTGTTGAAGTCACTTCAATGCTTTTCAATGTTGTACTGAATAGATCTATATTATCGCATTTGGTGAGCAGAACGATGTGTTGAAATCGTTACAGTGCCTCTTTCAATGTTGTACTGAATAGATCTATATTATCGAATTTGATGAGCAGAACGATGTGTTGAAATCGTTACAGTGCCTCTTTCAATGTTGTACTGAATAGATCTATATTATCGAATTTGATGAGCAGAATGAAGTATTGAAGTGGCGTTAATCACTTTCAAAGTTGTATTAAAGGTAGTGCCGAAAGAAGTGTTGAAGTAGCTTCAATGCTTTTGATGTTGTACGGTAGGTATAATCGAGTTTGATGAGCAGAACCAGGTGCTGAAGACTGCAGGCTCCCTGGCCGTACTGGAATGACGAGTTTCTTGCGTGGGATCCGAATATCTATGGCGATCTAGAAGAGATCTGTATTGTTAGTATTTGATGGAGCATTACCTTTCAAAAACAGTAGGCCTACAGTTTACGCGATACGAAATACACGTATATTAATTAAAAAATGAATAAAGGTATTTTATTAATGTATATAACGTCAAATTATTACACAGGCATAACTTACGATCTAGTACAAACTATTTGCGTTGGTCCAATGCAAATTGTAAAGAAACGTTGCTTATTATGTACTTTGTGGCGGTATTGCAGCCCCAAGACGACATCTGGAAGCCAGATCTGTCCCTGGCGAACTCTTACCAGTCGTTCACGGGACTCCGTTCCTCCTTTCTTAACGTCAGAGTTGGCAATGATGGGTCCGTCACGTGGAAACCCTTCCAGGTATTCTGTCTGGTCGTTTTATTGTACACTGCAGCAGTGGGTTGGTTATGTGGAGACCGTTCCAGCTATTAACCCTATCTTTCTAGTGTACAGTGCAAAAAACAACAACTTTAAGGGTCATATTCCAGAAACATCTTATGTAAAATCTCATCCTTAGCCTTAAAATCATCATTTTTCTTTAGCATTTTATTCCATGTGTACTTGAAATTCTGCTTAGTGTTCACTAATTATCAACTTAACTACAGTCGAAATGCGATACTGCGAATCGCGATGCAACGAAATGACGAGATACAACGACTAAGGCGACCGGTCCCGTCCGTTTTCCCTATATATTTACCTGCAAAAAGATGCGATACTACGAATTCGCGATTGAACGAAAGATGCGTTACTACGAACAAATGGTTCGGTCCCATCATAGCTAAACTATTTACTAACTGTAATCAGAATAATTAATTTACTGTAGTTTTTAAAATATTACCTCACATAAATTGGAGCTTAAGTGAAACTATTTAAAGATAAACTTAAGATGTCCGTGGAATATGGACCCAGTTCCATTATTGTGTCGCTTGACTAAGCGTTTTAATACGCGGCGTCATGCTAACTAAAACAAACTACATATACGGAAGGTCAAATACATGTTCACTATTCGTCTTTGTCATAAAACATTATGTGTGTAATTTCACTCAATGAATCTAAAAGATTTCCTTTAACACTGCATTTGACATACATTTTACACCGCATGAGCAAAGACCCAGCCAAAAGACTCAATCGATATTCGTTTAACATTCTGTATTAACTTATGGCTCATATCACCTACACCATATAAACATGTAGTAAAGACATCTACGTGAAATAATTTAGTAACGTTTCAGAGTAAGTGCTTTGAAAGTGAAAACACAGTTTTTTTATGATTTGATTAGCATATTTCGTTACGATCACACTTATGTTATTTAACATATGCACATTACAAGTCCAGGTTAACTAAATATTTCTAAAATGTCTTTTCCAGGTCCTGGAGTCCACTTGTTCGCTGACATCACGTACTTCCCTTTCGATATCCAGACGTGTGACATAAAGTTCACGGCGTGGAGCTACAAGAAAGATGACGTATACGTTGACGCCTACGGCACCGAAAGCATCACGATGGACGACAATAGCCCGAACAACCAGTGGGACCTTGTCAAATCGACGACGAGAGAAGTCAACACAGAATAATCTGCGGTCCTTTTTCAGTTTACGCTGAAGAGAAAGCCCAGCTTTTATATCATCAACGTCGTTTTGCCCGTCGTTCTTCTGTCTTTGCTCAACGCGTTTACGTTTGTTCTGCCCGCTGGTTCCGGCGAGAAAGCCAGCTACGGAATAACCGTGTTTTGTCCTTGGCCGTCTTCTTGACAATCGTCGCTCTGAGCTTCCTAAAAACTCGGAGAAAACTTCCCTGCTTTCAGTCTACCTGATGCTGATGACGACCTTAAGCACCGTAATCGTGTTGCTATGTTGATAGAAATCCGCATCTCGAACCGAAGCGTCGAGCAACACCCATCGACACATTTTACAAGCTGTTTTACCGCGTATCTATGATTCTGAAATGCCAGCCATGCGCTAGAAAGAAGAATCCAGTCTAGCCCGAAAAAAATGTCTCTGAATCTGAGAGGACTATAAAGGTGATGGCTGCCGATGCTGAAGATACGTCTGACGATGCTACTGAGGGTTCGTGGCTGGATATTGTAGATGCTATGGACTTTGTCTTTTTCTGGACTTTCGTCATACTGGCAATTGTTAGTACAGTTGTTATTTTTTCTGTTGCATCGACTCGAGCCGGAAGGGTTTCTTATTAAGTGACTTTGTAAATATAACAATATGTACAATACACACGCACGCACGAACGCGCGCACACACATGTACACATATGGCAAAAATATAAAACTAAGGCACTAAGATTTTGATCTAATAAAATAACGATTGTCGAAGTATTTTTTGTAGTTTTAAACAACCCATGTAAGGTGTTTGCCATGATAAAGTTTAAACTTAATAATTGTACATAATCCGGTAAATAAATCAATTGTTCAATCTGTTGTTTGTATATATTTTTTTTGTTTTTAATAACAATTACAATATATACTCGTATATGAAACGGTTACCGACCTAAGCAGTTTCAAGATTTTAAAATGTACGTTCTACATTCTAGATTTTAAAAACATTTTGAGCCTTTGTTAAATATTGTAAAATAACTTTTTAAACACTGATGCCGAATAAAAACGTGCACTATTTCTGTACGCATTTGTTTTACTTTTTGAATGATGTACACTTAACAGTTTCTTACAATATTAAAATTGGCATCAAGTGTATACCTTTAATGGTACGTTTTGCTGAAAAAGATTTTGAACACTTGATACATTTGTCCGCACTTAATTGACCCTATAGACTTTTCCACGTTTTGCCACGAACAGTTCAAACTCCTCCCCAGCTATATTAACGGATTATTTTTCATTCATCGCACATCACAAACAAATCACAAGCTTAACCACGTGCTCTTTTGTGTTGAATAGGTTAACCGTTCAACACGTGATATCCAAGTGCAATGATTGGATAAAATTGCAGATTGATTTACACATGATTGGCATTTGTGGAAGCATCTATTAGACTTCTTTTCTATACAGCGGCGTAGCTTCTATTAGGCCATGTAGGCCGCGGCCTACACATGTTTTTCAAAAATAATGAAAAATAAAATGACAAGTTTCAGGGGTGAGGATGTGCGGGGATTTAAATGACTGTTCAGCTCACTTTGTGTTGTTTGACTCATTTAACTAAGTTCGTGATAATACTTCAAAATAATGTGATGCTACCAACAATACACCAATATCATCTCCAACACCTACCGAAAATAAAAGAAATGCTGGGGAAACGCACTCTCCCATACACTGGCCACATATGACAACATATAAAAGGGCCTACACATATTTTGAGACCAAGCTACGCCCCTGCCATATGTCCGTATCCGCATCCGTTTACTCAGAACTAATATACGGACGCTCGTTTGCATGAATCCGCATACAGACGTCGAATATTTTAGTCTTCTTCATATTTTCAAATAGTTACAATGTCTAAGTAAGAAGCTTTTAAACATTTTTAAACACGTCGGCTGCAAATATTTATACCAGTATGTGAAACATGAGGGCCACTATGGCCCTAGGTCGCTCACCTGATATTTATGTATGAAGTTTCATTAAAATATATAAATAGGTTTTCAAGTTATTGAGCGAAAACTGATTGTCTATTTTTAGTAACAGTGACCTTGACCTTAACCCCACCCACCACATACGAAAAGCAAGGTCTCGCTATAAGGTATCTACGTATGAAGTTTCATTAAAATATCACAATACGTTCTTAAGTTATTGAGCGTAAACCGTTTCTCTACTTTTAATAACAGTGACCTTTTTTTTAATTTTATTTTTATAAACGCAAACGGGAACCAGCGAGTAATGACGGCTTTTTTAGCGCTCGTCAAAATAAATGATTATTTATTAAAATAAAGCCATAAAAACATTCTGCAACAGTGCAATTTTTGTGTCTGTGCAACCCGGGATTAATGATGTAACGTACCAGGAAAAGACAGCTTGGCATGGATTTGAAATAAAGCATTTATGATACGGTAACTTTTTCAATATAAATGTATTGGGCGCGGCCATATTGATTTTACCTGATGTTACCTGGGTTGTACAGTTTCTAACCTCATGTGTAACGGTTCAATGTGAAGGTCACCCACGCGCGACGAACTAAAGTATACTGTGCAAAACTAATAAGGTGATTCACACGATGTCTACTGAAGAAAAGAAACGTAAAAAGGATATAAACTCTACTGGTAGCATCAGTGAAATTGAATTGCCAACATCACCTTCACAGAACGAGCAAAAATCCGAAACTCACAAAACTCGAAAGGCAAAAATGTCGAAAGTTGGAAAGACAAATTGGAAACCAGAATGTAACGTTTCCTCTGAAATAAATGACATAAGAACTCAACTTAAAGACATCAACAACAAGTTGGCAAATGTCGCATCAACCGTTGATAGGTCCATTGAACAAATAAATACGAAAATTAAACAACTAATAGAAAAGGACGACACACGAATGAGAGATACCATGAAAGAATTATTATCGGGTATCAAAGATGAAATCGTGAAGACACTTTCAAAGCAAATCGAAGTGCTGGAATCAAGAATCTTTGAACGCGAAGTTGAGAATGATAGACTGAAACATGAAATTAAAGACCTGAACAAAAAACTTGCGGATCAAGAAGAAGTTAATTCCAAACTAGCTGATTCTGTTGTCAAGCACGAAACTGAAAGGAGGAAATTTGAAAATGAGGCAAACCAATATAGCCGAAGTAACAATATCATAATCAGCGGAATATCGCATATCGAAGAACTTATAGAAGGCAAAAAACAATTCAAGCGATTTGAAACAGCTGAAGAAACTACCAAATATATGGTAGAAACTTTGAACAGCAAACTGGGCTGCCAGATAGCCACAAGTGAAATCGATATTGCCCATCGTTTAAAGAAAGGACCAGAAGGAAAGAAGGACATTATTGTACGCTTTCAGTCCAGGTTACTTCGTAACACAGTGCTCAGACAAGGTCGTATTCTCCGCCAAGCAGGTATATTTATTAGAGAAGACCTCACACCTCTAAATTTGGAGGTCTTTATGAGTGTCAAACGCAAAATGACTGACGAAGTGTCCAGTGTATGGACTCGTAATGGGGTTATCCTCTACAGAAATGCACAGGAACAGGTGACCCGTGTCGACTTTGAGGACTATCAGACTTGGTTAGACCTGCCGTGGCCAAAACGACCTGCGAAGTAACGGCGATCAGTGTTTTCATTATCTATCATTGGACAGTATAGATTTTTGTATAATTTGAACGGTGCTATCATGCGTGACAAATCTGGTAAAATGGATGTAGTTAAAACGGTGCTCATATAATCACAATTTTGTGATTAAGTTTAACAGGTTCACAAAATTAACGCTCGTCTTAAAATAAGGATGAATTGTAAAATAAGTTGTAAAATCAATATTGATTTGATAGTAATAAATATAATAATAAGTAAAGTGGTTAACAAAATCAACGTTTGTCTTGTAAATTAAGATGAAATGTAAAAATAAGTAGTAATAAATTTGATAATAATAAATATTGATCACTTCATACATATAGTGTTTCCATTAGTCCATATTATATAGTGTACATTAATTGTAAACAATAAACTAGTATGCATATAAATATCATATATGTTTTACATTAAATATATTTAATATTTGATAGTGATAAATACAACAATAATAAATATAGATCCTTTTGTATACAACAACAACAACATTATACATAATGTATTTATTAGTGTATATTATATGTGTAATTTAATTGTTAACAATACATTAGTGATAAAACAATAATAATAAATATAATTAGTGATAAAACAATAATAATAAATATAGATCACTATATATACATAGTGTATTAATTACTTGATATTATATAGTGTAAATTAATTGTAAACAATAAATTAGTATGCATAGAAATATCATATATGTGTTTCACTATATGTAGTAAATTTTCAAAATTTGTAGATTAGTGTATATTTTATATTGTACATTAGTTGTAAACAACAATAAGTATATATAGAATTATCAGATATGTGTACATGTTCGAAAAGTGATAGCCGTGCTTTATCTTCAGTTATTCCTTTCCTACTATGCACTTATTTCTTTTATAGTATACGTCCTGGCTACACTTTCCTTGCAAAAATTCGTCAAATACAGTGCCTTCCACCGTTTTCGTTAAAAAGGGCAAAACGGAAGCATTAATTAATTTGTTGTTGCATGTTGTTTGAATCTCAATGCCTTTATTTGTTGGAAGTATTGTTGTATGTTAAACATGAAGGTCAATGAACAAAAATTCAAATTAGACATAAGTTTGCATCACATATAAATACTATTTCTTTTTACTAAACGAACTCTATATAATACATTTATTGACATGTATAAGACAGTGCAAAAGATATGTATAAGATCATCTTAGCGAAACATAATTGTGTATAATATATACAATATAAAATCATTGTAATGTTTTCCAATCCTCTTTTAAAATATATTTTAGCGAAACATAATTGTGTATAATATATACAATATAAAATCATTGTAATGTTTTCCAATCCTCTCTTAAAATATATTTCTTGATGTTATATATTTTTTAGTTCCTAAACTGCTTCTCTTTTTTCGTTTTCGCTAAAGAGGGCAAATACGGAAAACGCTTTAGTAATTTAAATATTTAACAATTTGTAGTATCTCCATATGTTTCTTCTGTTGGAAGATGCATTTACATGGGGATCCACATATATTGTTTTTTCGACAAACCTTTTAATTAAATAACATTCATACTTAATACATATCTGCAAAGTTCATAACCTGGTAACACTTGAATCTTCATTTGGGTTGCAATTTTCTTTCACTTGCGAAGAAATTACTGGAAGTGAACTCGTTAGCTTGTGCTAAAAATGCAACAGTAATGCAGTCGAATTGATGTTTTTCCTTATTTAAATTGCAAACATTTTAATTATTAGTTCGCGTCATCTTGGTAAAACTCTATAAATGGGATCAGATCCTGTAATTAAAACTAAATTGACACGCATCTTTAGAGTTCATTAATTTTTAAATGTTAACAATAACACAAATGAAATGTTGTTCTTCTCCCTACAAGAAATGTATATGCATATTTGAAATTCTTGTTTTTATAAGATACATTTATAAGAAATTATTACAATGCACAACATGTTCCAATTTTATTATCTGTTCAGTTAATAAATATTAATATGATAAGATTTATAAGAAACTGTTCCAGGGCACTGCATACTACAATATTATAGCAATAGTAGCCTTTTTTTTCTAGAACGTTATCAAATACAACACGTTCTAATACTAGTTTTTTTTTCCCAGCTTTCAATAAATTAAATGATAAATGAATGTTTTATGAGTAAATATAGAGATTTTTTTCATAATTTATCCTGAATAGAAGTGTATACAACTGCTACATTTCTTAAATTTTTGGTCTATTGAGACATTGTTGTATCTAAACCTGATATATTTCCAATTGCATATATACGCCAATATATTAATGCACGATGATTAACTTCCTTTTAAGTGTTTATAGAGGAAATCCATGCTTAGGTTGTCTGTCAAAGTAGTCAGTATTCTTTTATGTTTGTTTGTTTATTGTTTATACTTTTTTGTTGCTTCCGTTCCTTATATGGAGATCATGCTTATTGCGTTCAAACCGATGCACCTGCTTTTACATATCACTATAATCACCTATTTCATGCTTCTCGCTAATGTGTTCCCTTAAAATATTATCTTTAAACTGCAGAGGCATCCAGGGCATAAAGAAAAGATTACAAGTATTTCAATATTTAAAAGATACAAATTGTGACATATTATGTCTTCAAGATACACATTTTGTTTGCGATCAATATAAAACTATTTACTCAGAATGGGGGGCAGAATGTTTTATGAGTTATGGCTCTTCCAATTCCCGCGGTGTTGCAATTTTCCTTTCAAAGAAACTTGAGTACAAAATACATAACGTTTATTATGATGACCAAGGAAACTTTATTCTGCTTGATTTAAATCTCGGTGAAACCAGAATTACCATTGTTACTATCTATGGGCCAAACACTGATATCCCGGACTTTTTTAACAATATCTTCCAGAAAATTGACACAATTAGTAATGATTCTTTCTTGATTTGTGGTGACTTTAATTTAGTATTAGACCCAAATCTGGATTACGATAATTATAAAACAGTGAATAATAAAAATGCAAGACAAACTGTTATAAAGCATATTGAAGAACGCAATCTTTCCGACCCTTTCAGAGTTAACTACCCTGTTTCGAAACGATACACATGGAGACGAACAAACCCCATACAACAAGCTAGGCTTGATTTTTTCCTTTTATCACCGCTTTGATTACCAGCATTCGTCGATGTAAACATTCTACCAAGTTTCCAATCCGATCACTCAATTGTAATCATGTCTTTACAATTTACTAATTTTAGCCATGGCAAAGGTCTATGGAAGCATAATAATAATCTGTTAGGTGATATCGTCTACTTAAACACTATTAATAAAAAAATAAACGAAATTAAACAACAATATATGGTCCCCGTTTATAATTTTGATAACATGTCTGATATAAAAGATCAAGACATACAATTCACGATTGATGATCAACTTTTTCTCGATACTTTACTTATGGAAATAAGGGGCAAAGCTATATCTTACAGTTCCTATAAGAAGAAATCGACTAACAATCGTGAAAAGCAACTTAAACTCGAAATCGAAGAACTAGAAAAAACTCTCACAGATGATAATGTTCAATATATTAATAATTTAAAAGCTGAACTTAAAAATATATATGATGAAAAATTAAAAGGGTCCGTTATTAGGTCGAGAGCTGAATGGGTTCAAAATGGTGAAAAACCCTCGAAACTATTCTGTAACCTTGAAAAATACAATTATACGACAAAAACTATGACCAACTTAATTAATGATAATGGAATTGTACTAGATAACCGATCTGACATTTTAAAAGAAACTGCCTTTTTCTATAAAAAACTATACCAGTCTCAAAATGTAAACGTGTACGATGAAGATTTAAATAGTTATGCAAATGACATAGAAATACCCAAACTGTCAAGTGAACAGTTAAATAATTTAGAAGGGCCAATCACATTAAATGAGGCTTCTATTGTTTTAAAAAACATGGCAAATAATAAAAGCCCAGGTTCATCCGGTTTTACAAATGACATTTTTAAGGCATTTTGGCCAAAATTGGGCACCTTCGTTTGCAGAGCTTTAAATCATGCATTTACAAGTGGAAATTTATCCGTTACTCAAACACAAGGTATAATTACCTGCATTCCAAAAGGTGACAAACCTAGACAATTTTTACAGAACTGGCGGCCAATAACGTTACTAAATACTGTATATAAAATCGGTTCTGGATGCATAGCAAACAGGTTGAAACTGTATATAGATAAACTAATAAACAATGACCAATCTGGATTTATCAAGGGTAGGTTCATAGGAGAGAACACCAGACTCATTTACGATATACTTAATTACACAGATGAAAATGAAATCCCGGGTCTGCTGTTGCTAATAGATTTTGAAAAGGCCTTTGACTCTTTGTCATGGGCATTTGTTAATCGGACTCTATCATGGTTTAATTTCGGTCCTGATATAATAAAATGGTTTAATGTATTGTATAAAGACGGAGTATCGGCGGTCACGCAGTGTGGGTTTTTATCAGATTTTTTTCCAATACAACGTGGCTGCAGACAAGGGGATCCGCTCAGTTGCTACATTTTTATACTATGCGCTGAAATATTGTCTAATAAAATAAGGTCTAATCCTAAGATTAAGGGAATCAAAATTAATGACATGGAATATAAATTGTCACAATTTGCCGACGACACTTCGATACTCCTGGATGGCTCTGCAGCATCTCTCAATGAAACTTTAGATGTATTGTCACACTTCACACACTACTCAGGGTTAAAAGTTAATTTCGACAAAACGAAAGTAGTCTGGATAGGTAAAAATAAGTTTAGCTCCGAAAGTATTAAAACAAGATGGAAATTAAATTGGAACCAACAAACATTTGACATGCTTGGCTTAACATTCCACATTGACCTTAAAAAAATGGTAGAACTAAATTATGCTGACAAAATAGTTAAAATAAAAGCCTTATTAAAAAACTGGACCAGAAGGATTTTAACACCGATAGGAAGAATTCAAGTAATTAAAACTTTAGCATTGCCGGTGTTAAATCATCTCTTTCTTTCCTTGCCTAATCCACCACAAAATTTGTTAATAGAGATCAATGAATTATTTTTTAATTTTGTGTGGAATGGTAAACCACGAATTAGCAAAACTATTTTAATAAAGGAATATACTGAAGGAGGTTTAAAGATGATTGATTTGTTTTCCTTTGTTAGCTCTCTGAAGTGCTCATGGATCCGTAGAATTGTCACTGGGAATGGAAAATGGATAAATATTGTTAATTTAATGATTGATCTTCAAAAATTATACAACTGTGGCAGTCACTATCCTGAAAACTTAATTAACAAGATACAAAATGAATTTTGGAAAGATACATTGAAATCATTTGCTGAACTTTGTAGAAAAGAACCATTTAAAAATCAGCTTTTGCTACAAAATTCAATATTCTATAACCCAGACATAACAATTGGTAACAAAAGTGTATTTTTTAAATCATGGTTTGAAAAAGGCGTTCATTTTGTTGGGGACTTGATGCACAATGCTGAACTTTTAACCTTTTATAGTTATGATGATTTCTGCAAAGTATATAACTTCCATCCAAACTACTTATTTTTCCTAGGAATTATTAACGCAGTTGCAAGATACATGAAGCTTAGAAGCTCTTATGATACTTTATGAAGCCGTTTATTCCCACTAGCCTAAGGTCCATCTTAGAAAACACAAAAGGTACAAAACCTATGTATGATATAATTAGCAAAAATGAGTTTTCGCCAGTGTGTATAGATAAATGGTCGAACATTTTTAATTCTATTGAAACAAAAGAATGGCGACATATTTTTGATATGCCTTTTCGTATTACACAGGATACCAATTTACAGTGGTTTCAATATAGAATTGTACATAGAATCATAGGTACAAACTCCTTCTTATTTAAAATGGGTTATGCCACTTCAGCCAACTGTACCTTCTGTCAAACTGAATGTGAAACTATTCAACATATATTTTGGGAATGTAAGCATGTCAATCAGTTAATAACAGAATTTTTTTCTGGATGTAATCATTTTTCGAACTTTCTTAATATGCCTTCCTTTATACTGGGACATGCAAATACAAATGGACCCTTAAACTTAACATTTGTTTTGATCAAAATGTTTATTTATAATTGTAAAATGAACCAAACTAGACCCACTCTTAAAGCAGCAAAATCGTACCTGTCCTTGCATTGCCATGTACTAAATGAAATTAACTATTTTAATGATTTGCGTAAAAGTAAAGAATGGGAACTATTGTTACCCCTTTTCCAGTAGTTGTGATATGGGACCTTAGAAATTTTGTATTGTCAACTTTTTATTAACAAATATTGTTTATATTGTAATGTAAAAGCTATTGATGGTAAAATGTATAAAATGTGTTATAATATGCATATATTTCTTGTAAACTCTGTACGGTGTGGAGTGGGATGCCCTCGACCCTCACACACCTATTGACGAGGAAAATAAAATATATTTTGAACGGAAAAAAAAAAAAAAAAAAAAAAAAAAACAGTGACCTTTACCCCACCCACCCCATAAGAAAACCCATGTGAGGTCTCGATATAAGACATGTGTATTAACTTTCATTAAAAAATCGCAATGCTTGCTCAAGTTATTGAGCGGAAACTGTTTTTCTATTTTCAGTAAAATGACCTTGACACCACCCACCCCATATGCAATCCAAGAAATGTGTTGATATAAGGTATTTATGTATTAAGTTTTATTAAAATAGCTCAATGCGTTCTCAAAATATTTAGCGGAAACCATTTTTCTATATTTAATAACGGTGACTTTGACCCCACCCATCCCAAATGCAATCACAATCGAGGTCTGAAAATAATGTATTTGTGTATTAAGTTTCATTAAAATATCACAATGCGTTCTCAAGATATTGAGCGGAAACCGTTTTTCTATTTTTAGTAACAGTGACATTGACCTTGACCCGTCCCATCCCATATGCAATCCCGTGTGAGGTGTCAATATATGGTATCTATGTATTAAGTTTCATTCAAATATCTCAATGCGTTCTAAATTTATTGAGCGGAAACCGTTTTTCTATTTTTAGTAACAGTGACCTTGTCCCCACCCATCCCATATGCAATCCCAATCGAGGTCTCGATATAATGTTTCAACCAAATATGAAACCTCTGGGCCTTGTGGTTTCAGAGAAGAATTTTTAAATCATTTTGCCATTTACGTCTATATAAACCATGTGAGCCCCGGGGTGTGCCCAGCTTTGACCCCAGGGGCATCATTTGAACAATCTTTATAGAGGACCACTACACAATGTTACATACCAAATATAAAACCTCTAGGCCATGAACTTTCAGAGGAGAAATTTTTTAAACTCATTTTTCTATTTAAGTCTATATAAACCATGTGATCCACGGGGTGTGGCCAGTTTTGACCCCATGGGCAGCACATGAACAATCTTTGTAGAGGACCACTATACAATGTTAAATACCAAATATGAAACCTCTGGGTCTTGCGGTTTCAGAAGAGAAGATTTTAAAAGTCATTTTGCTATTCAAGTCTATTTTAACCATGTGACCCCCAGGATGTTGCCAGTTTTGACCCCAGGGGCATCATTTGAACAATCTTTGTAGAGGACTACTATACAATGTTACATACCAAATATGAAACATCTAGGCCTTGCAATTTATGAGAAGAAGATTTTTAAAGTCATTTTGCTATTTAAGTCTATATAAACCATGAGAGCCATGGGGTGTGGCCAGTTTTGACCCCAGGGGCATCATTTGAACAATCTTTGTCGAGGACCACTATACAATGTTACATACCAAATATGAGACCTCTGGGCCTTGCGGTTTCAGAGGAGATGATTTTTAAAGTCATTTTGCTATTCAAGTCTATATAAAAAATGTGACCCCCAGGGTGTGGCCAGTTTTGACCCCAGGGGCATCATTTGAACAATCTTTGTAGAGGACCACTATACAATGTTACAAACCAAATATGAAACCTCTGGGCCTTGCGGTTTCAGAGGAGAAGATTTTTAAAGTCATTTTGCCATTCACGTCTATATAAACCATGTGACCCCCAGGGTGTGGCCAGTTTTGACCCCAGGGGCATCATTTAAACAATCTTTGTAGAGGACCACTATACAATGTAACATACCAAATATGAAACCTCTGGGCCTTGCGGTTTCAGAGAAGAACATTTATAAAGTCATTTTGCTATTTAAGTCTCTATAAACCATGTGTGCCCCGGGGTGTGCCAGTTTTGACCCCAGTGGCATGATTAGAACAATCTTTGTAGAGGACCACTAAACCATGTTACATACCAACTATGAAACCTCTGGGCCTTGCGGTTTGAGAGGAGAAGATTTAAAAAGTCATTTTGCTATTCAAGTCCATGTAAACCATGTGACCACCGGGGTGTGGTCAGTTTGGACCCAAGGGGCATCATTTGAACAATCTTTGTAGAGAACCACTATACAATGTTACATACCAAATATGAATCCTTTGGGCCTTGTGGTTTCAGAGGAGAAGATATTTAAGTAATTTTGCTATTCAATTCTATATAAACCATGTGAACCCCGGGGTGTGGCCAGTTCCGACCCCAGGGGCATCATTTGAACAATCCTTGTAGAGGACAACTATACAATGTTACATACCAAATATGAAACCTCTGGGCCTTGCGGTTTCAGAGAAGAAAATTTTAAAAGTCGTTTTGCTATACAAGTCTATATAAACCATGTATGTGACCCCTGGGGCGTGGCCAGTTTTTGACCCCAGGGGCATAATTTGAACAATCTTTGTAGAGTACCACTAGAGGATGTCAGATACCAAATATGAAAGCTCCAAGCCTTGTGGTTTCAGAGAAGATTTTTAAGGTATCCATGGCTCCCTGAAAATATATTTTAAAAATGGGTTCAAACAACTGCCTTGACGTGAATCCTGCCTTTTTCCACCAACTTCTGTATTATCGACAGGCGAGGAGACAGAGAGAAAAAAGAAACAGATAAAGATAAGAGAATGTAGCTAGAGCCTCATGACTGTAATTGGTGATGTTTTACCCATGACCAGATATGGGCCATCAAATGCCTTTTCCAGCTTTTGTGTAACACCGACCTTTCTTGATTCATGCAGCAGCCATACGGCGTCCCCAATGCTGTATGTGGAAAATGATGATTTAACGTCATATGCCTCTTTGCTTCGTTTTGCACATGCTTTCATATGTTTACGTGCAACTTCATGTGCCTTTTGCAGCCGCGACTTGATGATACCGACATGTTTTGCCTCAGATACAGAATCTTTGTTCTGACTATGACCATAAACTAGATCTGCGGGGACCCTAATCTCCCGTCCAAGACACATTAAATTCGGTGTAAGACCGGTGGCTTCATGTGGCGTAGACCTGTAGGCCCCTGCCAGGCATCCCAGGTACAAGTCCCATTCGTCTTAGTCGACCGGGTAAGCTTTTATCATTTTGACCAAAGTTCTATTGAAGCGCTCGGTCTGTCCATTACCTTTTGGGTTCCTTGGTGTGGTGCGAGTCTTTCTTATCTCAAATAATTTGCATAAAGCTTGAAAAATGCTGCTTTCGAATGTTGACCCCATATCTGTGTGGATTGACAATGGTGCGCCCCATCTAGCGATGAATTCATTTGCAATCTTCATTGCACATTCGTCGGGTTTTGGGTTGGGACTGCAATTACTTCAACATACTTTGTGAAGTGGTCAGTCGCCACCTATTACCCCTCTCTGTCATTGGTAATGGTCCTAAAAAGTCAGTGGCTAGGGTGTCCCAAGGTGCACCACAAGGTAAATGGCCCATAGGAGCCCTAGATGTCTTTTGCGGCTTTTTGTCACATGCGCAGGTATCACAAGCCTTTACGTATAGTTTTACGTCTTTCTTTAAATTGAACCAGAAAAACTGGCGTAAAATCTTTTGCATGGTCTTCTTGATCACTAAATGGCCTGACATTATGTTATTATGTGCCATGTGTATTACTTCGCCTTTCACATCGGCTGGTGCGATGATATGCACATACTCCTCTGTGCCGTTTCTTTCTTGAATTGTTTACATAAAACCCCATCTTCTATGCACAAAGTTGCTCCCAGAGGGCCCAGTAATATCTTGCTGCCGCGCTTTTACAGTCCATTTCGTCTGGGATCGGCTTTTCTCCCTTTATCTTTGCTTGTTTAATCATTTTAATGTCGGGGTCTGCATCTTGTTTTTCAGACAATTCTTCTGCGGTGAGCTTTTGGAACCAGGGATGAACTGTACTTCTTGTTTCAACAGTTCTCAATTTTTCAGTTTCTCTTTCAGCGTGAGTGTCTTAGACGACATGAGCTGCTGACTTTATCAATTCAGCCCTGCGCCGACACTTATTGCATGGTCCACAAGGCAATTGTTCGCTTGTGTCGAGTTTGTCGCATTCGCTGTCCCTTGGTGCTTCACATCTTGACAGGGCATCACAATGAGGCTGGCGTTTACCAGGTTGGTACTCTATTGCGAAATGGTATGCTGCTAAAATTTCAATCCACCTTGCTATTTTACCATTAGGTTCCTTCATGCTGAACAGTCACACTAGTGCCTGATGGTCTGATCTGACTACAAATTGCCTACCCATCAGATATTGACGGAAGTACTGGATGAAGTAGACAACAGCGAGCAGCTCTCTTTCGGTCACGCAGTAGTTTCGCTCGGCCTTGTTTAAGCCACGGCTGGCGTACGCTATTACGCGTTCCCTGCCGTCTTGTATCTGCGACAGAACTGCATCGATACTGTGCCTGAAGCATCATCATCAATAGTAAAATACACCACCACCATTGAGGGGGTAACCCATGACCTGTGGACTTGTTAACTGACCTTTTAAAAGTTCAAAGGCCTCTTCGCAGTTATCAGTCCATACAAAGAGAGAATCTTTACGGGTCAGATCAGTTAACGGTTTTGCAATCTTGGCGAAGTCCTTCACGTATCGACGATAATAAGACGCTGTGGCTACAAATTGTTTTACCTGTTTCTGATTTATTGGTTGTGGCCACGATAGTAGTTTAGAGATATTCACATGGTTAGGTTTTATGCCATCTTTGGAAACAACATGTCCTAGGAAGACAACTTCAGTCTTTAATAAGTGACACTTGTCAGGGCTTAGCTTCAAACCAGCATCCATAATTCGATGAAGGACCTCATCAACTCCCGCAATGTTTTGTTCGAGTGTAGCACCGAAGACAATAATGTCGTCGACATAGATTAAACATGTTTGCCATTGCTGGCCCTGCAAAACCAGCTCCATTGTTCGCTGGAAAGTGCTGCCGCTGTTGTTAAGTCCAAAAGGCATACGTGTCATTATGTAGAGCCCATACTTGCAGGTGAATGCAGTCGTCGGAATATCCTCCTCTTCACGGGTATCTGGAAGTACATGCTTGTCAAGTCAAAGCTGTTGAAATAAGCTGAGCCTGCTACCGCATCTAGACAGTCTTGAGTCCTTGGCAAAGGAAACCCATCAGGCTTGACTACTGCATTCAGTTTTCTGTAGTCCACGCAGGGTCGAACAGCACCAGATTATTTTCTTACGAAAACTATCGGGCTGGCCCATGGTGATGTGCTTTTCTGCATGACTCCCTTTTTCAAAAGATCATCTATTGCAGATTTCTCTTTTTCGGCGAACGCGAGAGGTACGCGCCGTGGCCTTTGCTTAATCGGCTTAGCATCTCCTGTGTCTAATTGGTGTTCTGCAAGACTGGTAAGCCCTACATTCCATTCATTCATTGAGAACGCCTCACTAAATTTGCATAACAAAGCCGCTACGGTACGCTGTTCTTCGTCATTCTTGCCATCAACGGACTTTTCGTATAAGTTTTTAAGATGAGCGGGTATCGGTTGGTCCATGAACTCACTTAATTTTGCAGATGTTAAACCATTGCTAGTTGTGTTAATTTTCCTCAGTTTGTCGTGCTTGCGCTTTACTTCTATGCATTCTTTTTCAGCGATGACACTGACAACCCTTTCGTACAGATCCGCTCTCCCAACGTCAGCATCTTGCTTCAGCGTAACCTCAACATCCGTCGGGTTCAAGACTCTGACCTTGCAGGTTGACAGCTTATTGACATCAAGAAGCGTCGAGGCCATGGCCAGCTGGTATTTGTCTTTGAAGGTATCACTAGGTTCTACTACATATTATGCTGTCTCTAAATTATTATCAGACACTTCTCTTTCTACGTAGACGTCCACTAGTGCTTCTGTTAACCCTGGGATATTTACATCATCAGTCACTCTCCAGGAGCACTTCTCTCTACCAATCTGGAAAATGGGGATCTCTTTGCCATCCAACACAATCTTGTTTTCAATTAACATGATGTCATCTGGTCCCTGACCGCTGCCCATCAATACATCGTATCCGAGCAAAGCCGCGTCCTCAATATCGGCTACGATAACCTCCTTAACAAATTTGTGTGGCCCCAATGACAATTCAAAGTCCCCTTTTCCGAATTCAGGTACAGGCGCACCCCCTGCACCTACTAAACATGCAGACCCTTACTAACTTAGGTTGCATTTTACTAGGTATTTTATCATATGCTCTCCTGGAGATGACAGTTCGAGATGCCCCAGTAGCAGCTTTAAAACCAATGGCATTCCATTTACAGCCCCATGGACGTATACACCATCTGCAAGATATCGTTTACTTTCCGCAAAGACTCTGCTAAAGAACACTGGTCATTTGTTGTCTCCACATTCTGGCCGCCTTCTACATGGACCTCCCTTTGGCCGCAAGGGCCGGTCCCTTGTAGTTTAAAGGTTTCTCATTACTTGCTTGTTTTGGACTAGCTTCTTGTTCTATTTTGTTGTTTTCCTTCTTCTCTGGACATTTGCGTGCGAAATGCCCGAGTTTATGACAACTGAAACACTCGACATCTGTCTTCTTCTTTAACTGACGACTATCACCCTATGTTGCTTGTTTATTCTCTAAATTGTCAAGGCTTTTCAATATTTCAGTCAAGAGCTTAGATTGATCACCTGGCTTATTTGCATTTCTGGTGTATCTGTTGTCATTTTTATTATCTCTGCTGTTTGGTTTGCTTTGTGTTCCAGGTAGTCCTCTGGTGTTTGAACGTCTCTCGAAGTTCTCATCTTCTCGTACGGTCAGTGCAAACTTTCTACGACGCTCTAGGTCTTGCGATTTGCGAACCATGTTGAAACTGACTGCATAGTACACCGCTTCATCAAGAGTTGCTAGTTCTTTGTGGAACTCGATTTCAAACCGTGCTTCCTCATCACGCAGACCTACCAAAAATATTTGCACCAGGTCTTCATCTCTGGTCTTCTTGTCTCTATGCAAGTGTGCCTTGTCGTATAACTCTCTCAAGTTTGCGGCATAATCTTCGACTGATTCGCCTTGTCCTTGGTACCGGTGCGCAAACTTTGAAGCATACGATTTAGCTGTTTCGATAACCCTCAATCGACTGTTCAACTCGTGTACCAAAGCATGATAATCATTCAACGCATCTGGGGGGAGCTGTGTGAATACAAATTGTGCTGCTTGACCTTCCAACCGAGGTAATATCTGGTCTATCCTCGTGTCCTCGTCCCATCCATAGCGCATAGCTATTGCGTCAAATCTGGAGATCCAGACTTGCCAATCTTCCTTTCCTGTAAAGGGAGATATCTTAACTTGGTCCGAATTTGACATTCTATACCCACGTCGGCGATACTGGTTTGAAGTCAGCTGCACTTGCTGATAGCGGCCATCTTGTGTATGTCCTTGGTCAAATTAGTTGTGACTGCTATTATTATGTGGCATCCACCGATTCTGATTCCGGTCTCTGTATGACCCCTCTGACCTTCCATAGAAAGGCGGTGTAATTGCCGACAGGTTAGAGTTGTGCTCCTTACTGGCATTACCTGCACTGCACTGATTTTCTATAACAGAATGGCTTTCAGGAGACTGCACGTTTTGTTGGTTGTCTACCGGTGGGACTTGTGTGCGTTTATTTTCTTTCATGCACTCCAGTTCTTTTACTAAGTCTTTAAGTATAAGTGTCAAGTTGTCTAATTTATCAGTGGTGGCTTGGTTTGATTTGTGCATTTCTTCTCTTGTCAAGAGTCGGTCATCATCCCTTGACGCTTGTGATACGCTGTCGAACTCCGACTCAGTATGACAAAGTGATGTGTTCTTACTGTTGAGCTGAGTCTCCGCTTCACTGTACCTCCTCTACGCAACGGTTTTGAGCATAACTTCGTGGTCACTATCATCCTCCATGGTTCATGCTCCGCACAGGGTCCGTATCACTGGATCTGTTGAAGTAGTAGCAGATCCCACTTCTGACACCAAAATATGTTGCGGGTCAGGCTGGCTGGCTTTCGCGGTGACTCCTGCTGGTTTAGTGTTGGTTATTCTGGGATGGCGCTGAGGTTGCTGCTGATGCTACTGGTGTTTCTGCTAGCAATGCTGATGCTGCTGTTCCCAGTAATGCTGCTGTCGCTTCTTATACTGTTGCTGTTCGCACTGCTGCTCTGATGATGATGTGGCTGCTAACGCTGCTGCTGCTAGTGCTTTTGCTGCTGCTGCTGATGATGATGTTGTTTCTACAATGCTGCTGCTGGTGCCTTTGCTGCTGCCACTGCTACTGCTAGTGCTTTTGCTGCTGATAATGATGACGTTGCTGCTAACACTTCTAGTGTTGCTGCTTGTGATTATGTTGGTGCTGCTATTGTTGTTGTCACTTTGCTGTTAAATTGATGTTGTGAGTGGTTGCGAGCGATTGCTGTTGTTAATGACTCCAACTTATAGGGTTAAAATAAAGAAGAGTCAGAATATAAAGTTCTACAAGTTTATTTGGGCCTGAATAGAATATGTTATTCAGCAAATAATGTACGATGCTATAATGCCAAATCTTAGCACAATGTAACCTACTACTCTAACAGATGAAATTATTACAATTGTCGAAAAGAGGTCGATTCTGCACAAAGACTAGTGAATTCTGATTAATTTGTATTTAGAAAAATTACTTATCCTATGCAAAGTATCAAATTCTTAATAGGTTAAGATATGACGCGCACCTAAGTACTGAACTTCGAAAATTCCTAAGTTCTAAGTGTCAGCAAAATGGACAAAACAAGATGGAGTTTGCCTTAAGAAAGTTGTCCACGCACGAACGCGTGCAGGCTATTTATACTAGGACAGAGTGCAACATGTTGCACAGTGGCGTGCGACAAGTTGCGTTGTGGCATGAAACATGTTGCATTGTGGCATGCAATACGTTGCAAACCACACTGGTGCATGCAGCACTTTTGGTGCACGACGCAGCATATTGTGGCAGCTAGGTGCGCGTCAAGTACAATGGCTGTTACTAAAGATAACACTCAGTTATGTTTATAAAACACACTTAGACGTATAATAAAGTACATTTTACATCTAAAACACACCTGAAATCTGGTTTTTGATACTCTACTGAGATTTAACATCTTTTCGTTATTTAGAAATGTCAACCGGAAGTAAACAAACCAGTTCTATGCAACGACTAGAAACAAGAAATGTCTTTAAAAAAGACAATCGGCGTAGAAATTAATATTGAGATGTCATTTATTTGCCCCAAATATAATACAAGAGGACCAAGCTGTGACTTCACGGACCACATATTTTTCGTTCCCTACTAAGGAGACCTCTCGGACCCAAGATTTTTCGGTCCTACTAAGGAGACTTCTCGAACACTAGATTTTTCGGACACTATAAGAAAACGTATCGGCCCCCAAAATTAATTTGGATAAACTCAATAATTATTAATATCTGTACCGTGAATAAACCTATAATATACCGCCCCATGTTTTCACCAGTGATACATGAATAAGCTAAATTCTAGTTATTTACGTAAACATAATTGATATATAAATTTGTCAGGCAAATATTAAAAATTAACATTGTCAGAAAATAATAGCGGGAATTAATGAGCAGTAAGTTAGAATGATTTCCCCATTTATTGCAATTCTCGGGTTTAGAATTCTCCAGACGCTAATTGATGCGTGTGTATTAATTAACACAGCTTTACCGCGCGCTATTTTTAGAATGATTCTCCGCTGGAGGTGTACTCGCTAGAATTAATTCACGGGGACGACAGTCGGTTACAGCGTACAATAATATTTTTACACATTGATAAAATAATAGGAAATATAAGCTCAATCAAATTTGCTAGTATTTATTTTGCTTATTTGTCAGAAAAATACCAGAAATTTACCACTTTATATGTTGTGCTTGCGAGCTCAACAGGCAACATTGTACGCTGTGACCGACCGTCGTACCCGTGAATTGTAGCATTGTAAGTGCTATTTATAGAGCGCCGATTATGAAGGCTAAACAATATAGTTATTTCATTATGTGAATGAATATAATATTCTGATCATGACATACAATGAGTAAACTTGTTCATAATTATGTTCATTTCTAGAGTGTATGTCGAAGATATGTTTATAACTTTAATTTAAGCGCTTATGTAAACAATTATGTAAATTTTTAATCCCCAAAAGTATGCAACAGTTATCGGTATACGTTAAACCATTGTTTGAAGTTTGCATTCCCTAAAATTAGAAAATTGGCTCAATTCTATTGGCATTCAATTTTCCCGCTGCATAATTCTCGCAAGAAATCTAGGTCAAAAGTGATCTTAGACAGCTACGCCGAAAAATCGAAAGAACGCTGTGAAAGTATTAATTCAACAAACATACACAAAAATCATTTCAGACGTAAACTACCTAGCCGTTTTGTGGATAACCATACACTCTATCGAAATAAACTGACAAATGGTAAGAATTGTATCTAAGAAAAGAATCAAGCGTATGAATAAAATGGGCTTCGCAGAAAATGGTGACAAAGCATTGGATTATTTACGGTTAATACAAAAAATAGATGAATTACTGGCGAAACATATGCATTAAGTAGATCATTTCGTTAATATATTGAGAAACGACTGCATAATCCTTGTGGTACAGCCAGTGTCTATCACGAAAGTAAGTATTAACACTTCAGACTATCAAAGGACATGTTTAAAAGGTAAGTTATTTAGTATTTACTGTTAAATTTTATACAACTCATGTTGACTCTCAACAATATGCTACACTGTTTTAGATATCTGAAGAGATAACCGTGTCAAAGAGCTTTTGATACTTGTTTGGTGACGCTACCTCAATAAGCAACCCACGACGTTCATTAAGAAACATATTTCATGACAAGAAATTGACAAACATATGGGGCAGTTATCACAATAACGGTGATAGATATTACAATCCAAACTACAATAAGTACACCATAAATTATATTTTTGTCAAACGTTTAACATCTATTTGGGATAATGATTGTAATACCATCGCAGTATGCAGTCAGTGATATAGTTCGTTTATACACAGTGAACTCTAGACCTACATGTTCCTGCGTTTGTTCCATCTACTGTGGTTTCACTAGCAGATCAACCGCAAAAAAAAAAAACCGCATAGATCTTTCTACAAAACGAGACGTGGTGTCTCAACAGGAAGTTCATCGCTTTATAAAAGCAAGCCTCTTGCGCGGAACGTATTTTATTCCAATCGTATCGACATTTGTGCAAACGACAACATGGGGCACACTCTGATAGTAATATGCGCTCTAATGTGCCAGTATCTAGTCGTCTGTCATTGTTTGGCAAATCGCAATTGCGGACCGCAAAATGTGTGTAAACGTGGGGAGTTGAGAACAAACGAATTTCAAATGGACTGTGAAGCAAGGAACATCGTCGAATTATATGATATGTGTAAGAGTATCCGCAGCAGACAGACAAAAGTGGTATACTTAATAGCTTGAAGAAATAATTTTGGACATGTAACATTATCTGATGTAGGATGCGAGCATCAGAATGAACTTGGTCTACATAACAATCAAATACGACATATTGAAATGGAACATTTAACAAGTTTAGCAATCTTACTTCTTTAAATACAAGAAATGGCATTTAAATATACGAATACTTCTGCTTTACCAAAGAGTTTGAAGGCGTTAAACATTCATGGTTACTTCAATGCTGAAACAGCTGATTACGGGTATCCTGATCTGTCACATCTTCGCTGACAATGGATGGACTTAATAACTTTTATTATGTCGGAGTTAGCAAAATGCAAATAAAACAATTATCATTATCTTGTTTAAACGTGTACTCGCTTTGTAATATCAGGAATGTTACTGACAAAACTTTTGCTATTTTATCATCTCACATGACACTTATCATTTCATTTTTGCCGACGCATTTTCGCAATAACATGTTTTGGAAGCGTTGGATTTATCCTACAACAAAAATATGGGTTTCAGTTCCATGGAAAATAAGACATACAGTCTTCAGATCATACGTATTCGCTTTCTAAACGCTTCACATATATACAAATCCTCTGGTCCTGGATTAGGTTGTACAAGCAAGATATGTATTCCCTGTGGAACACGAGGTTAGAAGTTCTTGATCTACCTACTAAAAGAATACAAAAGATCGAAACGAACGAATTTGTTCTGATGCCGATTTCATTACAACGTATAACCGTAAATTACAACAGCTTTAAACCTGCCGTCCACTAGGCCCCCGAAGGTTTCCCGAAAGCGAATTTGGCAAAATCGGGGTGTTTCGGCATGTCTTCGCGATGTTATGGAGCCTTTCCGTGTCCTTCCATAACAATTCTGGAACCTTCTTGGCACTTCGGGGCCTGATCGGGATTGAAACAACTTCGGCATCCAAATTTTAAAAGTTTTAAAATTTGGACGCCGAATATTTTATTCGGAACGGCTTCGAGGTCTCCGGCAAACCATCGGAAACCATTCTGAATGTTCGGGAACCCATCGCCATTGACTCGGCATCTTTGGACTGCCTTCTACGAGGCTCCGTAATCGGTTTAGCCAACCCGAGTGGTCCCTGAAGGAAGCTGAATCGACGTCTCACGCTCTCCGAAGACGACGAGTGGAAGAGTTCTCTTCGCGTGTACACGCGGAAGCTATGTCGATCATGCAATGAAAGATGCCGAATCGTCGCTGAAGACGCCGATTATCAGCGGAAGAGACGCCGAGCATTAGTCGTGTTTCCCGAAATATAAAAGAGCGACAGCAGAAGTGATGCCGTCATTTTGCCGAAAGTGTTCGAAGTGACACAAAATCGGCATTGTTCTTGTGAATTGAACACTTTTTTCATGGTGCAAGTCATGAACAAGCTACTCAAGAAGAAGTTTGGCGTGCGGTTACTAGTCAGTCAGCCTTTGGATATTACAGAAGGTATGATCCTAAGTCTTGGTCTTGAAGGCTAAAACCTTTATCTGAAAGCCCAAGCTGAGAAGAAAAAAAAACTATAAAAAAGTATCTAAGGGATGCCCATAATCATCCCACTCATTTTGCTATTAAAGAAGGCGTTGCCAAGTGAAAGCCAACAGTATGGGACATGTTCAACCTTCTCTGCAATTGGGCGGCAATTGCACGTCAGGCCTTTGGAGTATTTTGAATGACCAGAACCTAATCATTATACTACTGAAGCTGGGGCGTAGACACTTCTGGGACAAAATGGCATACACTTTCCAAAGCAGCACATAAGTACAGAAGTCGTACACCAAGGAGGCGTACGTGTCCACAGATGTCATGTAACTCAGTGCCTTCGCAAGCTTTAGGCCAGCAGGAAGGTCGTTACGGAACCTTGTTAAATTTTGTCTGAATGGTTGTAGTATGTCATCCAAAATTGTTGGCGTGATTTTAAAATACTATTTGATCCACAATCGATGATATCTTCTTCTCTGTGTAAGGTGAACTGCCAAGACAAGCATGTCATTAAGTGCACTGAGAGTGCACCTAAAGATCCAATTTCGGGCTAGCAACTGATACTCAGATTGTACTTCGGCGTCGTTCGGCGTCGTTCATATACCCCGAATTTCCAATCGGCAACATTTCAGCATTCTGTCGACAACAAATCGGCAACTATTCAGCATTTTCTGCAATGTTACCGCAACCTTTCCGCACGATCGGAAAACATTCGGAATCTAATTCCGCATTCGGTGACTTCGGAGAGATTTTTTGGTTTATACCGCAACCTGTCGTATGCCACTCCGCGAATACATGCCGAACAAGCACGGTGGCCAAGCTCCGCCCATTTTATTCCGAATGGTTCCCGAAACTAGCACATTTTTGTCGGCAACCCTTACGCAAAGCATCGGGACTGTAATGGACGGCAAGTCTGACATTCGGTCCATATCTAAATCAATTAGATTGTCTCGCAAATATAACTGGAATTGTTTTCAATACCTTCAAAAGGCATAAAACCCAAATGTGTATATTGCAGAGAGAGATAGATTCAAAGCCCATTACATAGGAAATCATCCCCAAACGCATTGTCCGTACATCAATGCAACATTTTTGCGCAATCTTGCAGAAAGAAAGGGTTGCAATTATATTGAACCAAATACAACTTTGGAGTTGACCACCACTTTTGTAAGTGTAAAGGATTTAAAGTAATCCCAATTCAAACTGTTCATGTTTATTGCATAACTGCTGGATTTATACTATCTACATTATTATGCCCCCTACTGAAGATGGTATGGTATGTTGGTTTGTCGGTCGGGCGGTCTGTCGATAGACCAATTTCGTGTCCACTCTCTAAGTCCAACAGATTTCATCCGATCTTTACCAAACTTCTGGAAAATGTTTGGGGGCATAATATCTCGGCCAAGATTTATAATACCCGGTAAGCCAAATCGCCCTAAGGATTGTGGAATTATGGCCCTTAAATTACCTCAAATTAGCCTTTGAGCTGTTTCTGCTCTCTAAGTCAAACATTTTTCAGCCAATATTCACAAAACGTTATAAAAATGTTTGTAATAATATATTGGACAAGTTCGATAACCAGCCTAATCACCCCAGGCATTGTGGAGTTATGGCCCTTGAATTATCTGAAATTGGCATTATTGGCAGTTTCCGCTCTCTAAGTTTAGAAGTTTTCATTCAATCTTCACCCGACTTGATGAAATAGCCAAGTTCGATGATCAACCAAATAAGCCCAGGAACCGCAGAGTTATGGCCCTTGATTTATCTAAAATTAGCCATTAGGCGTAAACAAAATGTTTGTTTCAGGTTACCAGACCTTTCCTAAAGAAATGCCCCTACCGTAAAACATTGTATTGAGTGTGTCGGACATTTCTTTGTTTCATTTAATTTTTTTAAATAAATAAATGTGTTTTGATTCAATAATGTTTTGTTTTGATAGCATCCGCTTTAAAACAATGTTTAATGATATTTCCGATATGTTTTGAATATTGATTCATTTTTTGAATCTTCAAGTTGACCATTTACCAAAAAAAAAAAAATACCTGCCTACATACCCTAATTTTTTTGGGGCAAGTAACTTGAAACAAACATATTTTTTAAGCCTTATTGCAATTTCTGCATCCTATGTCCAACATTTTTATCAGATCTTTACCAAAATTTATATTTTTACGATTGCTTTTAAACTGGAGGGGTAATAGCTGTTTTACAAACAGCTCTTGTTATTATCCGATTGTTATTGTGATTGTAGAGAATCATCGTTTTTGTTTTTGTCGTCATCTTCTTCGTATGAATAAACAAAAAAAACTCATTCGAAGCATTCTTGATTTCAGCCAGCCCTGGCATCACGACCACATTGACGTATTTGCAGGGCTTTCATTAAATTTGGAAAACTAGAAGTTTTAACTTCCTGGCCTCTGATTTTGGAAGTTTGCTAATAATTTACTATTTGGAAGTTTTAACAGTATTGCGCGACATAAATATGTACATTACAATTTTCACAGCATACAGTCTTAGTACACCTATTTTATACAGTCATGTTTTCATTCTATTCACCTATTGTAAACTTTGAATTATAACAAGGACTCGTACTTAGGTGAAAAGTTTGGAAGTCCTCACTTTAAAGAGTTGGATATTGGACTTCTTAAGCATTCTTTTGACTTTCTGATACTTCCATGGCTGCAATTTTGGAAGTCCTGTGACAAAAACTGGGAGTAAAACTGGGAGTAAATAACTCCCAAACTTCGTTTAATGCAAGCCCTTCCAAATCAGTCCAGTAGACAGTACAGAATTTAGCAGCACACTCTATTATATAAGAACTATGCAGACCTTAAACATTAATATAAAATGTTATATTGCGTTCATGCAAATTGTTAGATAAGTTTTAAGAAAATATAGTTTAGCTACTTGTGTCATTGAAATCTATACAACAGAAACCTGACCAGGACGATATTTGACAAAACAAACATCGACAAAACAGACTCGTTAAATGGAGTTATTTAAACATATACAAATAAAGATAACCTTTCTTGTTTTGGGTTTTAATCCGTAAACTACCGTAGTTTCGTCGAAACGTATGAGTTTCAGGTTTTTCCATCAGATATCCGTGAATATCTGTGTTATCGAAAATTGTAATTTGTTGCTGGATTTATGCGGTAATCCAACTGTGTTATGTCCGGCTTGATCTTGATGTGGTACAACCTTTTTGAACATAGTTCTGTAGAAACTGAAAGTCAATAATGACCTGTTAGTAAATTTTGAACTGGCACTACTAGGTCAATCTAATTATATTTAGCTAGTTCTCTGTTGGCTGTGTTGTACTTTTTCCGTAACAGATAGTTTTCATTGGTACTTGGTACATTACTTAAAACAACCGGTAGGGGACTAATGTCATATAACTGCGATTCCTCTTGTAAAGACTTGGAAACCAACCACGTTATTATTTCGAAATTAGTTGTCCTGACTATAAATGCCGAGTACCGTATTTATTTTTATTAACAGATTGGCACTCCCTTCAATGCTAATTTTCAAACAGACGCGTTTTTAACTTCTTGTAGGAAAATATGTAAACCATTAACTGACCATTAACTGACAATAACTGCAGCTGCATAGTTTAAACGTTGCCAAAATCGCGACAGTGTGACCTAGGCTTAATATCTATCGAGTTGTGTAAATATCTCGTATAATATGCTTGATACATAAATACATATGCAAGATATCGGAATGTAAGATATCTTGTGTAAATGCGTGCAAACGTTTTTGGTGCGGAATGTCTAATTTTGTGCAATCTTCATTTTAGTCGGTTATTAATAATCCACATTTTAACTCGGAGAAAGGGTAGTTCTAATATTACAACAAATATATAATTCTTTGATTTAATATGTACACGTTATACACTATAAACCAGGACACAAAGTAATTGCATTGTACAGATTTTAAGAACACATGTTTAAATTTAACGATGTGTACGTATAGTGGCATCTATAAACCAGGACATAAAGTAATTGCATTGTACATATTTTAAGAACACATGTTTAAGTTTAACAATGTGTACGTATAGTGGCATCTATAAACCAGGACATAAGTAATTGCATTGTACAGATTTTAAGAGCACATGTTTAAATTTAACGATTTATACGTATAGTGGCATCTATAAACCAGGACATAAAGTAATTGCATTGTACAGATTTTAAGAACACATGTTTAAATTTAACGATGTGTACGTATAGTGGCATGTGGCCTTTGACCTAAGGCCAATACAAATGGAAGGTTGAAGACAGACCACCTTTGTAACAGATGCTATTGTCAGAAAAGTGAATGGCCTCTTAATTGGAATCAACTGTTTGATGACTTACCGGTATTCATTCTCACTGATTGGCTATTAAATCGAGATTAAGTCAACGTTGTGTTTTATGATTTAAACGCTGTATACGTAGCAAGCAGACAGAACACTAATAATTGTGAAGAAATCAGGGTTGCGAAGTGTTTGGCCGGACAAGGTTTTACCTTTTTTTTTATCTTTTGGTCAATATGACCTTGATCTTTGATCCAAGGGCCAAAACTCTTAGGAATCCTCTACTACTAATTTTAAAGAATCAATAAGTAAGGGTTCTGTAGTTATTGCCCTGACAAGGTTTGGTCTACCGACAGATCGACGGACCGACTTTTGCAACGCAATTCTACCCCCGCTTATTCGACGGGGGTATACATGACCAGTATATATGTATCACCGAGTTTAAACTTCAGAAAAAGACAATATGTACGGTTTTTTCGACGGGAATCGATGGTAAATACATGTACATCTTAGAACTGTTTGTCTATGAAACCAAACGTTCTTTTCAATATTACTTAAAAATGAAAAATAAATATATGAAAGGAAAGAAACTACTCAAATCGCCGCTGTACGGTGTTCGGTTAGAGCTATCGTTGTTTCGTATGAATAAACAAAAAGAAACTCATTCGACGCACGATACGAAAGAGCGAGATCACGATGCGAGATCGCGATTTTAATTTCGCTTCATCGCACCGTATTGTGAATACATTTACATTTTTTTTCGAAATAGTGTTATTTCAAAGCGGACCCTGTGCCTTTAAAATGTGTTCGATATTTACGCAAAAGTTGCCAACATATTTAACAACTTTGTGGGCATGAAGATCATTTTTTGGATCAAGAGTACGAAATGTTTCGAACCTAGTGGATTGCGATTTAAATGTCGTAAATCACATCATGACCTAAATATAAGCACGATTATAAGGTATTAACAGGTCTTTAACTCTTAATCGTATTTATTTATTAATAAGGGTAAAGGTAAATGTTCGGTTTATAGTCTGCTACGATATACATCTTCAGCCGACTTTCACACTAACTTCCCTGTTTACTGGAGTCATAAGTCGTCCGTTAAGACACGGCGCAGTATGCAGCCACGGCACATTGGCTTCTTTCCCTCACAGGTACCCGTTTATACACCATTTATAAATAAAAGAACTCTTTGCATATTGTGTATACATACATATATAAATTATACGTTTGCATCTGGTTTGTACGTGTAAAATATAAGTAATATTCATCTTTCTGGTAATTTGTTAGCAGGCGATGATTGTAAACATGATAATAGGTATACTTAAGGACATTAAAACGTTTTGGAAATAATCTGACTATTTCGTTTAAACGTTATACGTAATATTTCGTTTAAGCGTTATTTGTATTTCGTAGTAACGAAATGTATTTCGTAAAAACGTGGTGGTGGTGGCGGCGGCGGGGGCAGCAGCAGCAGGAGTAGCAGTAACAGCAGAGTAATACACAAATTATAGTGTTTTACACTTCCCTCATTCCCTATGTGTTGTGCAACTTACGAGTTATATATCACAATGTGGGAATAATAAAGATTCCTTAAAACATCTTGAATCCAGACGGTGGTCCGAATCACCAACAAAATCTATTCATTTGTTAATTGGCCCATGTCCAACCTTTCCAGAACATTTCTGCAAATCCGTTCATAAACATTTGGCGTCATAAAAGTTACTAACACACAAAAAACAAACACCCGCAAAAGCAAAATTAATCTCTTCGGCGGTAAATATAAATCAAAACGCGAAAAGCGTAGAAAGACTGTTGGCGAAGAAACTAAAATGAAGTAAATTGTGAGTGCATATTTGCTCAAAACGAAACATTTGTTTGCCGAATAATTTGTTTGTTTGTTTGTTTGGATTTTTCGCCGTATTCAACAGTATTTCAGTCATATAACGGCGGCCAGTTAACCTACTCACACTTTTCCTGGGTAAGCTGGTTTACCAGTACTAAGTGCACATACTTATGCCAGTCACTGACAACTGCCCTACTTGAATCAGAGGTAGGGGAGAATGGCCGTAGAAATAATTCCATGACCAATCACCACACAACTTATGTGGCCGGGCTGAGAATCGAATCCGCAATTCTCGGATTTGTAGTCCAGCGCTCTACCAACTGAGCTAGCCGGCCCGGCCGAATGAAGTTCAATTTCTCACACTACAATGTCGTTGTGTCTTTTTTACAAAAGCGAACTCGAACTGATAATTATACGCATTTCTTTCAAGATATTGGTTGAACGATAAGGTGGTAGTTGACCTTGTTTTAGTTTGAGATTCTGGCCACTGTAAATACCAGCTTATGAGATAGTTTGCAACCTATACGGGCCAGCATAATCGATAATGTGCAGTAGTTAGTTAGCCTACAGAGTCAAAAGTAGGTCATACGACGGGTGCTCTCGAATTACCATACATTTTGAAATAAATGCATTGCGATAATTTTAGTTATTGTCAAAATTCAAAATAACAATCAAGAAATAACACTTTCGCAACGAGTGAAATTGTAATAAATAAGACGATTACATAATATACACATTACAGTACACACGACATATATAATACTCATTGTCTTAATTAAAAAGTAAGAAAACAGGCTGAAATCTTGCTGTTTTGAAGGACATTTTCTGATTTCGAGTTACCGACTTATACACGGTTAGGAGACTCACCGGACCACCTCATTTCGAGGTGTTAAGAAAATGTCCGGTGGTGACTTCCGAGGTGGTCCGGTGGAGTAAAAATATTGTAAACAGTGCGTATGACTTAGCAGTTTTGTATTTTTTCGTATGATAAAGGTGCTTTTTAAGAAATCAGAAATGCCATTACCAATAGGAATGACAAAAGAAAACTCGTTCGTAGTTTCGTTAAATAATGTTTAAAACTAAAGGGTGTAGGATTTTTAAAAGTTGAAGTCATTGAAATGAGGTGGTCCGGTGAGTCTCCAAACCGTATTGTAGCATGTGATACAGGTTCATGAAATTACCCTCTAATAAGACCGTAATTTCCCCCGTTAAATTGCCTTCCGCCAACAGTCTGAAAATCAAAACGCTGACAGCGTAGAAAGACTGTTCACGAGAAAAGAAACTACTTGTAAAAGCAAATGGATAGTATTATGATAGTATTTTTTATCATAAGGAACATTTATTAAAGTAAGTCACCTGCCTGTTGTATCATTTCTACAAAACAAATATCAAAAATCATAACCATAAACTTAAATAAATTGGTATAAGCTGGTATTTGACCTAATTGAAGATGGAGATTCTTTGTCTTTTGCAAATTAAAACTTGTATAGCGCGCGTCTAATTCAATGCTATTTATCTACGACATTCATTTTTGGTAATTCGTGGGAGGCAATTTTTTTTTTTGGCAAACTATTTCAAAAGCAAATAGAGTTATATGCATACAAGTCAATCTATAACGGGAAAAATAGTCGATCAACCGTATAAGTTCAAATCAATTTTCAGTGCTTTTTATCAGAAGCACTATGCTCGGTAAATACCGATTTAATTTTTAAAAAAAAGTTAAATTTAGTAAAATACATTCAAAACTCTCTTTAGAAGTACATGCTTTTCCACAATTCTTATGCATACTTCAAAAACAATAGCAATCGTCAATCGAGTGGTAACGATTGCTCTGCTCAATGCACTGAGTCAATACACTGTTGTTAAACTTACGCAATATGATGTAATACGTACACAGTTAACCAGTAAACAGCACACACATATACGCCATCATACCTATGTGAATAGACATAAAATGAACTCACTTTCTAATGCGGAATAACTAGAGTATTATTATTGTTTATTAGTGTTTAAGTCGGATCTATTTCTTGTCATAAATTTTAATTAAATTACTTTTATATTATGCATCTAAAATAACATAATACAAAGCACATATAACATAACAATGATGCACTTGTCAGAACATTTATTGTATTTTATAATCTTTTTAAATTACATATCATAGTTTATTTCAGTGTCATCAATAATCAATTTACATACATTTCAAATTAAATTATCGATAAAATGTACTTTATGGCCACTCATTTTTAGTTATAGGAGACTAGTATTCTGTCCAGAACTTTTTTTTTACATAAATACACTTACCAAGTTATTAAACAATAAAAATATTCCCATCATATTTCTTATTTGAGATATATACATCAACCAAGTAAATTATTTTAATAGTAGTAACGCATTCTTTACTTTAATTTACTTTAATTTATAATTGCAAACTGCTAATTACATCGGTAATTTCTCAGTCAACCAAACTGAGAAGTCATAAGTTAATCAATTAATTAATATTTATGTTTCTATCTTTTTTTCATTATGCGTTTAATATTGACTTTTTTGTTTCATGTTGTTTTTTTAATGAATGGCGATGGAAAATGCAAACAATATTTTATTTCATCATTAAACATATTATTTAATTCATTATCTGTATGCAATATAGGGTGGTACGCTTCGTCCTGCAAAGTGGAACGCTTCATCCTGGTGTAGAATACCGCCATATTTGGTATACTATAGTTCTATTCTGTTCGGGATGGCAACAAGGCAACTACGAATTATTCCAAAACAACCGGTTTCTGTTTCAACATATATTTAATCGTTGCATAAATTTGAGCATCATGCACGTATGCAGCAATTTACTATCATGTATAATTGAATTTTATGAAATATATATAGTGAAACGTTTGTGTTAAATGAAATATGGACAATTCAATAATAAAGGAACATTTACTGTGGAATATGGACATTCTACTGTAACATTATGCAACTGACTGAACATTGTACTGTGAAGCATAGACTTATGTGTAATATTTTGACAGTGTTTCATGGACTTTTTCAAGTGTGAATTACATTATGAACATTGAAGTGTCGAACAGTGCTTACCAAATGAACTGTGACATAACATTACCTGAAAACTGTTCAGAAGCAGCCGTGTCCTGAAACCAGCACTTTCAAGAACTGAAGTTTAAAGTATATGTACTTTAAATACTTTTAGCGAATACATATATTATTACATGATGAAATGTATTGTTCATGTTGTTGGATGTTAACTATGCAATAGTTATCATAATATATAATATATGATGTTTATTTCAATTTGTTGCACATTTTCAAACTTCAGGAGAAGTTTATCTCTTTAAGTTAGGGGAAATGTAAGGCCCTGGAGTATGCAGTAACTATGCATTACCATGTTTATTATTGTCAAGTTCATAAAGTGAACAATTATTATTTGTTTCTTGTAAAATCATTCATCCATCTCACTCTTTCATTAAAACAGCTGTTAGTATGTTATCACATATGAACTGAAATTAATTATTTGGGCATGTATACTATAATGAAATGAACATATCTTCAATTCCAAAACTTACTGTCACTGTCTGTCTGCAATGATGCTAGCCTTACCGTCATCTTGGAGCGATTTTATTGTTTATATTATTATCCACGCGATTTAACATGGCATATTTATAATAATATGCTGACATTTTACTCTAAGACACTATTCGTTGTTGTTAACTGTTTACTATTATTGTTATTTTCGTAAATTGTGCCATTCCAAAGGAACTTTTTAGCTGTGGCATGTTTTCGGATATTTGGTTCCCGAAATATTTCTTCTCTGTTATAACTGCAAATTTGTTTAGGTCAGACAGTAGTATATTTGTCTATTGTTTAATGCAAAGTCTTTTGTTTATATATATGTGAACATAAATTGTTATTGTTAACTAGTGTAAAATATGAATTTTATTGTTAAATGTTTGGCGCTGCAGAACTAGTTTTAGGATTAGGATTCCTAAATGCATTTGATTGGTTGTTGTAAATCCGAAGTCATTTTGATTGGCTGAGGAAATTCCTAAGTCATTTTGATTGGTTGGTGCTCATAATCCTAATCCTAAGTTGCTGCGCGACAGGTATAAATAGCGCAGATAAACAAACATTCGGCATCTTTCATGATCACCAAAGTCAGATCTTTCATGATCACCAAAGTCAGATCTTTCATGATCACCAAAGTCAGATCTTTCAAGATCACCTAGTTCCAATCTTTACAATTACTAAGTCGATCCATAGTTTAGATCATATTATTAGATCTTCATACAACATTCCCAAGATGGTAAGCTTAATCTTTAATCAAAATTAACACAGTATAGATCTTACAGTAAGCTTCTTAAGCTCTACCGAAATGAGTTATATGCAATCCAGAGAGCTCAAAAGTTTATCAGCGCTATTTCAACTATTCATTTATACATGATAGTAAATTGCTGCATACGTGCATGATGCTCAAATTTATGCAACGATTAAATATATGTTGAAACAGAAACCGGTTGTTTTGGAATAATTCGTAGTTGCCTTGTTGCCATCCCGAACAGAATAGAACTATAGTATACCAAATATGGCGGTATTCTACACTGGTACGCTTGGGTAATGGTACGCTTCATCCTGGTACGCTTGGGTAATGGTACGCTTCATATGACATTCTTTTAATTATTATTATTCGAATATCTATATTTTACTAATCTTCAACACTGGCAAATCTCATCAGTGCCGAAAACAGTTACGGTTTATTCAACTATGTCTGATGTTTGATTTGCAGAAATGATAGCATCATTTACAACCGGATGATCCCTGAATGCTCCAACTTAGTGTTTTATGCTAATTTATTCGAAATATATTTTAATATCAGTGATGGTAGTGTAATTAATAAAATGCGAAGGAATACATAAAACCATTACATTGTAAAAAGAATTGTCAGTTCAGGTGTTTATGAAATTAAATCACACAAAAAGAGACAAAGCAACGTTTGCAATTTAACTATCTGTCTTCTCTCTCGTGATGTCTTTATTTCATTACACGTATTATCTTAAAACATTTCAGTGCGGCATAATACATTGTGAAATTGCTAACAAGTCCAGACGAAACAATTGATTAGTTTACTTGGCTTGTTATATGTAAATAGTCTGAACATTATATGCCAATCAAAGATGAACACTTTTAGAAATGCCTTGGCATTTGGATCTATAAATAGTTGTTCAAGAAAATGAAAGTATTTCTTGCACAAGTTGAAACACAAAATTTGTCAGATTTGGGCACTGGAGAGTAACGTGAGTTATTCTGTTTTAATATAAACAAAGCGAAACACCAGTTGCGACAGCAGGAGAGAACTCTTATTAGCAGCCCTTGGTCTGGCAAGTGACCAATTGCCAAAATCAAAACACAGGACATAACAAAAACACATAAACACAAAACACACATGAATAAAAATGGGTCACCGCCTTGGAACGGTCAATGCAAAGCATCGGGGGTTTAAACCGGTTTATGTGCGCACGAGCCTCACACTTGGCCCAGAATTATTCACAAAACATGTAAGTGTAAATAAAAATTAACCTCATAGCATCGCTATTCGAATTAAACAGCAATAAAAGAGAAAATTATTAAATTTAATTACCATTTAATTACTCAATGGCTAGATGCAAACCAGAGTACCAGAATGGCAACTTTCTGAGGCACGATGAAATTAAGTCGCAAATGCAATACCAGTTCAATACCAGCTGATACCAAAACATGTCTTTCAGCTTTAAAAAAATGTTTTCTATTATGCATGTGTCAATATTTTATAATAATAATATGCAAGTTAACTAGGAGCAACAAACACAGTCGATAAAACGCGAAACCTGTCTCTTTTGTTATCAAAGTGAAAACTAGATTTTTAGAAATCTCAATTAAAGAGCAACAAACAAATACAGTCGATAAAACGCGAAACCCGTCTCTTTTGTTATCAATGTGGAAACTAGATTTTTAGAAATCTCAATAAAAAAATCGATATTATAAAACACCTTAGCCACTTCAAGGCACTATCTTGCATAAGAAATTGTTCCAAAATATTTACATTATTACGCAAATACCGTATGCTCTTCATCCAACCTACACGGTAATTAATATTAAAAACTGTACCAGGACCATCATATTATACAGCTAAACTACTGATGCATTCTAATTTGTATTCAAAACAGCTCTTGGAGATTGAGGGTGTATGCTGTTGCTTACTGAAATTTATTCAAATTAATACTGCTTTTACAACGTACACCCACTGATGCTATAGTTTTATTTTGCGTTTGCCTGTATACTTATGTATATATACTGATCGACAAAATATAAAAGAACTAGGGATGGGACCGAATGCTGAAATCAATATTCGAATATTCGTTTTAGGTATTCAAATATATTCAAATATTCGTGTGTAAATACTACAATATACGGCACTCTGTCCGAATATTTACCTATCCGAAATATGTATCCTACGTGTACGTAGTTGTTTTACCTTGTTTCAGTGGTAAATGAGCGATATAACTTAGTGTTAGGCAAATATTAAGACATGTAAGATATTGTTCAATGTATTGTTATTTAATTTGTTAATCGTTCCGTACACAAATTTCTCATTACATAGATTACACGTTGCCTGGGTTTTGTCTAACTCGCTTAAGACATGATTCATTTGTATATATATGTATATATTTTTTGGCTCCTTTCACGTTGACATGCTGAACTGTTATCATTATGTGTTGTTGACGATGTACTTTGTACAAGTCGAAATAAAGTGTCGGTCTGTCTAATGACCGCGTAAAGTACTTCCAAGCACATGATGGTGGCACTGTTTATCAATCAAGACATATACGGTGTTGATATAATGGAGAATAATTTACAAGTGACGTATATTCAGATTGACCAGATCATGCTAATTTTGTTAAAGAAATTGATTGGCTGATAACCGGCCCAGTTTTGTTATTTGTGGATACAATGCGTCGTATTCGCGCCTCCTACAAACCGTTCATTCCCTGCCCTTGTAAAGACGTGGCCCCCCTGCTAATTATGAATTGTCGTTTACTGGACATGTTTGGCATGTGTTGTAAAAACGTTACACGTTATCCCCCCCCCCCCCCCCCCACCTACTAGGCAGGAAATACGACTGGAATTCATGTTAACTTTGCAATAAAACTGGAAAAAAGTATATTTTTTTAAAAGAACTTTTGTTCTTTAAATTTGAAAATCGAATATTCGTAATCGTTTTTTTATATTCGAATATTATCCGATATTCGGTCCCATCCCTAAAAAAACACATAATAATGTAAAACACACGAAAACCAAGTTTTCTGGCACAGTATCTGTGGAAAATTATTCCAGACTGTATATATTTAAAGAAATATAATAAACCAAGGTTCTTGCCTAAAAGCTGTTCAATGCTAAAAATCCAGCATAGCATTACACGTTTAAATAAGTTTTTATTACAAAGTAGTGGTTATTTATAAAAATTATATTGTCACCACAAAAAAGCGGCCAAAAATAACATACAAAGATGGATGTTGAATGTTTATTTAAAATAATGTACGACTAAACAAAGGTTGCTACATTGTTATAAATAATTAATCGATATCTATTTAAAAAAAATAAATTACATCATCGGACTAGAGTATTGGTTCCGCATTCGAAAGTGTACATGCACGTCCGAGTGTTTTAACGTAACAAGACATACTTCATACACACACGAATACAACTCGTCAATCATTCAAAGGAACATCATTAATATAATTAATAGCCTTCTGAAATACTAACTGCATGTTATGAATAACAATGTAATAGCTCGGACAAATTAACCTGACACTGATATGTATGTATGAATATTAGACAATTACAAATCCGTTATGATGAATATATTAGTTTCCGTACTGGAATTATGTTAAATCTATGTGAATACAGTTATGGTAAATAAATAAACACATGAAACTGCGAATAAATATAGGAAATTGGATAAGCGCATCATTATCGAGTTCATGGGTGTCGGATAAATTTGTTCTATCTATAATCAACAACATCAGAACCATGGTGGCCCAAAGCGCTCACCTGAGAACTGGCACAGATGAAGACCATACTGTTATGACCGGTGTGAAAATTACGGTATCTGAACAATACACGTTTCCGCAAATGGGGATATTATCGGTTTGATTTAAAACATCGGTAAGTGCAATGGGCTAACTTAATTACCAGTTGGGTAGTGGATGTGCGGTGTTTTTTCTTATGTGGTTCTCAATTAATTGTTCTCGATATTCTTACCTGACCCGTTTTCATTATGTCAGTGACAATTCTGGAAAATGCAAAAACAGTAGATTTTGATGTCTTTTCGCAGACAGTTTTGGAGAACTAGTTGCAATACGATAATTGCGATCGCTGTGCTATAAGGTCAAGCTCTGCTTGGTCATACGCAAACTGTGTATGTTTGGTAAAGATTGAATAAAAAAAACGTGTGTGCGAGCCAATCACTGATAACGTGTTCATGTTTTTTTCAACACACAGGGGGCAATAACTCCGGTGTTTCTGACCTGATCATGCTTATATTCGACTTCACCTGTAACTTTACGTTCATAGACAAACTGTGCACGATTTGTGAAGATTCGATGAAAACTGGAGTCTCTGTCCTGAATAATGTCCATTTTTGTATATTTTTTTCACAAGCAAAGGGCAATAAATCTGGTGTTTCTGGCCCGATTTTGCTTATATCCGACTTCATGCTTAGGTGAACTAATCAAAATGGTGTAGCATCTAGATCAAACCCGGTAAGTTCGTGTCCACCTACAAGTTCGTGTTTGAAACTCTTACGTCATTTTCGATGCAATGATGCAACCTCTAGTGCCCGAATTCTACGCATATTTGGCCAGAAGAATATCTCGACTCAAAACAGCAAATACAGATGTAAAGTATACGTTTACATTACAATGTGTTTTTTTTTTGTATGAATTGCATTTGTTATGCACTGTTTTCAGTTGAATTAACTTTCAAAAATTGTGGGTAACATTGACCTGGTTTTTACATTCCATTAGAATATATGCTTCAATTCACGCCATTTTTCATTTTTTACAAAGATCTAAGATACGTGGAACCGAACAATACAGATACCTTTCCATTTCATGAAATGAAATCGTGATTATTTGATAGCCATTATGTAAGCATATGTTTGTAGCCACCAGTATCATCCTGATTTGTATACGGTAATAGGCAATGAGCGAATTCATGTATCACAGTTGAAGTCAACTGCATTGGTGCTACGTGATGAGGAATATTGTGAATGGAGTGTACATATCCGTTTTCCAAGTTCGTGTATCCTTAACATCCTTGTAGTTGATTATCATGAATATAGACATCCAGAACAGGAAAACTGACATTTCTGTCCGAACGTAAGGCTTTTCAAGAATCCAAGAAAAAGTAATAAAAGAAACAAGCGCCATGTTACCTAGAATTACATGATCAGGATAGGGTTGAAGTGCATAAGAGGCGCGTCGTGGGAAAATCGAACTTAATGCATGTGCGTAAAGTGTCGTCTCGGATTAGTCCGCACAGGCTAATCCGTGACGGCACTTTCCGCCTACAGTGTAATTATGTTTAGAAGAGATTTCCGTGAAACAGAAAATACCATAAAAGCGGAAAATGCCGTCCTAAATTAGCCTGTGCGGACTGCACAGGCTAATCCGGGACGACACTTTACGCACCTGCATTAAGACCGGTTTTCTCACCACGCGCCACATTTTATTTATTTTGAACATAAAGAGGGACTGTCTGATTTTAATAGATCTATTAAAGCCGTTTTATATATCATTAATAAACGTCAACATGGACAAAAACTATTTCTCCTATCAAAAAATGCAAATAAATTATATATTTTTGTCGATACAGACCCGTTTATTCTACAGCAACGGCTGCATTCGGTTTTGAATCAGAAAACAAGAACTGTGCATGCGTCATCAATCGATCTGACTCGTCTAGACGCTCGAGATACATATATGTAATAGTTTGCTGCGCAGGGAAGTATTTTTTTATTTTTAAATTTCTATCTTTAAGCGCATTTCTGAATATAGGTTATTCTCAACATTTATTATAATATTATTTTAAAATATACTGACATCATTAGAATCAATTGATGGTTTAACATTTTAAGTTTCGCACACAAACGTACAGTCCTGCTGCAATTACTTCCATAATATATGCAGTAATAAACATAACATACAGTTGATGTTAAAACATGTTATATAAATGTATATCTTTTGAAAAGCCATTGTTGCTTAACCTGTCATGGAAAAGTAATATGCAGTTTGTAGTTCTGAATACTCGTAGATTTCAGACTCAGAAATATGCTATGATTAATGTAACCACATGCATATTTTACTATGCTATTAATGAAACAACTTGTATATTTTTAAAATATATTGCTGTTTCATTAATAGCATAGTTCTCAGTCGGAAATCTACGAGTATTCAGAACTATAAAGTTATCAATATTTGTACCACATTAAATGACATGGTAGAACAAATAATCATCACAGTTTAAACATCCTTAATACTGGTACATTTAGCTTGTCTTTTTCTGTTAATTTCGCATCGCAATCCTATATGCACGCCTTGGGTAGTACTTGCTTACTTATGGTTACATACCAGTCAATAGTCGGGAATACCAGCCTTGGGTAGTACTTGCTTACTTATGGTTACATACCAGTCAATAGTCGGGAATACCAGCCTTGGGTAGTACTTGCTTACTGATGGTTACATACCAGTCAATAGTCGGGAATACCAGCATTGGGTAGTACTTGCTTACTTATGGTTACATACCAGTCAATAGTCGGGAATACCAGCCTTGGGTAGTACTTGCTTACTTATGGTTACATACCAGTCAATAGTCGGGAATACCAGCCTTGGGTAATACTTGCTTACTTATGGTTACATACCAGTCAATAGTCGGGACCAGCCTTGGATAGTACTTGCTTACTTATGGTTACATACCAGTCAATAGTCGGGAATACCAGCCTTGGGTAGTACTTGCTTACTTATGGTTACATACCAGTCAATAGTCGGGAATACCAGCCTTGGGTAGTACTTGCTTACTTATGGTTACATACCAGTCAATAGTCGGGAATACCAGCCTTGGGTAGTACTTGCTTAGTTATGGTTACATACCCGTCAATAGTCGGGAATAACTGCCTTGGGTAGTACTTGCTTACTTATGGTTACATACCAGTCAATAGTCGGGAATACCAGCCTTGGGTAGTACTTGCTTACTTATGGTTACATACCCGTCAATAGTCGGGAATGACTGCCTTGGGTAGTACTTGCTTACTTATGGTTACATACCAGTCAATAGTCGGGAATACCAGCCTTGGGTAGTACTTGCTAACTTATGGTTACATACCAGTCAATAGTCGGGAATAACCTAGTGGCACACTCGAAACTAGGCCGTACATATCAAATAGTTCGTTTTTCTCCTGTTAAAAGAGACATTTCACATAACGGACATTGGTTTAATGGTTATTTCCTGAAAATGATATGTCTATTAGGCATTTTCAGGTGACACCCAATTACTTGAAATTTAAATTTTCTGCAGTTTATTTATATGAGGTTAATCAAGGGAGCTGCATATTCTTAGAAGTAACATAAAGTATCTTCTTTTTAATTTTGTGAGAAGAGCGAACCATCTTTACAAAGCCACCAGATTTGAAATAGAGGAAAGTGGTGAAGGACCCCAGGAGAAGTTTGCTACTTTACAATGGAACCCTTAGGAGATTTGATTTACTGGTTTCTAACATAATGGCATCGTGGAAATAGAAACTACAAACTTGGTCCTTTCACTGGCCTTTGGGACGGCATATTTATGTAAATATCACAGTCTTGTCATGGTCATAAATGTGAACACTGGCACCACGAGGTTGTCTATCTGCTCTGTACAACTCTCTAGAACTGCATTGCAGACAATCGTAAATAAAACTGGCAGCGAAAACCATGCATTTGTCACACCTTAAACAGAATTATAAATCTTGTTCTAAAAAGTTCTGAATAATGTAAATTATTTAAAACAAACAACAAATAAGAATAAGATCTATGTTTTTACTGAATGTCATCATGTCAGCTTATTATATAATATTTCAATTCCAATTATTTGTTGTTAGTTTCTGCAAAAATCATAATGTTTATACTACAAAAGCATGGTAGAAAACAAAGAAGCAATGACTGGAAAAACAGGGACATTGCACAAGACAGTTAAGTTAAAGCATTCGAAATATTACAATTCAAGAAATATAATTAAGCTGTCGTCTTCTAGACAACGATTATACTGTACGTCTGGGTTACCTATGAGTGCAAGGCAACTGACTGCCAATAACTGGAACACTATTGATGCCGCCGTTCCTTCCAATGTTTTGTGGGAATCTGAAACAAGATGCAAACTTATTTGTTATGTTTGAAAAGCAGAACATATGAAAAATAAGGGTGAACAAGCTGAATTGATTGTCAAATGGGTTGTGCTGCCCCTAACATGTGGTTATTTTCTCTGAAGCGAGTAAATAATTAAATAAAACAAGTGCTGTCACTACAATGTGACATATACCCCTGAATGCTCTTTTGTCAAAAATGAAAACAGAATGATGGAGATTGCTTGACAATAAGGAAGTATTTGAAGTTTCAATTAAATACCTTTGAAGTATTCAAGATATTGGACTATATGAAAAACTTTAAGCAAAATTTTCTCAGATAAAAAGGGGCATAAATCTGTCCAAAAAAAACAACAGAGTTATGGGCGTTGCTTTCCCTGGTGAAGATGTTGATAGCAAATAAGTATTTTAAGTTTAAAGTAAATACATTTGATAGTATTCAAGATACTGAACTTTATGAAAAAAAAAGTTAACCTTGGCCGGACGGACTTACAGACGGACAGACCGATTTTAATATTTGGGGGCCTTAAAAAAATATAAATTACTTATGCATTACCACTTAGTTGCTATGTGCAAAACACATTTAAATGGTTGCAAAACAGATTAGACAAACAGAACCGAGTGAAACAACAATCACCACTGAAAGTCTGCAATCAATATCACTTACATAGCCTTACCCTTATATCACTAGCACATTACTAGCAAAACTGCAAATATCATTGCGCTTAGAACATACAAGTATTATATATTCTCTGACTTTCATAATACATACATATGTATATTTTTCTGCATTACACTACATTTCAAAAATCGTACACAACAATGATGCATATATTTCAAATAAATGCAGATAGTGTAAGTATGATTTTTGTGTACATGATGCTCATTGCCTCCAGATACTAGTTTTACCCACCTGGCCATGTATGGACTCCCAATGCTTGAAAATACCCACCTGGCCATTTATGCACTCCCACTACCCGACCATACCCACCTGGAAATTTATGGACTCCCAATGCCCGACCATTACCACCTGGCCATTTATGCACTCCCAATGCCCGACCATACCCACCTGGCCACGTATGGACTCCCAATGCCCGACCATACCCAAATGGCCATTTATGGACCCCCAATGCCAGACCATACCCACCTCACCATTTATGCACTCCCAATGCCAGACCAAACCCACCTCACCATTTATGAACTCCCAATGCCCGACCATACCCACCTGGCCATTTATGGACCCCCAATGCCCGACCATTCCCACCTGGCCATTTATGGACTCCCAATGCCCGACCATATCCACCGGCCATGTATGGACACCCAATGCCCGACCATACCCACCTTGCCGTGTATGGACCCTCAATGCCCGACCATTACCACCTGGCCATTTATGGACCCCAAATGCCCCACCATACCCACCTGGCCATTTATGGACTCCCAATGCCCGACCATACCCACAGGCCATGTATGGACCCCCAAAGCCCGACCATACCCACCTGGCCATTTATGGATCCCCAATGCCCGACCATACCCACCTGGCCATTTATGGACCCCTAATGCCCAACCATACCCACCTGGCCATTTACGGACCCCAAATGCCTGACCATACCCACCTGGCCATTTATGGACCCCCAATGCCCGACCATACCCACCTGGCCATTTATGGACTCCAGATGCCCAACGATACCCACCTGGCCATTTATGGGCTCCCAATGCCCGACCAACCACAGAGGCTGCACTGTCACCCACACCAATTGAGAGCAGACCAGAGAACAGCGACACATGGGCAGCCTCCACTACAAACATTACACAAAACAAATTACACAGAATAAATACAAGTATTAAAATATATAAATAGCAGTGCGATCTCGATCAACATTTTGATAGCATTAATAAATAACATTTGACTGTAATGACCATACAAACAGTTTAAGCATTCATAAAATCATGTTTACAAATGACATAATATTCACTCTAGGTTATTAAGTTAACTTTTTCAAATGAATGCTAGTTTGTTAATCTGAATGAACACCCTGTACAATCCAAAAAGGCATTCATCTGATAGATGTGCATCCCAAAAACCCATAGGTTTCATTTGAACAATGATCACTGGGTAAGACACAATTGAATAACTCATGGTCCTTTATTTTGGACAACTAGCTAATTGTCCATATTCTTACAACGCGGTACACAACACACATGAAATAATTTTTTTTTAATTAAAACTGGGTTCACTGCATTGGGACTGTCAATGAAAGGTATTGTGTGTTTACAGTTTTAAACAATTTTAAGGCAGACCAAACATCACACTTGGATGATGAATAATCAACATAAAGGTACATTTTAAATATACCTGGCAACAGATAAGAAGCATATTTGCGTACATACCCAATTCTGAAACACCATTTATAAATTAATTTAGAATTTAATGAATGACAAAACTCAATTCTTATTCTGAATACTCAAAAATCTCCAAAACGATTGCGTAAAGATTGGTCAATGTTAATTTTTAACTGATAAGTCATTTAGTGAAAATATGAGTGCAAGCTTATTATGACATGTAACCTGTTGTATTTTGATTGCATCATTCAGGCGTTGTTGTAAAAGGGTAGGCATATTGATGGAATCTGTGTTAGTTTTCCAACAATCAATAAATGTAAATAAGGTGACATAATTTCTCCATTAAATCACTCAGTACTCAGTATTTTAAAAACAATGGGATAATACTCAATTTTGGCAAAATCCTTATATGTTGCTCTGTACCAGTAAACAAATATTAACCATAACACTGGGTGTATAAAACAGTTCTGTTGAATATGACAATTTAACTACTGGTAAAATGAAAACAATACCTGAAAACTTCAAAGAAAAATAATCTAATATACAAAATAATTTTACTAATATGTTAACATCTTTCTGCCCATATAATATGTGCTGAAAAAGCAATACATAACTCAGAATGGTTGCCGAAAGTTATTAGGATTAAGATGGAAATGTGTATGGACAACTGAAACAGTTAATAATTACTTTCTTTCATCTCTCTGAATCATAGCTCGGCCCCTTGGGAACTCTTGGTATAGCGTTCAATGCATTTATTCTGTATGTCAAAATATTCATTAAGAGAGACTTATGAGTCTGATAGAGCGTTCACAAATCCAGACAGGAACATAGATTGCAGAATCTAGTTAGATGGAGCAAGCCGTCTGAATTTTACCAGTCGGTCTAAGTTTCGGTCTAAGATGAACAACTGCAACAAACTTTCAAAATAGAATGGACAGCATATTTGCCCAAGAAACAAGATTTGTTAAAGGATATGCTGTATGTCCCACCAAAGCCTTTGCTTGTCAGAGAAAGGCACAAATGATGAACCTGTATGCAAAGTCATATAAACATCCATTTATGCATTCAAGAATTAGAGGATGGACACAGAATATACAGCACGGGCAGCATCTCTGAGTACATTGAAGATAAGAGTTTTGGTTCTTGTTCCTGATAAACCCTTTAGGCACTGATAAACATTTATTCAAAATCATATTAATAGCATTTTATGGATTAAAGAGTTAGAGGACAGACACCAAAAATACAGCAAGGGCAGTAAGTCTGAGAACATTGAAGATAGTTGTGTTTCTTGTTCATGATGCACCTTTAGGCTTTGATGATCATTTCAGCAAAATTATATGGCATGTCGTGAGAAAACCGGTCTTAATGCATGTGCGTAAAGTGTCGTCCCGGATTAGCCTGTGCAGTCCGCACTGGCTAATCCAGGACGGCACTTTCCGCTTTTAGGGTATTTTCTGTTTCAAGGAAGTCTCTTCTAAACATATATCACATATGGTCAAACTTCCACACCCCTTAGTGGCCATGTTTTTGTAATGAATCAATATGAATAGAAAGAATTTGGTAGAGGGTCAACTAAGGAATATTTCTGTGAAATTATTTTTAAAATCCTGCCAGTGGTTCCCGACAAGAAGATTTTTTATGTTTGTAATATACCCATATAAGGACAACTGCTCTGCCCCTTGCTGGCCATGTTTTTTTTAACTAATCACAACGATTTGAAGGAATTTGTTAGAGGGCCACCCAAAGAATACTTATGTGAAAACTAATTTCAAATACAGCCAGTGGTTTCAGACAAGAGGATTTTCAAAGTTTTCAATATACCCATATAAGGAAACCTACCCCACCCCCTGGAGGCCATGTTTTTTAATGCATTAAAATGATTTTTAGGAATATGGAAGAGGGTCACCCGAGGAACGTTTCTGTGAACTTTCTGTGAAAGTTTTCAATATAGCCATAAAAGGAAAATTGCCCTGCCCCCTGGTGGCCATGTTTTGTAATGAATCAAAATGATTTTTAGGAATTTGGTAGAGGGTCACCCAAGGAACATTTCTGTAAAAACTGTGTTCAAATCCAGCCAGTGGTTTCTGACAATAAGACTTTTTAAAGTTTCCAGTGTTTTAAGCTTTTGGTTGCCATGGCAACTAGAGTTTTACAGATATTCCTTTGATATGAAGGAATTTGGTTAAGGACCAACCCGCCTACAGTGGATTTGTGTTTAAAAGAGCCTTCCAGGTACTGTATGACTTATTGAATGTTAAAAGCGGAAAGTGCCTGGACAACACTTTACACCAATGCATTAAGCCAGGTTTTCCCACGACACGCCTATCCTCAATTACCTGTGTGTGGTAGAAACCAGAGGGGGAGTGAGCAGCCCACAATGAGGTAGAGAGGGGTTAGGATTACCTCCCCTCTATCCTGTCTGTCTACAAACACTGTCATGTGGGAGTTCAACAGTTTTCCAATTGGTGGCAGTTGTAAGTACCGTACAAACTGGAATTGGAAAGATGTCAATTATAAGCAAGGATATAAGAAGTCACACTGAATGTGAAAGTGGTCAAAGTTAGAATAAACAATTAAAACATTCATTTAAATGTATTGTAAAAGTTTCTAATTGAATGTTTAAGCTTCTGTTATACCCAGCATCAGGAAACAATTTGGATGTTAGATAATGTTCAAAATAAACAAGAGGGTCATCATGGCCCAAAGCGTTCACCTGAATACTGGCAATGACAGACTAGCTCTGACATCTGAATGTCATCGCCTACAAAATAACACACATCAGACAGATATCTGACTGTTGTTGACCTGGCAATAGACAGATGCAATACAGATGCCTGTCTGGCCTACTTCTGTTATTCACCTGGCAATTGACAGGTGCAATACAGATGCATTCACAGTCGAAACTGTTGCATATGTTCAAGTAAGAATTAAAACCCTTCTGGTACTAAAACTGCCTGGGGAAGGCCTAGATGGACTGACGTTTGGACAGAGAAGTGCAATGCTAAATGCCTCCGACTTTGTGGGGGCACAAAAATGCTCAAAAGTTTCTTTTAATTTGAACCCAAAAGCATTGTGAATGAAAATTCCATTTCTCCAGAGCTTACCAGAATTGCTCATGATCAGGGATATGCACAATATAATCGATTTGTGCTACTTAATTTATACAGGCTTTCCCTAGCACATAATATTGTTAAAAATGGATAAATATTTTACATTTTTAAAGTTTTAGTGCTAATTATAAAAGATCCTTCAATCAAGCAAAGTTTGGATCATATATCAGTAAGCAGTTTATGATATATCATAATAATATATCACTGATAAGTTAGGTCACAAATTGCCATGAAATCACAACATATGTTACCTCCGTAATGAAGAGTAGCCCAGCTGCTGCAGTGGAAGCCACATAGAGGAGATGAGGTGTGTACACCAGCCCAGGCACATACACCAGCAGCAACATCAGGTGGAAATACTTGCGCGCCATGGTGGACGCATGGACCTGAGTGAACGATGTATAGTTGCCGCAACTGCCATCCTTCCCATGGCAGGCAGGGGCTGGACCCTTAAAAGCCCTGCTGCTGACAGGTTTTACAATTTCCTTGTAATATAAGGTTTCACTATGTTGGTCAGACACACATTGCATTGTTTCTGGTAATTTGTCAAACTCGTCGATGTGTTTGTTCGGTTCATCACGCTCTGTGAAAGATGTTGTTGCTGCACACGAGACATTCCCCAGTAAGGCCACCACTAGAATGCTGCTGAAGGTGAGTCCAGTCCACCAGGATAACATTGCAACCTGTCAATTAACATTCAATAAGTAATACAGTACCAGAATAACATTGCAACCTGTCAATAAAAATTCAATAAGTAATACAGTACCAGAATAACATTGCAACCTGTCAATTAACATTCAATAAGTAATACAGTACCAGGATAACATTGCAACCTGTCAACATTCAATAAGTAATACAGTACCAGGATAACATTGCAACCTGTCATTTAACATTCAATAAGTAATACAGTACCAGGATAACATTGCAACCTGTCAATTAACATTCAATAAGTAATACAGTACCAGGATAACATTGCAACCTGTCAATTAACATTCAATAAGTAATACAGTAGAATTTATATGAAAGATACACACTTGCCCTAATATTGACCACATAATAATATTTAATATGTTAAATTAACATGATATTCACTTACTTGTATAATGTTATCTTATATCATTGATATACAGTCATACATACTGGTAATAACTGCTTTATTGTTTATCTACAATAACTGCTTTTGTTACAATATGTTGAAACACTAAACAGAATAGCTGAACAAAACAGTTGTAAAACTGAAGAATAGTTTTCTTTGGCAAAGTCTCTTGCAATCTCCAAGAGCAACCTACTGATTTTTTTGAGAACATCCAAATCTGCAGCTCTGTAAAATTTACAACAAAGTGCAGTGTAACCAGGGCTGCAGACAGGCCGCACACCACCAGCATGCCCCAGACAGCAAGTGCTGGTAGACCGAGTTGCCATGACAACAAAACTATGGCAACAAACACATGGACTCCACAAAACACAACCTGAAACCAAACAAACATACTGTATTCTGGAGCCATATCCATAAAGCTCCTTTGGAATATCCTAACTTAGGTCATACTTAAGTGAAAATGTCAAATAAACTTTTCCTTTTTAAAATCCATATTTTTTCATTGTAGTGGGCAATGGTTTACCAGATTCTTTACCAGAATAAAACCATTTAAGACAAAGCAGACTTTAAATAAACCAGCCACAAGCTTCAAGAATATATCAATATGTTATATTTTAAAAACTGCTTATAATTTTGTGATTCTTGTTATGTTTATATGAACAAACATTAATACTACATGTGATAATTAAGAAACAGTAAGCAAACAAAATGCACTGTAAAAAAGAAATAATAAGTTAAATAAAATGTTGATTTTAAGGTTCAGGATAAGATATGACTTAAGATGTTCCTGGAATACGGCTCAAGGTTTAAGTATGAATTACATGGTAGAAAAAGCAACATTCGTTACCAAACCCAATCTTAAGGACTCCAGGGCCCATATTTATAAAGACTCTTAAGCCATTCTTAACTTAAGTTGAACATAAGTCAAAATTACAATTTGTGTTTTAAACACTATGCTTTGGAACATTTGCATGACTTATGTTAGATATTAATACATGTCAAATTATATTGCAAATTATGTGTCAAAATCTTTCAAAAATGCATTACTTTGTCAGAAAATCCAATAACTAAATTTAAGGATATTTTAAGATTTTTCTTAATCTTCGACTAAGATTCTTTATAAATACCAACCCAGAGATTTCAAACATAAACCATTAAACTAGTGTTGCTAGTTTCAAAACCTACATCTTAACAGTACTTTAAAGTTGCGAGTTATACTGAGACTTGCAATAAGGTATCGTGTATACTTAGAAAATATATTCATTAGCACGTAGAAAATGAAACAGGTGCATGCTGTATTGAGGGCATATAAAATTTTATACTGGCAAAACAATACATTGATACCTTCTGACTTTCAAAAGACCAGCAATAAAAATACTGAAGTTAACAGACACAAGAAACTGTGTTACATCCATTCACACTTACCATGCCCAGTCTTATACGATCTTCAACAGCCTGAAAAGTTCAGACATGACATGTTTAAACATCATGCATTCTTAAATTGAAACAAGTAGTTACTAAGAGGAGTTGTCTTCACTACATAAAAAAATTAACAAGAGCTGTCAGAGGACAGCGCGCTCGACTATTCAAAGTATTTCAGTTGGTACGTATTTTGGAAAGTGAAAGGGGCATAAATTTGTTGAAATACAAAACTGACTTAGTTTTTAAGTTAAGAGTTTTGAATATAAACTTCAACCAGAAAATCAACGTGAACAAGTGTGCCATTGTCACAAAGATACGCCCATCAAAGAAGCTTGTTTGGGGTTAAGATTCAATGACTAAAAAGAAACATTTCAAAAACTAATAAGGTAGAGTCATGGTTTTCGTGCATCCAATTCATCTCCAAAGCCTCTCTCTAAGTGGCGAGTTAAGGTATCAAAACTATTCCATATATAATCTTAAATCTGTAATCAAGATGCCAAAATAAACAAGAAACGTAGAAATTCCCCGAAGACCAAATTTTTCAAATCAAATGCATTAGTCAGCACAAATTTATTTTTTTTCGAAATTGTGACCTTAACCCGACCCACCCCATATGCAATCCCAAGTGAGGTCTAGATATAAGGTATCTACATATAAAGTTTCATTAAAATCTCTCAATGTCTTAATTTCTTCTCAAGCTACTGAGCAGAAACTTGTTTGTCTACTTTTAGTAATGGTGACCCCATCCACCCCATCTGCGATTCCAAACGAGGTCTAGATATAAGATATCTATGTATAAAGTTTCATCAAAATATCTCAATGTGTTATCAAGTTATTGAGCGGACACCGTTTTTTATTTTTAGTAACAGTAACCTTGACCCCATCAACCCCATATGCAATCCCAAGTGAGGTCTTGATATAAGGCATCTATGAATGAAGTTTCATTGAAATATCTCAATTCGTCCTCAAGTTTTTGAGGGGAAACCATTTTTCTATTTTTAGTAACAGTGACCGTGACCTTAACCCCATCCACCCCATATGCAATCCCAAGCGAGGTCTCAATAAAAAGTATCTATGTATAAAGTTTCATTAAAATATCTCAATGCATGCTCAAGTTATTGAGCAGAAACTGTTTTTCTATTTTTAGTAACAGTGAGCTTGACATTGACCCCACCCACACCATATGCGATGCCAAGCGAGGTCTTGCAATAAGGTATCTAAGAAAGAAGTTTCATTACAATAGCTCAATTCGTTCTCGAGTTAGAGAGCGGAACAAAAAGTTGATGCTGCCACTACGCCTTTGGCCTTGAATTGTGACCTTGACCTAGGACCTAGAGACTTGGTTCTTGCGCGCGACACTACATCTCACCATGTTTGTCACTTCTGCTAATTTATTTGAAAATCCATCAATGCTGGACGAAGACAGGCTCTGGATTAAGTGTTAAGGATTCATTTCAATATCTGACCCTTGACCTTAAATTGTGACCTTGACCTTGGACCTAGGGACCTGGTTCTTGCGCACAATACTCCGTCTCACTATGTCACTTCTGCCAAGTTATTTGAAAATCCATCCATGCTGGACAAAGATATGCTCCAGACAAAGTGTTCAGGATTGATTTCTTAAATTTATCCTTGAATTGTTACCTTGACCTTGGACCTAGGGACCTGGTTATTGTTCGCAACACTGTGTCTCACCAGGCTTGTCACTTCTGCCAGGTTATTTGAAAATCCATCTATGCTGGACAAAGATATGCTCCAGACAAAGTGTTTAGGACTGATTTCTTAAATTTGACCTTTGACCTTGAATTTTGACCTTGACCTTTGACCTAAAGACCTGGTTTTTGCGCGCGACACTCTGTCTAACCATGTCTGTCACTTCGCCAAGTTATTTGAAAATGTATCCATGCTCGACATAGATATGCTCCGGACAAAGTGTTAAGGATTGATTTCTTAAATTTGACTTTGAGCTTCAATTGTGACCTTGACCTTGGATCTAGAGACTTGTTCTTGCACGCGACACTCCGACTCCCCATGCTTGTCACTTTTGCCAGGTTATTTGGAAATCCTTCTATGCTGGACAAAGATATGCTCTGGACAAAATATTTAGGATTTCTTTCTTATATTTTACCTTTGACCTTGAATTGTAACCTTGACCTTGGACCTAGGGACCTGGTTCTTGTGCACAACATTACATCTCACTATACTTGTCACTTCTGCCAAGTTGATTGAAAATCCATCCATCCTGGACAAAGATATGCTCCTGACAGTGTTTAGGATTGATTTCTAAATTTTGACCTTTGACCTTGAATTGTGACCTTGACCTTGGACCTAGGGACCTGGTTCTTGCACGTGACACTCTGTCTCACTATGCTTGTCACTTCTGTTAAGTTATATGAAAATCCATCCATGCTTGACAAAGATATGCTCCGGACAATGTGGTAAGGATTGATATCATATATTTGACCTTTGACCTTGAATTGTAACCTTGACCTTGGACCTAGGGACCTGGTTCTTGTGTGCGACATTTTGTCTCAACATGCTTATCACTTCTGCCAAGTTATTTGAAAATCCTTCCATGCTGGACAAAGTTATGCTCTGGGCAAAGTATCAAGGATTTAATTCCTATATTTGACCTTTGTCTTTGAATTGTGACCTTGACCTTGGTCCTAGGGACCTGGTTCTTGCGTGAGACACTCTGTCTTATCATGCTGATCACTTCTGCCAAGTTATTTGAAAATCCATCCAGGCTGGACAAAGTTATGCTCTGCACAAAGATCTCCCGCAGCCTGCCCGACGTCCGCCCACTCGCCTAACCGACCGCCCGCTCAGGTGTTCCCATAATACAGCCGTTTTTCAAACAGGCGTATAAAAAAGGGCATAACTCTGTCAAAATGCAAAACAAAGTTATAGGGAGGTTGCCCCTGATACTGGTGTTGATGACAAAGGTATGTTTCTGTATTTAAGTGAAAAATAACTTTTGTAGTTCTGAAGTTACAAAAGTTTTGAATATAAACTTCAACTAGAAAATCTATGTGAAAAAGGGGCACAACTCTGTCAAAATACAAAACAGAGTTATAGAGATGTTGCCCTGATATTGGAGTTGATGACAAAGGTATATTTCAAGTTTCAAGTGAATAACTTATGTAGTTCTGAAGTAACAAAACTGTTGAATATAAACTTGAACCAGAAAATCTATGTGGAAGGGGGCATAATTCTGTCAAAATGCAAAACAGAGTTATACGGAGGTTGCCCCTGATACTGGTGTTGATGACAATGGTATGTTCCTATTTTAAAGTGAATAACTTCTGTAGTTCTGAAGTTACCAAAGTTTTGAATATAAACATTAACCAGAAAATCTATGTGAAAGAGGGCATAACTCTGTCAAAATACAAACAGAGTTATAGGGATGTTGCCCTGATATTGGAGTTGATGACAAAGGTATATTTCAAGTTTCAAGTGAATAACTTGTGTAATTGTGAGGTTACAAAACTGTTGAATATAAACTTTAACCAGAAAATCTATGTGAAAAAGTAATGACTCTGTCAAAATACAAAACAGAGTTATAGGAATGTTGCTCCTGACATTGGAGTTGATGACAAAGGTATACTCCAAGTTTCAAGTGAATAACTTCTGTAGTTGTGAAGTTATAAAACTTCTAAATATAAACTTTAGCCACAAAATCACAGTGAAAAAAAAAAGCATAACTCTGACACAATACAAAACAGAGTTTTGGGAAATGTTGCCCGTGATACTGGAGTTGATGACACAAGTATATTCCAAGTTTAAGGTAAATAACTTGTGTAGTTCCGAAGTTACAAGACTTTTGAATAAAAACTTATACCACATTCAGACACAGATGCTGACGCTGGGGGTAGTAGGAAAGCTCACCTATTCTTCGAATAGTTGAGCTAAAGAGTAACTTCTTATAGGTCTTTATATGTATATCAAGATACAGTGGTAAAATGCCTACCAACATTGTAAATACAAGAGCTGTCTGTAAAACAGTTATGGCCCCTCTACGCAATTTGTAAAATATCAAATGCGTTGAAGATTTGATTAAAACTGACATTGGGAGCAAAAGCTGCTAAATAAAAAACGCCACTTTTAGAGAAATCAAAGGCCATAACTCTGCAGTTCCTGGGGCTATTTGGTCGAGCATTGAACGTGACTAAGATATCATAACCTCATTTTCGCGAAGTTTGGCGAAGACTGGATGAAAATTGTTGAACTTAAGAGAGGGAAACAGCTAAAAAGGCTATGGGGACTTCGAAAGTCTTGCAGATGGTTATCACCAATCTAGTGTTTAACTAGACAGCCTCCCTCACTGAGGAAACAGCTCAGAACAATGTATAGATTAACTATGCAAAGCAGACACCACCAAATCTATGGTTTGTTTTGTTATTGTATGTTTGTATTCTTATGGTATGTTTTAAATAATCAAATATTTGAATCCCAAATAAGATTAAAATATTCTGACACTCAATCGAATATTTGAATATTCAAATATTCATTTACATCCCTAATAAAATTCCAAAAGAAGCTCCTATGTAAAGTAATCAAAGTTATATACAGGTTGAATTCTGAGCATCATATGAATCATTCTTGGTACCTGAAAGTTCTGGACTGCTTTCACGCACATGAACACGGTGACGGTGTACAGCTGACATGTCATTGCCGCCTCCCCGTAAGTGAAACTGGCCGGGAAATGTCTGGGGACCTTGATCAGTAGCGTGCAATACAGGCCCAGTGCCAGCAGGTGCAATACCAGGCTTCCATCCCCCACATCTGAACAGAAAGAAATTATAGACTTAAATACTGTACTCATGAATCAAACGAAGTATCCAACTTGCTTTGTCATGATGCTTTCAAACTTGAAATTTGCAATTTGATGAGCATAATCTACAGAAAGCAATTTTATTTTATTATAATCATGAAAAACAAAAAAACAGCAATGGCCTTGCTAAATTTAATAATACTGCATTTTCACAAATGTTCATTTAGTTTAAATACGGCTATATATTAGTGACGTGTTTTTACCATAAATGTACATTTTCATCTTACCCTGGGAGCTGTACGCAAGATAGCCTACTCGGCACCCAGTGTAGGTGGCAACGAGACAGACTGCTGTCCAACCTGCCTGCCAGCTGCTGTAGAACATCCACATGTACACCAGGAACGAGACCATCACTAACATCTGACTCAGCAATGGGGCTGAAATATGGATCGAGGGATCGAGACTTGAACTAGCAACAAGCTGCCACAATTAGAGGACTGTAACAGCACTGTTATCTTAACAGTCCTAATAAATCAGCTGACACATAAAAAGGACCTCAATGAAAACACAAAACATCTTTTCAATAATTGGCCTAACTAGAAATAACATAGATATAACTGTACATTAAGTGCTTAATTTTGCTGCACTTCAGGAATAACCCAACAAGGACAAAATTCCATTCTAAGTTTAATAACTCTATACATTTTATCCTATAATATGTACTGATAACATTAGAAAACAAACATATTTTATCTTCTTTTTTTTCATGAAAAATAAAATGAAAAATAAATTTAAAAAAAAACAAGAAAATTTATGTCAACCCTTGAATTATACAAATTCAGATGATCAAACAGATATACTGCAAACATCCACACAAGAGTTCCCAACCTTGACTGCAAAGAAGACACGGTACCATCAGACAGCACCAAAGCCCAGCATCCTTGTGTCGGAACCTGTAGGGAAATCATTCTCAATGTTTAAATCAATGATTTTAGTACAGGCTATCTGTACTGGTGCAAACAGTTTCTGAATGAGCTTATTTCTCAAGAATTCATGAACATTAGAACCATCTGAGGTGTGTCGTAGGAAAACAGGGCTTAATTTATGTGGGTAAAGTGTCATCCTGGATTAGCCTGTACAGTCCGCACAGGCTAATCCGGGACGACACCTTCTGCCTACAGTAGATTTATGATCAGAAGAGACTTCCTTTAAACAGAAAATACCATAAAAGCGGAAAGTGTCGTCCTGGATTAGCCTGTGCGGACTGCAGATGCTAGTCTGGGATGACACTTTACGAACATGCATTAAGCCTTGTTTGCCCACACATTTTATATAAAACACAACATGCATGATGTCAATGAAACTGTAAATAAAACCATGTTTCTAAGAAAACAACCTTTTTGTCATAAGACAATGGACTGTCTTGATCTTGACCTCAACTGTGTACCTCAATGACATGTGCCTGAACAGATCCTACAAATAACTGCATAAAAAAAAACATTTTTTTGTAAAATAATTTTGTAGTACAAATGAATGGTGTTCTTACCAAATAGGATAAGTTGATGAACCATAAAACTGCGAGTCAATATACAATGACAGCATCAGCTCAAATAAAAGGCTTGCTGAAAAAAAAGACAACAATTTAATTGGATGTACATATGACTAGCCAACAAAGCCATTAATTGTTTCAGTATGGGCTGGCCTGGCATTTTCATTACTGAAGTGTTCCATACATCTGTACTGTATTGGTAAAACATAAATAGTTAAATACTGTGATGTTGAAGTAGAGGAAAAAAGTAGGTGTTTTTTTTAATTGTAACCTTGTCAAGAAGTATTTCCAAAACTAATTTTCTATAAAGTTATGCTATTTCTCAACATACTGATTTCACACCTGGATTATTCTTTTTACTCATTACAAATATTTTATCCTTATTCTAAGGCTATACATCGATGGAACCCACGTTTGCTCAAATACGCTACGTTTCTCAATCGATGTATATAATGTAGTGGCAGGGGAATATATAACGTGGGTTCCAGCGATGAGGGCCATAATGTATAAAGTCATGAAATGACAAATACATCTTTTAAGTTATTTTATATGTCACAAAACATTCCAACAATTCACCTCTACAGCTGAACCAGGTAGACTGCTGTGGCTGGTGTATGAGGGTCAACACAAGTCCAACAGTGACTGTAACCAGCTCTATCAATTTGGCACCTGCCATTCTGAAGCATACACAACACAGCCGATGAAAATTTAAGAATTTGTAAAATTATGCTCAATCCTAAAAATATAATAGATATACATCACAGGATTTGGCAGGTAAATAGTGTTTGAAATCTAAGAATAACTCCATATTTCTAAGCATATGGACAATTTCATGGTAAAGCAATAACTCATATATAGGTCAACTGAAAGCCTATCCTAACATGGTACCGAAATAAATGAAAAGGATTAAGCTCAATCATATCAAATTGAAAACTTGCTGGCATTTTTAACGGTAATGGGACCATTTGCCCTGAAACATGTTTCGCCCTGAAATTTTTTGCACTGGGACGTATCGCCCTAATTATGGGAATAAACATTCAATGGGGCCAGTATCTGCATCATGTCACGGCACGATATTTGTACAACACTATGCCCCAACACCTATTTGAGGGGTATTAGTGTGTTATGTGTCACTTATCAAACTGTGAAAGTAACCCCTATTTGCGTTCTTGCAACGTGAAAAATCGTTATCTGTTTAAACTAATCGAGCAATTAATTGTGAGATATGTGTTAATTATGAGACAGCACTCATGTTGTTTTTTTTTAAACGTTGTTCGCAAAAAGATTAACTTAACATAATAGGCAGGTGTTATCATATTCCTATACTTGAAATATTCTAATAAACATGAATAAATAAGGATGCCTAATTTTGTTTTGGGTTTTTTTTTCAAAAAATGTTTCATTAATATATATGCATGTATTATCATATTTAGTTAAATGTGGTGATAAAGATACATGAATAAATGTCTGCTTTTCGTCCTCATCTTTCAATACAGTACCAGGTATACAAAAGTGTTTTTACTGGATACTTGTCATTTTTTAAATAAGTGAATTTGGCATATCATTAGTCCACATTTAGTTTAATTTATTTCAGAGTATTGCAAATTGTGATACCCGACCGCTGAAATATTCAGGGCGAAATGTCTCAGGTTGAAACCTATTTCGGCGCGAATCGTCCCAGGGCAAAACATGTTTCTTATAGTATATTTAATTATAAATAGTTCATAAATTTATTTATAAAGTAACAAATCAGTGATATTGCTATTGAATTATCCGAAATTATATGTCCGAACTAGTGTTATCCAATGCAAACACCAAGATATAATACAATTCACGTCATTTATTTACAAACTAAACGTACACGATAAGAGACGAATAAAAATACAATTTAAATATAGTCTCACTTTAATAATTATCATTTGTTATTGTTATATTGCTATGAAATCTCAAAATTGTTGTTGTTGTATCAAATTTGGGCGTAGTTGTCTCTTAGTACTTTGACGAAACATATCGTCGTTTCCATCTCGGGGCTCGAAATCTCGTGTTGCTTATTATCTTGTTGCCGGTATTTTCTTTTTTTTTATTTTCTTGATTAATGTTTACAGTCTATTTGTTTCTTTCAAGAATAAACCGAAGAATTGTATTAATTCTTCCCTTGCATTGCTTGTAATATCTTGCATTTTGCCAACTAATACTGCTAATGAGATGTTTGTACAGTGTGTATATGCCGTTGCGATGGAGAATCTCTCAAGTTCTATTTTTTAATTCTTATCTTTATTGTTCAAACCGTAGAGAGTCAAATATAAAATGTTCTACTGTTTCTTTTTCCTGGCATACATCACAGTATTCATCATAGTTGTCGGTTATTTTTGACCGGTGACCTTTCAACAGAGTGTGACCACTTATTAGCTGGTTTATTACACTAAATGTTTTTCTGTCTCGTTCACCAGTGCAACTACGTTTTCCTGGTTTTTCAAAGAACTCCTGTATCCGAGATGTTTTTTTCTGAGTTTGTGTATTGCGTTGCCCATTTGTCCAGGGCCCTTGATTTCATAAGTTTTATCTCTTCTTTGGCATCTTGTCTGTCATGATTGGTATCTTCTTTCAATATGATTGCCTCTTGTGCAGCAAGTTTTGCCCGCTAATTCATTTCCACATACTTATTTGTGTCCTTGGATCCAATGAATTTCTTTATTATTGCCTTTTGATTCAATATCTGCGACTTGTTGTTTTATTTTTATAACTGAATATATATATATTTCTAGTTGGTACTTCTTTCGAAAAGGCTACTGATATTGCTGCCTGGCAGTCTGTAAAAATTATTTTTTTTATTGACCATGTCCTTTAATTCACTTATGAATTCCAATCCAAGTTCAATTCCTACAAGTTCACCCTTGTAATTGTTACCAAATTTTCCCAGACTTCTGCGCAGCAATACAGGACTACAATTGTATCCTGACAGGCAAACGACAGCTCCTGCTCCTGTTGGGCCAGGATTTCCTAGGGTTTGAACCGTCCGTAAACACGAGTATGTCTTCTTCTGTGCACTTATTTAGTATTTCTATTAAATTATATGCCTGTTCTTGTTTAACATTCACGAAGTCTTTACTGTTGATTGTTTCTGTGGTTCTAAATAGACCTAGTGATTTTTCGTTAAATTCAAAATCTTTTTCGATATTCTGGAGACCCACATTTACTTTTAATTCTATATAACATGGTGTTGGTTTGTTTGGTTTTAATTGCGGATTTGTCGCCCATTCCATGAAGTCCCTATAAATAGGGTCGTTTTCTCTCTTTGCAGCTATTATTACAGTTTCTTCTGTCTGTCGGAGTTAATATGTATATTCAAAGGTAATGTGTTGGTTAATACCTCCAGTACTTCAGTGCTTGTACTGGTCACACAACCACTTGCTCTTAACATGGCACTTCTCTGAATACTGTTAAATTCTTTAATGCATTTATCAGTTGCAGTTATTAGTGCTGCCACACCAAGATCTATAATTGGAAGTATAGGGGATTTATACAGTCTCATGTCTGTTGACTTAGAGCATCCATGGTTGTTTTCTACAAATCTGTCCAGCTGCTGTAATGCTTTGAACCCTTTTTGTGCCTTTTTATGACTTTCAAAGTTCATTTGACTGTCTATAACTATGCCAAGTACTTTCTTCGCTTGGACTACTTCTAGTTCTCTTGAATTGAATTTTTCAGTGACTGTTGAATCATTTCCTATGATTAATGCTTTAGTTTTCTCAGGAGCAATAGCCATATTGCACTTGTCACACCATGGTTTCATTTTCAAAATGTCTCGATTGGTTGCTTTCATCGCTTTATTAACATTAGTGTGGTGATTCCAAATACACACATCATCTGCGAATTTTGAATGATATCCTTGAATATTGATCAAACTATCACGTGTATATAAGTTGGATAATGTTGGACTTAGTACTAATCCTTAAGGAATACCTGCTTTTGATGTCATGACAGGAGACCGATATTCATTTACCTTGATATAAAATTGTCTGTTTGTTAAAAATTCCTTCAAGTATAACCATAGTCTTCCTCTGATATTGTTCTCATAGGCCTTTTTCAACAATCCAGCCGCCAAACACGTTCGAAACAGGATTCATAATCCAATACAACCAGAACTGATTTCTCTTTCTTTACCATATTTCCTTTAATGCTCTGCACCATGCGCAGAACAACTTATGTGCATGACTTGTTCTTTCTATATGCATTCTGTGATATTGAGAAACTTTTATTCACCTCTAATTTCCAGTTTAGCCGCCCTTTGATAAATGTTTCCATTATGTTACCTATCACACTTCCTAAAGTAATTGGTCTATATGATTTACTATTGTTATAGGTTTCCTTGTCTGGCTTTGGTAACATTATCTTTGGATCTAATTGGAATCCCTCTGGCAGTATCCCTCCTTTCCAGCATTTCTGAAATAACTGATGAATGCTTTTGTTTAAGAACTTTCCTCCTTTCTTCAGCATTATGCCAAGAACTTTCTCTTCTGGACTGGGAGCACTGTGAACATTAATGTCTCTAATTACAGCATCTACTTCTTGTAACAATATATCACTGTTATCCAATTCATTTACATTATTGTTTAATTTTTTCTGTTCCTCTTTTTCTATTATCTTAATCTCATTTTCTACTTCTTTATACCATGCTGGATTAATATCCTGTATACTCAGATTTTCCTGTCCATAGGTGTTTTTAATTTCATTGAATATCTCTTCATCTGTAACCGCTAGCGTATTGTCCGTTCGTAGCAGTGGCTGCACCACTACCTTTGTATGATCTTTTCTTGATTTATTTATAATATTCCAAAATTGCCCGGTTGCTTTGGGTCTAGTTCTGCAGATAGCTTTTCTAAATAACTGTTTTGATTTTTTACCTGCGTTTACAAATTCATGTCTACATTCATTTAATTTCCTTTCGTTTGTGGGATCCGATAAATACTCTCTTTGCTTTGAAAATTTTTCTTCGTAGTTGTTTTATATCTTCTGTCCAAAAGCCTTACTGTGTGGACATATTGTTTTCTTCAATATAATTTCTTCAGCCCCCTTTGTGATTGTGTTCACTAGTGAGTTGTAGATATCATTTGTATCTGAAGTGTTATTGGTACTGGTGGTTTGTAGCCATTCATACATCTCTTTATTACACCACGTTTCCCAGAGTCTCCAATCTGTCTTTTTTATGTCCCATTTCTGATACGGTTCACATCGGTCTTGTTCTAAATAAAACAATTTCTTCAACATAACTTCGTTCTCAGGAGGTATGTAGACTGAGCCTATAATTAAACTCTGATTGTCTTAGAACACCTCCCACCAAACTGCCTCAATGTCACATGTGTGTAAGTCGTTTCTTGCAAACTTTCAGACTTTTGTATATCACTAATGCCACACCACCACCTTGATTGATTCTTCTTTCGCTAGCGATCCGATGTCATCGTTTCTTGATGGTCTCTTTTATTTCACAGCCTGTGTGCCATATTTCTGATTGTGCAAATATTTTTATTGATTGAGATTTAATTATTTTCTCTAAGTAGCTGAAGGAGGTGTTGATTGATCTCACATTAGCTTGTTCTATTTTCATTTTTTAATATTTAATTAATATTAATACTGGTACTATGTAATATATAAAAATAAAAGCACTTAAAACATAAATAAAGGAATAAATGAATGAATGAATGAATGAATGATTGTATGAATGAATGAATGACTAAATAAATAAATAAATATTCTGATCTGTAACTTTTGTTGTCTTTAAGATCTTCCTTGTAATCTATTTCGCCAATATACAAATGCAGGACACTGTCTGTCACTTGCAGTATGTTGACCTTGACAATCTGCACTTTTTATTTGATTAGTGTACTTTCCTTCGTGATGTTTGGCACAAATTTCACAGCATGTATTATTTGTGCAGGTGTTAGCAATGTGTCCGTATTTGTGGCACTTAAAACACCTTGTTGGTATGTTTTTCTTTGTCCTGTATGGTTGGATGCTTATCTGTCTGTCAGCAATAACTATTTTGCTCTGAAATAGCTTTTGTATGTCTGTATGTGTCTCACAGTAGAAAATTACTAATGAAAATTTCTTTTGGGTATCTCGGTATCTGAGTCTTCTGTATCTTGCTTGAATTTTGGTTTGTTTTTTCACTTGATCTTCAAGCTCTGCTTCTATTAATCTAATGGGGACGTTCTTAAGAACGCTAATAGGTTTTGGGTTGAGATCGTGAACTCTGAGATTCGATTCTGTGGTGTTAAATGCCTCTTCTGGCCAGTCATCAATAAGTTTCTGTTTATCTTCCTCTCTTTCTACATGTACACTAATGCCTCCTCTTGTAAGAGGGTATGCCAATTTCACATTAACTTGCTTCTGTTTCTTAATTTCTTTCTTGATTGTCCGACTGTCTTTGAAATCTGTGGGATTGGAGATTCCGTAAATGATGACAATTTGATCTGTGTTGTATTCTTTCTTAGTTGAACTTCTTGTGAGTTCTTCTGTTACTTGCTTCTGTTCTATGGATAACTGTTCTAGTCTATTGTTATCTTTGTATGTACCTTTATCTGTTTTCAGGTCTGCTATGGAGATGATTTGTGGTTCTGGAACAATGTCTGTTTGGGTGCTTGTTGTATTTGTCTATTTTTGTGATCTTTGTCTATTATTAATCCCGTATTTTTTATACAAAAGACGCCATGCCAAACTCTTTCAAATGGTGTGTGGTAGATGGGTAATATTAGAAACCAATTTTAACGTGGTCATAAACTGAATGCTTACAGCATAATATATAGCGGACTTACGTTGTTATTTTAATGAATATTAAAAGACTCCGATGTCCGGATACCGGTGACACAGATAGGCCGTTAAACAATCGACAATCATGTCCGTATGTTTTAATTACCTTTAAGCTGTTTTACAGTGCAACATTGTTCTTCTTCGACGATCGGGACACGTATCGTGGTGGAGGGTATTGCCAGTGTATTAAGGTTTGGACAGTAGTTAAAACAATTAACTTGAAGTAAATACTGATTATTTTGATTCATTCAGCGAGTTTTTTGTATTTCCCAATTAATTCAGATGAAATACCAGTTCGATATATGGTCAACTATCACGTTTTCGTGGTATAAACAGTTTTCGGGTATTAAACATTAACACCGCTTACGTCATCGCTCGCGCTTGACCGATATGTTTTGTTGTGGTTGTTTGGCAGTTTGACAGCTTTTTGTTTATATGTGAAACATGCGCTCAAAACTAAAGTATGAGCAATAAACTAATAAAATAAATTATCTGTCTATTATTTTATATAATTTATCTACCAATTTATCAATCATATTTTTTTTCCTTTCATGATTTTTATGTTTAAAAGTCGAGAGAATAAATGCTGTGACGCAAGCAACCTGAAATAAACTGTCTGCAAGGTAAATTTGACCACTTAGGGCAGTTCAAATGCATTTTGAGATGACTCCGAAAACTTGTTTGTTTCGTCACAACCAAAATAGCTGGCAGTGACCTGACCCAGAGGTTAAAACAATGATGTAGAAAGTACTTTTAATGTTTTAAAGATACCTGGATAGGTAAATAGGAGTGCTTTATCATGTTTTCATCAACATATCTCTAGAAACAAGAAAGCACACTTTCCACCAGTCATTATGCAGCTTAATACCACGAAAACCAGGTGGACCATCATACCCTAACTATTCTTTAGAAGTTGTTTATTTCATGCTGGTGTAATATGACCTAAATAAAAGAGGATGGGTATTACAAGTGCATTGTTGTTGTTTTTTTAATTTCTCCTTTAAAAAGTCCTATTGATGTGTGCCTTAAAACAAAAGTATATTCTGGTACATATCATTCAATATGAAATGAAAAGTATAATATCAGATTTATAAAACAGTTCATATAATTGAAAAACTCCAGACCAGTAGTAATATACGCCCCTACAAAATATGTTATAGTGACAAATATTAAGTGTTAAATTCAAACATTGCTGTCGTTTTCTGTGTTAGAATAAATTTTACGGAAATCTGAAAGCACGTATAAAATGCCCATTTACTTCAGCCATACTGGATATTTTCATATACACCGGTAATATACTTACCATTTTATATGAACTGATTGAGTAATAGACCGACATATATTTAATTCTTTGACTGGATATATTATTTAAACGGACTATGTCGGCGAATAAATGGATTCCTATTACATTATAAATGATAGTATATAATAGACATGCGCTTTATAAAAACATGTGCATGAAATAAATACACATAATATAATACACAATAAGATATTTGATAAAAACAAATTAGCAAAAAAGTCTGGAAAATTAAAACCCACACAGGGATCGAACTCACGACTTAATAACAGTAGACAGCGCTTTAACCAGCTGCGCTATCATGCTTGGTAAGAAGTTGAGTGTAAACTATGGTTATAGAAAATACCCACAATTATTACGTCAAAATGTAAACACGAAAAGGGCCAAACAAACAAAACCCATATTATAAATTGATTTTTATCTCAGAATGCGTGCACTCTTTTTTCATTATATACATTCTGTTTTAATCATTATTATATGTCAGTTTAATATCTGAATGTCAGAATTTTTATAGAAATTGCCCCCTTGAGGCCCTTTTATATTACATAGTCCCTTTAAACGGATGAATGAATGGAGAGTACTCAACATTCTGTGTTATCATTTAGCGGTGTATATGTACAATGTTTAGCGTAAGGCAACACAGCACGCCATCACTGTAACGAAACAGAGCGTTTCATAGATGTTTGTATATATATACGCTGAAAATAGTGCCTGTTGATTTTCGTTAGCAAAATATTATTAGCACTAATGTTAATTTGTAAAATAAGTTATTTAGCTTCGGTACCTGGATAAACGTGTTTCAAGTTAAATGGTACAGGAAATTGAATAAAATTACAATGTATATTATAAAATGTTCACAGCAGGGTTAACAGATCTTTGCTCACTTTGGCTTAAACTATAGTTTGAGGTACACACGTGGTATACGATAGACGCTGTTTAGTTTGTTTTTCGTTTGTCATTCTCAATTGTGACCTCCGATGTTTTCATCGAAATGTTTCCTGTTGATTAAGTGTCAACGAACGTAAGTGCTAAAACAAATATTATGCTCTTATAAGAAGCTCCTCAATTATCAATAGCTTATATCTAGACATGCAACATTGGTGTTTTACCAATACCACAACATTTTAAGTGAGCCCAACGGTACGTCGATCGGTACTGGCGCAGTGCCTAAATCCGCCACATTTGGGAGGTACTTTTACGATATTTTCAAAAGTAGTAAACCAATCTACACAAAATTCACAAAAATCAAGTTAGGTGTAATGTGCAATTTTTTTTTTTTTACTGGCATATTTTGGTTTCATTTCGAATTCTTGACATAGAAAAATAATTAGCGAGATTGAAGTCCAAAACAGTGTAAAAATAGACTAATAAATGAGACGTTTAACGCGAATTTAGTGCTACGTACTTTGTAATACGGGCTAAATCCTCCAGATCATTATTGCCCATATAAAAGTAGCTCAGCATTGGCACAGGGCCTAATGCACCTATCAATATTTTCTCCCAGGGGGGGGGGGGGGTGCTGCGGGCGAACCCAGGGGAATTGGACTTAATGTACTTTGGGGGATCTAATCCCCCACCCTAGAGCCAAGCATTTTTGTCTAAATCCCCTTAATTTGGGATGCTTAATTGGTGTATCAAATTGTTCGGCGTGTCATATTCCCGCCTATCGGTAATTGCTTTCAGTCTAAAGTCCCGTATGTGCCCGTCGCTCCCCCCCCCCGGGGGAAAATATTGATCGTGTAAGTGCCTAAATCCGCCACCCCTCTTTAAAATTGCTGGAAAATAATAGTTTGTTCGAAATCCATTTTTCAAGCAATTTATATTGAGTTTAAAATAATAATAAAAAAAAAACATTTTTCTTTATTCGGAGATCATTTTCAAATGTTTTTTTTTTTTTTTTTTATCTTGGTGACCCAAAGACGTTTGGTGAAAACTCGAAGACCAGGAACCGTGTCATGCTTATTCTACATCTGACTATTGTTCTAATTCAAACTTTATTATTAAGCAGTTTACTGTTTGTTGTTGATACGTGTTTCAATTTTCTTAAACAATTCTCTTTTTTTTTTTAAATAAAAATAGATCATTTGTATGGCTCTAAAATTGAGACCCTGCGTGGGGGACGAAGTGATGCGCTTTTGAGCGGCGTGAAATTAACTAAGTGACTTATCTGAAATGTGCATGTGCTTAATATGCAGTTTTCCGCATTTTAATGTATTCATTTCAAATAAATACTTGGTGTTTTTTATGTTTCACATGTGGATACCATGCAGGGACGAAGTGATGCGCTTTTGAGCGGCGTGAAATTAACTAAGTGACTTATCTGAAATGTGCATGTGCTTAATATGCAGTTTTCCGCATTTTAATGTATTCATAGCAAATAAATACTTGGTGTTTTTTATGTTGCACATGCTCAAATGTGGATACCATGCAGGGCCCCCCCCCCCCCCACCCCCCACCCCGTGCAGTTTATTTACATTTAGGGGTCATGGGCAAGACAATTGAATTAAATATTGAATTACTCAACAGATCAAGAAGAAAATTCGTCAGCATTGTAAAGGGAAACGTCTTAATCACCCGAAATCAACCAAAAAGTCATCGCTCTGGTACAAACGCTAATTTTGGTGGGGTTGCGGATTTAGGCCAGTGGCGGGTTTAGGCACTGCACCACTGTAGGTCTAGTCTAATAAATAAAGTTTAACGCGAAATTAGTGCAACTTTTGGGCTAAATTCGCAGTAACTATTGCCGATATAGAATGTATCTTAATATTTGCACAGGGCCTAATTTATTGTGCTACTGTAGGCCTAGCTGGCCCGAGTGGCCTAGAGAGACTTAGCTTGCGTATATCGTATACCGGTATTAAAAGTGCTTTATATAATAGATCTTTGCCTGGATTTTTAAGACTACAATAAAGAACAGGCCTATCCATTGCATTTGATATTGTACCCAAAGATTGGGCTTGTTATGTCCAGGCCGTCAGATGTGCGTGACATGTCACCAAGCTAAGTTTTTGGGACGAATAATTAATAAATAATTGATCTAACATTACTTGTAACAAAAAGGTCACGTGCAAAAAAATGAGTTGCTTTTTATATTGGCGAATGTAGCATCACTAAATCCATTTCACGGCATTTTAATATAGGTAGATCTATAACCAAATCAAATGTATGTGGAAATGAATAATTAAAGCACTCACAGATCTTAATAAATTGAGCCTTAATAATGTATTGACTTACTTGAAATCTATTCCTTTCTACCATGCTGTTATTTAACCAGCCAACAATAACTATTTATGTTGATACATCCAAGCAATGAGTTAAGAAACTTAAACGATCTTTAGCCGAAATTTTGTAGCAATTTTCAGTGCTGTAACATTCCGAACGATGTCCGTTTTCAACGACGAGTTAAAGGAGCGATTTTTCAAAGGGGCCGCCGCAGGGGCAATAGATGACATCAGCCTGTACCTGAAAGGTTTTGTTTGTTTGTTTCTTTGGATTTTTCGCCGTTTTTAACAGTATTTCAGTCATATCACGGCGGTCAATTACCCTACCGGTACTCACACTTTTTCTGGGCAAGCTTAGCCGATTTAAGCGGTTTACCAGTACTAAGTGCACTTATGCCAGTAGCTGACTGCTGCCCTACTTGAATCAGAGGTAGGGGGAGAATGGCCGTAGAAAGAATTTCATTACCAGTACCATACAAGTTATGTGGCCGGGCTGGGGTTAAGATAGACTTCACAAAGAATGTAGATTATGCCCACAATATTGGTTGGTCTATATAATATACCTATCAAATTTTTCCCCCAGGTGGGGAGCGGCGGGCATATACGGGACTTTAGACTGAAAGAAATTCCCGACAGGCGGGAATTTGACACGCCGAATGATTCCGGGTCCCGGGGTAATAGAGTTTGTTTGGATTTAGATCCTGGTAATATTGCCCCCCCCCCCCCCAATTTGATACACCAATTCAGCAACCCCAATTGAGGGGATTTAGACACAAATGCTTGACCTTAGGGTAGGGAATTAGATCCCCCAAAACACAATTAATCAAATTCCCCTGGGATTGCCCGCCGCCCCCCCCCCCTCGGGGGAAAATATTGATAGGTGCATAACAGTGATCATTTTTCAAATTCTTAATAACCCAGCCAGAGTGAATATTTTGGCGTTATCATCAATAAGTTAGTAAAAAAGATATTAAACTGGGGCAAAGTAGATTCCATTGTTTATGATTTACATTCTGTAACTTAAGTTCCACAATAACTATTACATACTGATTATGTTGACATTATTTGCTGGGAAATAAGGAGTTCTGAGGATGCACATAAAAAACTATGGGTCAAATAATGAAAAATGCAGGAGGCGGTTACTGTGCTGTGTGGTCCATAGATTACTACTTTAAATATACAATTATGTAAAACTATTTTGAACGTTTGATAATTCAATATGTAAAATTACTTAAAACGTCGCCACTCTACAGTAGTTTAAATGGTTTAACAGTATATTTCTTGTTTTTATACCTCACTTCGTTTTCCCATAATAAAATCCCGTATACCCATCCCTGCAGAATTGTAATATGCCATGACGTTGAAAATTAATATACCTCGAACGGGCTATACTTTTTAATATACCACGGGCGTGGGCCTTAAAATAGAAACTCGGGTTTTCCGAGAAATCCGTATTAGCGAATAATCGGTAGGCGCTTATTAAAATGTATTTAAAAAATCAATGTCGATGAGCGCCTGATTTTCCAACAATAAATTGTTTATTACTACGTAGGACTAGTTTGTTCTTTGAATTACATTTTTGTTCGGTATAATAAAATAAATATGATAGGAAGTTGAGGGGTATAGTAAATATTGCCCCCCTTGAAGAGTAATGTCAACTTCGGCCTCGGTTGACATCATTCTCCTCGGGGTGCAATACCCCTCAACTGCCTATTATATTTATATATTATATTGTATGCGATAATATTTTACTAAATTAATAATTTTAGTGAATTAAACATTTCGAAAGCAGCGTGCTTATGCTTGCTCAGAGCTCCCCGTTTTAGTGTGACCAGATCCGAGATCTATTAATTTTTATTAAGACGTATTATTTAACAGCCCTTTGTGTGACAGATGTTCGACCGTCTGTCTGCAGGAAACGTGGATGTGAACCTGAGGAACGAACGCGGCTGGACTGCGCTGATGTTCGCCGCGCGCAACGGGCACTTGCACGTGGTCAGGGAGCTCGTGCAACACGGGTAGGTAGGAGAAGGGGAGAGATCCAATGTGCAGTCATATTCATATTAGTTTTTTTATCCAGTCATTGTACTTTGTTATAACTTACAATGTATTTAACTGTCTCATTCGAAGTGTCTGCAATAGTTGTTAATACTAGTATAGCAGGCAGCGTGAAAAGGCGTCGTCATCACGTTGTCTTTAAACTTTGATTTTTGCCCCGCCCCCGAAACTTAGGGCCTAGGCCCCATCCCAACCTCTGATATGGCTTCTTATTATAAAATAACAACAACGATATTTATTTAGATAGTAGAAATTAGTCAAACCATGTACATATTTATTTTACTTTCTTGAAGCGTGTTAAAGTTTCTAGATTCGTAGGGGAAGTTTTTGTACCGTTCTTTAGTGATCACACTCGGTCTGATATCTTCCATTTCAGTCCCCGAACAATGATCGATAATCTCAAAAGGCTCATAATTTAACGCGGTTATAACAAATTACTTTTAACACATAAATATTGTAAATGGTTGTGGCACATCCCTAAGTGTTTTTCGTCTTTCTAATTGGCGAATGATTTCGTCTTTCTAAATTCAATGTGTGATATTGTGTAACTTGAGTTGACACAAATACTGTTATACATGTTATTCCATTTCCATCCATTTCTAAATACCCAATATATATCGTGTTTAATTTCATTTTAATATACATGTATTGTAATTGTATATGCCTTCCTGTTGATGTACATTTTATATCATTTGTGTGCCCAGCTGTGATACATCGGTGATCAACAGCACGGGTCAGACCGCCCTGGACATCGCCCTCTTCTGGAACCATGGAGACGTGGCGCGCCACCTGCAGGCGGGTCAGAATGAACTGCACCCGGACGCACACCTCCGGAACTACTTCTCGCTCAACACGCTCAACAGGTGCTCCGATAAAAGGAAAGACCGGGGATGGCTGGCCAACAAGATGCATGATGAAAACACGCGGTTTATTCTGTTTCGCAATCTGGAAGTATTGGCGACAAAGTTACAGAAAAGCTCCAGTGTCTATCGTTATGAACTAGCGAGAATAGAAATGAAACCAATTGAGACGCTTTTAGCTAGTAATCCTGTTTCGGTGTTTCTAGGTCTCGTTCAAGAAAATAGACACGTACCTCTGACGTTTGAAGAGCCCGCTCTTTTTGCCGTCGATGTATCAAGTATGTCGGAAGAGAATGTTCGCGCGTTGGTACCCGGAAGCGAGCTATTGCCCGGCTATCCCATTGCGATGCAGCTACTTCCAGAGGAAGCGGGTATCTTCGCGGAGGCGCGCTCCATGCTGGCCTGGCACGACCGCTACCAGTTCTGCCCCACGTGCGGCTCTGGCACGCGACTGGAGGAGGGAGGCTACAAGCGCGCATGCGAGAATATGGAGTGTCGCAGTCACAACGGTGGGCGGAATATATGTTCATAGGCGAATGAAAATAGATACGGAAATCTACTTGTCATTTAATAAATATTATTTAATTCTGATAATATGCTTTTAATTTTTGCAAGCTCAAATATATTTTTATATTTCAACAGTCTAAATATAAGTTCTGTATGTAATTGTGTATGGCAGTGGTTTTTGTTACAAAACTGTCAAATCATTTAGTATCAGTGAACGAGTCTATGTGAAAAAAAAGAAGTATTGTATTGTATCACAGTCATGTCACATGTACTTCTCAAAATCGTTGCATATTAAACATTCAGCGTTTATTTAATAATATATGTAACTGTAATCAATAAATATTTGGTCACGTGGTACGTGTGTGTTCCAGGTGTGCACAACACGTGCTATCCACGCTCTGACCCGTCCGCCATCATGCTAGTGGTGTCACCAGACGGCAAGAAGTGTCTGCTCGGCAGGGCGAAACGATTTCCCGCCAAAATGTACTCGTGTCTCGCGGGATTCATGGAGCCAGGTGATGCCACGTGACATGTCGAAAATGGGCGTGTCATTATTTCAAACCTATGTAAATTGAAATTCAGTAGATTGTGATAATTTTAATTTAGCCAATTTCAAAAAGCGAGATGCTGATATCCAGTTTTAAACTGTTTAAATGCCGAATGACAAATATAGGAAGAATTATAGTGTAATGCATTGGCCAATGCTTTTTTTAAATGTGAGCGTAGTGAATAAAACACCGTCTCGTTTTAAATTGATCTTGCCGAACATCATATACATACGCTTCCTGTACCAACCAAAAAATTCAAAAGAATATAATTGACAGATACAAGCGGACAAAAACGGTGGCTCGTTTGGTAGCCTTCGTTGTCCCGCAAAACATTATCCGCGTCATAAAACTAAGTAAATAAATACTGTCACAAGAAAATACAAATCAATTGTTTGCAAATGTTATGTGCTGGCAGTCTTAATTCGCAAATCAGGCATGGAGACAGACACACAGAGAGACAGACAGACAGACACTTTCGCTTGGAAAAGAAGCTTTATTTGGAACAATAACACCTATGAGTTTAAACAGTGTTAGTTTTCATAAGCAGGTATTTGAAGTTCCGGTTAGGACGTGTTTATCTAATAAGTGTTAGAAACATTACATAATTATGTATCTCAGTGTAATACAACATATTTATAACAGCATATTTGTGGTGTTATAATCATGCACGTGTTTTTGAGTTTAGCTTATCTATAGTATAAGAATTTTGAAAAACAATACCGTAATTTTACATGATTTGTAAACGTCACCATTGACTGTGACAGGTGAGACGCTAGAGGACGCCGTGCGACGCGAGGTGGAGGAGGAGAGCGGGGTGATTGTCGACAGAGTGGAGTACCACAGCAGCCAGCCCTGGCCCTTCCCCGCCTCCCTCATGCTCGGTTGCATCGCGTACGCCACCACGGCGGTGGTCAAGGTCGGTACACAGAGAGGTCCTGTACGCCTGGGACCATATACCAGAAACATCTTAGGAATATTTAAACATATTTTCACTTAAGTTTCCAATTGTCGTAATGTTATATTTCTATACTACATATATATGAATGCGTGAATCCGTTTACAATAAATTAAACAAGAGTGCATTGAATATTCAGACTAAACACGAGGTTTTAATGCACATGGATAAAGAGTTTAAAAGAAAAATATTGACGTAAAAGTTAAGGATAAGATTGTGCTTACGATGTGTAATACGGCCCCAGTATACAGAGCCGCCGCTTTCCGAGGGGTGTTACCGTGTTTGAGTGTTCAACATTTAGGGGAAGCGCATGTTGAAATACAAGTGATCAGAAATAATCATTAAATTATTGCTCGAACAAATTGACGTGACTTTTATGAACGATAATGTTCACTGTTTCATACTGGTTTGGGCCGATTTAAAACAGTAAATGAAACGGACCGTCAACGATGCTGGACTGAAATATGTTAAATGAGTTCCGCGATATTTTCCAATAGAACCCACTTAGATAGCAATTAAAATGAAAAGAAAAAAAACGGTTGAAAAAGCATAAAAACATGTGTTTCAGTAGAATATCGATTTTAATTCACACGTGATCATAGAAAAAAATGGATTTTCAGTCGTGGCTGCACCACTCGTGCAAATATAATTTTTTATGATCACTCGTGAATTAAAATCGATATTCAACCAAAACCAACAGATATCCTCTATATGTTCTTCGTAATCGCGTTTTAATACAATTATATCCGTTCATAACGGCGATCAGTGTCATGTTAATTTTGACCAGTTATAATAATAGAGCATTCGAATTGCCAGTTAATTACTTTGCTCCATACACTCTCTTGTTTGGTTTCTCCAGATCGATGACACCGAACTGGAAGACGCCCGCTGGTTCAGCCGACCGGAAGTGGTACAGATGCTCACTCGGCAGCACCCGCAGGGCTTTTTCGTGCCGCCGGAACAGGCGGTCGCGCACCAGATAATTAAGACGTGGGTCATACGGACCGCGAACCTCTGACCCCTACGTGTACATAGAGACTACAAGTGTCCTAGTGAACATACCTCAGGACCACCCGTTGAATGTGATGCAAAATGAATGTAGTGTCTACTGTGATTATCTGACATACAGTTGTTATTCAAAATGTCATTTGACTTGACAGTATTATTTTTATGCACTTTATTGCAATATAGTGAGCTTCAACTGTCCCGGTGGCACCAGTTTCGAACGGACGATGTAAACAATCAATGAAAAAAAATCGCTCAATAAGCTATGAAGATAAAATATTTTGTTACCAAAATTGTTGAGAGTGTTCTAAAATTGTATACAGAAATTAAAATTTATTTTGTTTATAACTTTTCAAAATAACAACAAACATGGCGGTACCCACCTCTTGCCTAAATGGGACTGACGTCATCAGTTTCTGACAGTGTACAAGGAAATGGCAAAAGTGAGTCTACTTGTCTATATATAGCAAGCTTTCAAATTTTACAACATTGTTATTGTTGTTTTCTTATTTTAAGCAAGAAAACAATAAATATTTTAAATATAATGTCTTTATTTGGTTACTCCGCCACAAGAGTCATAAAACTGTCAACTCTGCGTAGTACTTATAATGGGGAACGGAACTTTAGGTGTTGTAACATGAATGTATACTGTTCTTTGACAATTCTTTAGGAATCTGCCATGTCTTGGGGTAGTATGTGGACCTATTTTGTTTCCTGTACCAAACCTGTACGCTGGCATCGATCCGAGGAAATGGAATATTTTTTCCCAAAAATAATAAAATATGAGGAAAAAATGTGAAGAACAAAAATGGTCATATGGAAAAAAAAATTGAAACGACTTTCTAATTTTAATATAGTTATATGCCTGTAATTTGGGAATATTTTTGTGTATCCAATTTTTCGGACACGAACGTTTTGAATTATATTTAAATGTCCGAAAACATGGAGCTTTTCCGGTAGTTTGATTTCCATATTTGCAAAAAATAAGTGATGCAGACGAAGAATCTCCGTCCTTTTGAATCTCCGCCCTGTTAAGAAAGTAAGCGCAACAAATTACGCGTGAAATCTAGTTTAGCGTTAAACAGACACCGTCCGAAACTGATGCCGTGACGATAATCCTGATATAAAATACTTAAATAGAATATTTGAGAAATCCGGTTCTGGGGCCTGAGCTAGTTTCTCCTCTGATACGTCGTGCAATAACACGCCAGTGAAGTGTGCACGTGTGAAATGTCAAGTATCCATAGGCGGCGATTTTGCAATAACACGCCAGTGAAGTGTGCACATGTGAATTGAATTGTCAAGTATCCATAGGCGGCTTTAGATGGGGCGGAAGCGGCGTACGCTCCCCTCTTAAATAAAGTCCCGTATAAGCCCGCCGCCCCCCCCCCCCCTCTCCCCTGGGGGAAATATTGATAGGTGCATTATAACTTCAAAACTACACAAGTTATTAACTATATAACGTTGAAACTTTGAATAATTTGATGAAATAATTGCCATAACACAGTTTTGTATTTCAACAAATGTTGATCACTTTCCAAAATATGTGTCAACTGAAATACTTCGAATAGTCGAGCGTGCTGTCCTCTGACAGCTCTTGTTTACACCTCACAATACATGTATCTTAAACATATACATTTTGTTGCCAATGACCCGTTCTTCAATCAATTTATTGTAATAATAAATGGCGATATCGCACTTGTCCCGCCATGTAAGAGAGACAACAAAAGTTCGTTGGCAGCCTTTTTCAGTTACTGAAAATGTCCGCCCTCTCTAACTCAAAATCCTATAACCGCGCCTGGTATCTGCTGCTGTATCATACAGTTGTAGGCCTACAATTTACATACTTTAAAATTATATAATCGTGATGGTTATATATATCAGTTGAATGTTATACAAACGTATGTACTATGTTCATTGTTTTGGAAATACACCTTCTTTCTTGGAATATGTTGTTCAAACGCTTTACCCTAACTACTGTGGAATCACTAATTTTCGCGGTGGTCTAATTTTCGCGCTCCCGCCATTGCGCGAATTTAAGACCACCGCGAATATTTACCGATTTCGTAGTGTAGCAACACCTTGGGAGCTTACACGTTTTAGTTCAAATATACGACAAGACAAGACATGCGTTTTATTCAAGATAAGTACAAGGTACATAATCTAGCAAAAAATTTCGTAAATACATTCTATCAGCGGTCAATACGTTCGGAGCATGTTTTGAACAGGATTCAAATGAAAACATATAAATTTAAAGACATTGCATCATTTCCAGATAAGTAACATACATATGGAGAGTGATGTACATGTTTATTACACAGTAATAGATTGTCTTATTTCTAGTGCGTATTTTACATCTGTTGCAACACTTTTAAGTACATTAGAGTTAACAGATCCCATAAGTGAATTTAATTTATAGACTGATGGTCTATCGTGAAATCGTTTATCAAGAAATCGTCGCCTTACAGTTGAGTAACATGGACAAATGCATATAAAATGATAGACGTCTTCTAAATCACAGTATACCGCAATACAAACAATATATTTCGTTTCTTGGAATATTACTAGATCCATAGCGACGGTAATCGTTCGTAAATATATGCAGATAGGCCTATATGTTACGATGCGAATGCTTTTAAGGAACGTTATTGAATGTTTTCTTCATCGGCTTCATGCTGATTAATGAATGCATATTTATCTTTTAAATTCAATTGTGTGCGTTTTCGTACATTTAAATGCTGTCATACACTGCAGATCCGTTATATCGCGATTCGCGGGGTCCATGTATATAAATATGTATATACATGTATACACTCTAGCCCATTTTCGTGACCTAAAAACATGAACGTCATTACATTGCCTTTTTCATTGTTTTACTGAATTTCAAATCGCGTATAATCAATTCGAAATCCGAAAAGACTTTCCGAATATTACTGTTCACGTGATGTAAACACGAATTATATTCTACAATCAAACTGCACGTATGTTTAAAAAAAAAAAGCGAAAATTATGCCGACGTGTACAACGTCACGTCATCCGCATGGAACGCGTGGGTGCATTGATAGCCATAAAAACACTTTGTAGCACAGAGAATATTGAGATCTTTACTTTTGTATAAAAATTTCGCAACGCCTAACAACACAATTGTATTTCTATAACACAGTTACGCAAGGCATGATTTTGAACTCTCGTAATACAACGAGTAAAAGGAACATGAAGATGTTACTTTTCACAAGTTGGTCTTTTGAGTAAAGAATTAGCTCCCGCAATGTGTAGCCGTGAAGAGTATTTAAATCGGCACTTAATTAACAACAAGGTGTCAGTTTGACAAAATGTGATATATTGTATATATTGTCTCGCCTAAATCTGCGACCACTGTTGTCCATTAAGGGCCTAATCCGGTACTAATATACGTGTTTATTGCGACAAACAAGCTGTCACAATAGGACCCTTTATTAGCGTTATGTCTGGTTGGTCGTTTAGTTGTATAATGGACACATATTTTTGTGTAAAAACCAATTCTTGTTTGTTTGTTGTTATTTTTATTGTTTTGTTTTTCAAGATCGTAGTTGCGCGATTTTAAGACCGCGCGAATATGTCCGCGGTCGCAAGTTCGCGAAATTTGTGCCCCGCGAATTCAATTGATTCCACAGTATCTGTGTATAAGTAAAATGGCGGCAAGTATTATACGTTTCACGTGCTTTATGTGACGTCATTGCACGAGAAATGTTTTGACGTCATGAATTCAGCATACCAAGATGGCTGTTAAACGGTCAAAGAACGTCAGTTTTTAAACCCATAATATAGGTGCGTAACGGTTTTCCTTTAACAATTACTTTACTGTTTAATCTACCAAAGTATGTTTAGCAGAACCGCGTACTAGTACAGTGAGGAATTGAAGCGTCCAAATTCTACCCATTTAGAATGTAGGGTTTCAGGTCATGTAAAACTAAAGTAAGCCTATTGCAACTTTATTTTAAGCAACGCTCAATGTCGCAGCTGTACAAAAAGTTGCAATTAATCTCTACCGTTGTCAAAAAAACTTGGTTTATAGTTTGTACCTTGTATTTTACGTCTATAATTCATGATACTAACCGTGCCGTGCTCATTCATTTTGTTTGCAAATTAGTTTATGTGTTACGTGTAAATGCGAATCATAATAGATCTAAGTGTCAAACCCGATTTACTGTCTAATTAAAATACATGTACATGATTTTGACTAAAAAAAACTATCAGTAGGATTTCAATCGCCCGCGTAGTCTAGCTGTACATGTGAAACGTTTTTACCTCGACAAACTTATTAAAATGCAGTTTTATACCCACTGTTTATCTCACAGATCTATGTACCACAGGGATTTCACTGTACCTCAGAATCCTGCAGACGACACTGCCTCCTAAATGACGACGCACACAGACGATGTGAACGCAGAGGAACTCTCGAGTATGGCAGACACAGCAGCATTTAGCAAAGAAGGTTCAGGTACAGTAAGCGTAAACGATATTACAGTTGTTATTGTACATCACCAATGGTTTAACAGACTACGCGAAACCTGTAGGTCAGACACCATTATTTTTAACGTATACACCACATATTCAAAATATGGTATACACTGTTAAATAATTGATTATTATTCAATTAATGGGAATAACATGATGTATACAGCTAATTGTTACAGTAATAGTTTCTGTATTTAATTATAAAAAAAAGTAAAGCTAGCATAAACTCATCGTCGGAACCAACGTTTGCTCAAATACGCTATGCTTCTTGATCGACCGTGGTTGATAATGCTAGCAAAATTTCATACTCACGAATAATTAATGAGACATCTCATTGGTTACGTGTCCAAGTCGGCACGGAAAATTCAACCAATCGAAACGACGCGGTATTAAAACAGTCTCATGTAGGCGGTGTTCGCTTTTATCATATTTACCGTTATGCTGCACGTGTCGGTTTTTGAGCGGTCTGCACTCAATGACATAGGAACCGGTCGACTGATAACTGTTTTACAGGTTCATTTGAGGAGTATTCACACTTACTTTAAAGTTCATTGTAATTTCATTGGTCTGCAGGCTCAACAGTATTCGTGAAAACGAACTTTGATAGCAAACTCTCACGGTATGTAGTGATAACTGAATATATATCGTGGGTTTCGACGATATCATAAACTTTGTTTAAGGTGTGTTATAAATGTTGTCAAACATGTCTGACTATTTGAAAGGTTTCACGTTGTCTTGATTAACGAAACACATATGGACCCAGTCAAAATAAATAGTTGCAATACACGTTTGAGTGGGTCGTATTGCAGAATCATCTTAAATTTATCTAAATATATTTTCACTTTAGTTCAAATTTTCGAAATATATTTTTAAAACCACATATTAATTTGTGAAGCCCTTAAAGTACCGAACGTAAAGAATATGGCCTGTAATTGATAATAAAGAAACCCTGGGCACAATGTCATATTCACATGGATTAAAATTTTAATGAAAAAAATAATTTAAGGATAAGAGTTTACTAAAGATAGTTCTGTAATACGGCCTCTTTAAGATTGTTCAAGCCTCGCAATTTACGACCAGTTGTTATTTACGATAATAGTTATAAATACATAAACTTAAGTTATAAGTAATTTACACTTTGTTGTTTCTTTTAGCACTTCAGCGGTCACATAACAGGTGCAATATGCGTGAAGATGCTGCGTCGCCAGAAGAGATGAAACATGGAGCTGTATTACCAGATACTTCCCGACAACAGACCACGTACAAACTGAGTCGACCTACATCCCTGTCACCAGCTGACCTCAGAAGCGGCACCGGTCTCTCGACACCCTCCTCGGTAAACGCTGGCGTATTTGATAGTATGAAACCACAGTTGAAAGGCCCAAGACCGCCTATAATTCTACCACGACCAGTTAACCCCGCCCCCTCCCGTGGCGCTGGCCCTATCGGACAGCCTAGCTACACCGTGCACAGCATCCCGGTCCTGAACAACGCCCCCTACCTGGTACAGCAACTGCATGCCCAGACCGACGCGGCCCCACAGGCGGCCAACAAACTGCCCCGGTACAAATACCACGCGATGCAGAAACATGTGTTGACTACCTCGGCGATAATCCTGCCCAGACCGGATGTGCTGATGGGAACAAGCGCCGTGACAAGCGCAACGTGTGCCAATAACATCGTAGAACCAGAAACACGCACTCGAAAACTAATCGTCAATCAAGTGCTGTAAATCGTTCGAATGACAAAAGCGATGAAACGATTCCTCGTCGTGTAGTTCTTGAACAAAACAATAATGAAGCTACAGTGGTAAGGAACCCGTCAAGTAGTATGACAATCAATCAATCAGTTAGCAAGACTAGTGCAAGGAGTAGCCATGGAGAGCCGTTCCATTCAACTGAGAAAATTGAAGCAAACGCCCAGAACGCTCAGCCGGCGCTCAGTAGTTTGGACCGCTGTGAGGAAATGCAAGTTGAGAACACACGAGAGGTGAAAGCTTGGAACGAAGAAGACCATCTGATGGAGGCGATTAACAGAGTTGCAAGCGGCGAGGCCGAGTTTGAGTCGCCAGAGACACTCGTGAACAAGCGGAGAACGACGGATCCACAACCTTATCTGTCAGCAAAGACACATGCTAAAGTAGCGTTTCAGGACAGTGCTCAAACTGAGAACGATTTGTTGCAAATGAACGCTGTTAATAAAGTACATGCTAAAGATGCGACACATTCGTTTGTGGACAAAAGACAGAAAATTGATCACCGGTTCTCAAAGACTATGGAGTCTCTTGCTCTGCGATATGGGAGAGCTATTGTGTCACGTGATGACGTCATGAAATCCAGAAGCGACGCCATAACAGCCATAGAGACCAACAAACTTGCGTTGGTAAAAGACCATCACTTGTTAGCATCGAAACCAAATATTTATGAAAATACAAGCAACAAGAATATACAGTCGCCTCTGTTGAAAGAAGTACATCCCAAGCAGACAGCAAACGACACTAGTACTTCATCTCCGCACATGAACAAGTTCGATGAGCGCAAGCCAACTGACAGATTAGTACCTGCGAAGAGTACTTCACCCGTTTCCAAACCAGTACCTGAATGTATAATAGACGGTCCACCACGTAGTCCAATGAAAACTTATGACGCGGAAAAGACAGGGAATGCTGCCACAGTGCCTATGAACCCTGTAGAACAGCTGGACAAGCTATCTGGCATGGAGGCCAGCACAACCGTGAAAGTAACCACCGGTGACAGCGCCGGCCCCACTAACTCGAACACCAAGAAAATTTACTATATTCTAAGCAGCAAAGATATAGAGGCTCTCAAAGCGAAAAACAAACTGGCGCAAATTCCTATCCAATACACCGTTCCAAGCACAAGTGACGGATCCGGGACCGTAACGTCTGTGAGACCGAATGTTCCTTACACCAGCAATGTTACAGTGGCAGAGCTTTTGAAACGGAAGCGGGAGGGTAATCAGAGGACCCCAGAGAGGAAACCTAACGTTCCGCTTCAGTTGTTCAGTAGAGCTCTAACACAAATTGAAGACCGGAAGTTAGTAGCCAGCCAGTTGAAGTCCGATCAAGAATTGAACGGCGGGGTCAGTATACCTAATCGTTTACATAAAACGGGGATTTCAAACAACTATCCAAATAGTTCCGACTGTGTAAAAGTGCTGCGACCACAGGATATCGTGATCAACAGAGCTAACCGAGCGTCCCCTTCGAGTTCACCGTTAGCAAGCAACTTAAATTCAAGTCCAGAAATCAAGCAAGCTACAATCAATGCGCTGAAACGATTGACTTTTAAAGATCAGGAATATGACATTTCCCAGGCAGTAGCAAGAAATGATCACGTGACCGTAAAAATAGGAACCAAGACATTTATTGTGAAAACCAGCGAGAGCCCGAATGCAGCAGGTGCCAGGCGTACAACTCTTCCGGCCCCTAAGCCGCGCGAGAGTGTGAACGACATTGATAAGAGCAAAAAGAGACGAAAAAGCCATAAACCGATGTTACACGCAAAGAGGAATAAACACGACGATAAAGGTGAAATGGGCCCAATTGTGGACCGACTGAATTCACCACGTCTGGAGCTGGCGTATTCCCTGAATTTGATACCAATCGACGCTGATCTTAACAAACACGAAGTGACGTGTTCAGTAAGGGACGCTGGTCACAACCGTGAGAAAATAGGACGGTCGCAGACTGTTGGTCATGTCAGTATTAAAAATAACATCAAATTTGCAAACATTGTTCAGATATTTAAGCATGATTCAGGACCAGCTTCATACCACATCGCGAGTATAAAGCTCACCTTAAGTTCAGGATCTTGCGGAGAGTTTCGAAGATGGTTTGACTATTCTGACTATCCGTGCGCCATTCACATGTCCGACGAAGGTGTGATTGAGCACATTGAGATAGAGTCCGTCAGGCCGGGGCTTTATGTCGTCATTGACTGCATTGAAGGTCAGCCGGGCCGACACCGGCGGGTTGTGAGAGCCGTGTTGTCTGTTTACCCGCCCCACGTGGCGGCAATACCTTCGAACACCCTGGCGGTTGTCATTGGCGACGTCTATGACTCTGAAGATGCGAGCAGGAAGGCGATGGATGCTATCAGCGAGACTTTGGGCATGGAAGAGGTTATCCAGGCATTTCTAGAGGCGCAAAAATCGCATTTCAACCCCGAGGTGCTCGACAAGAAATATGGTTCGGTAACGGACCGAAGTCAGTCCCCAAAATACCATTCGCCGATATTTTATTCGAAAGGCATGCACGGATTCTTCGAACAAGGCCTTGTACCGACACCTGTGAGTTCAGGAGATCGTAAAGCGGCCAGTGGCAGTTGTCAAAGCAGTGTGTCTCTGAGAACCGGAAGTACTCTGTCGCTCTTGAAGTCCAAAGGGGATCTTCCACGGTTCAGTGAGCGCGCGATGGCGTTGAAAATCCGACAAAACGAGCTGTTTGCGTCCTGCCAGAGACTGAAAATACCGCACGTCAAGAAACGGTCGAACAAACGTAAACGGTGTGAAAATATCGAAAAAGAGAGACATAATGACAACTTTGCACAAATGGGCATTGCGTTATAAGCGTCAACCATGACGTTAGAATGTCGGACGCTAACAAAGCGATCGACGTTGTTCGTCGATTGTATATGTATGTTACTCATGTTTCCAAGTTCTTTTGTTACCGCAAAATAGTTGGTGTTGTTACCGTCAAATAGTTCGTGTTCGTGAAGTATGTACTGCACTTGTGTTAGTGGAATTTGAAACTGACAGTATGGCCTGCACTCGTATTCGTGGAATATGTAACTGACAGTTTGTACTGCACTCGTATTCGTGGAGTGTGTTACGGACATTATATGCTGCAATGGTATTCGTGGGATGTGTTAATGACAGTGTGTACTGCACTTGTGTTCGTGGAATGTGTTACAGACAGTATGTACTGCACATGTGTTCGTGGAATGTGTTACTGACAGTATGTACTGCGTTCGTGTTCGTGGAATGTGTTACAGACAGTATGTACTCCACTTGTGTTCGTGGAATGTGTAACTGACAGTATGTACTGCATTTGTGTTCGTGGAATGTGTAACTGACAGTATGTACTGCACTCGTGTTCGTGCAATGTGTAACTGACAGTATGTGCTGCACTCGTGTTCGTGGAATGTTTTACTGACAGTATATACTGCACTCGTGTTCGTGAAATGTGTTACTGACAGTATTTACTGCACTTGTCTTCGTGGAATGTGTAAATGACAGTCTGTACTGCACTTGTGTTCGTGGAATGTGTTAATGACAATGTGTACTGCACTCATGTTCGTGCAATGTGTTGCTGACAGTGTGCACTGCACTCGTGTTCGTGGAAAGTGTAACTGACAGTATGTGCTGCACTCGTGTTCGTGGAATGTTTTACTGACAGTATGTACTGCACTCGTGTTCGTGAAATGTGTTACTGACAGTATTTACTGCACTTGTCTTCGTGGAATGTGTAAATGACAGTCTGTACTGCACTTGTGTTCGTGGAATGTGTTAATGACAATGTGTACTGCACTCATGTTCGTGCAATGTGTTGCTGACAGTATGCACTGCACTCGTGTTCGTGAAATGTGTTGCTGACAGTATGTACTGCACTCGTGTTCGTGGAATGTGTTACTGACAGCATATACTGCACTCGTGTTCGTGGAATGTGTAACTGACAGTATGTACTGCACTCGTGTTCGTAGAATGTGTAACTGACAGTATGTACTGCACTCGTGTTCGTGGAATGTGTTACTGACAATGTGTACTGTACTTGTGTTCGTGGAATGTGTTATTGACAATGTGTACTGAACTCGTGTTCTTGGAATGTGTTACTGACAGTATGTGCTGCACATGTGTTCGTGAAATTTGAAACTGACAGTATGTGCTGCATTCGTGTTCGTGGAATGTGTAACTGACAGTATGTGCTGCACTTGTCTTCGTGGAATGTGTAACTGACAGTATGTACTGCACTCGTGTCCGTCTGTTGTTCGTAAAATGTGTTACTCACAGTATTTACTGCATGTTTTTTCATAACATTTGAAACTGACAGTATGGCCTTCACTTGTGTTCGTGGAATGTTTAACAGACAGTCCATACTGCACTCGTTTTTGTTCAGATGTTGTACTATTGTAGTTTAATATAGTTGTTTGCTGAACATATTGCGTTCAGTTAATTAGTTACATTTTAGTTTGTTTGAATGTAGTTACTTTAATAGCTTCTGTCATTTCTTAAAGTTCTTTACATTAGTACTGAATATCGTCCAGTCGGATTCTGTTTGCAAACAAACACTTCAAATACTTTCAGGACAGTTGGCTTTGATTTACCGTTAATTCATTGATGTATTCTATTTTTATTTCAATTGTTATGAAATACAAATATACAAAGAAGTGTATATCACCGATTATATTATAATATTATGCCCCCATCGAAGATGGCGGGGTATATCGGTTTGCTTATGTCGGTCGGTTGGTCTGAATGTCGGTCGACCACTTTCGGTTCCGATCTTAACCAAACTTCATGAAATTGTTCATCGGCATAATTATATCGGCCAAGTTCGATAATGAGCCAAATCGCTCCAGGAATTGTGGAGTTATGGCCCTTGATTTATCTAAAATTGGCCTTTTTAGCCGTGTCCAACAGGTTTCATCCGATCTTCACCAAGCTTGCTGAAAAAAATTGTGGGCATAATATCTCGGCTAAGTCCGATAATCGGCCAAATTGCAACAGGAATTGTGGAGTTATGATCCTTGAATTATCTAAAATTTGCCGCTTTAGCGGTTTCCGTTCTTGAAGTCCAACATTTTTCATCCAATCTTCACTAAACTTCATGAAAAGTTATGGCCCTTGATTTATCTAAAATTGGCTATTTAGCAGTTTCTGCTCCATATGTCTAACAGTTCTCATCTGATCTTTACCAAACTTGATATTTAAAAGATTGCCTTTAACCAAGAGGGGGCATAACTGTTTTATAAACAGTACTGTTTTCGTTGATATTTTTATTATTTTCGGTAGTTTAATGGTAGATCCAAGTGTTCAATATATATGATAACATTTCGATTTGTTGTCATTAATATGCCAATTACAACAGAATAAAAATACAATTTATAATCAGAATGTTGTTTTAAGAACAGATCAGAACAAAAATTGTATTTTCACTTAAACAGTACATGTTTATCGTGATATGAACAAGGAATTTACTTGATTTAAGTATTATAGAACAAAGATTTGGCAAGCTCAATATCATATAAATATGGATGGATGAAATGACTAACAACGATGCAAGTATATATATAATTTCGGAGTAAGAAAAAATATATTTGAAGAACTATAATTCAGAATATGATTATCGAAGTTTAGAACATATATATAATGAGTATAAAATGCTTGATTATATAATGAAAAATGTGAGCAAATATAAGCAAAACATATGTATACCCTAATTGTTTGTTTTCAGTAATGTTATTGTGAAAAGTACAGCCCGAGCTTTTAGACCACATGGTTGTAACTTTGAACTTCAGTGTTTAGACACGTGATCGCTCAGAGAAATCATTTTGTGCACAGTAATCTATTTAAGACATAATTTTTGATTGTTCAACCACTAAACAACGATTAGGAATTTTGATACGTGGGCATTAAACCAGGAGGCCGTTAACCCGAGTTGTTTAATAGCCACGCAGCAGAAAGACAAAGAGTTGTTTATTGGCCGAAAACAACTATAATGCAACAATTATTTCGATTTTAACATGATTTTAATTTATTTTTGCAGTTGTAATTGGAACTACTTTTTACTGTATTGCGCTCAGAATCGGGGATCTTTTTAGCTTTGTTTATTGGGTAGTTAAGCAACGATAATTGTGTTCTTTGTCTATTAGAAAAAGTAGCGAGTGTCATGTTAGAATATATTTATTTGAATCATGTCCCTTCTTGGAAGCTATCGTAGGCAAACACATGTCTCTAGTTGACATTTGACCCATTGAGGTGCAATTGAACAACATAGTAAATACCTATAGGCCTAACTGCTGTGGAACTATCGGAGTCTCATGAAACTCGTTTGTTCAATATATTATTAATCAACTTTAAAATATTACGCACAGTATCAGTGAAAATGCACGTCTTATATTAGTAAGCACGAGTAAATAAAACGATCAACTGTTCCTGTACGAATTCAGCTGTTCCTGTATGGGGTCGCATTGTGAATGGCTATAAGCAGTGCCCGTATGAAGTTTCGATGCCTGTGAAATTGGAAATACTGAATTTCTCCAGAAAAAATGAAGCCATCTTGAAATAAATACGGTAAAACAAAATACAAACAATCGAAGTTGTACAATTTTCAGGGGTAATAACTAAGTACGACTTGCAGACACGTAAAATTTAGTCAGTAATGTAAACTTTATTAATAAAATAGAATCTACTATGTAAATACGTGATTTCATAGACAGACAGACAGACAGACAGACAGACAGACAGACAGACAGACAGACAGACAGACAGACAGACAGATAGACATACAGTTTATGTAACACTTGCACATATAGTACATCGTCTGAACACGTACGGGCTCATGCCAATACAGCAGACCTCGGACAAATAACTGCCTGTATGAAATCACCTATTTAATAACACTATAGTATCAATTTAAATTGTGTATGTGTCGATATGTTTTCTCGCACAAATTTCCTAAACATTTACGTTCGTCTTATTCATCAGATTATAATTGCCTCGTTATACAGTATAGAGAAATCGGTCGTTATCTCAATAAGGGTGTTTACAGACACGGTGTAGCGTTTCCGTACTGATTCTCCAATTTCAAGGTTTTCGTACTGAAAAATGGTCGGTGTCGAATCAATAAATACTATTGATCTAGGTTAACGCTGTCTATGTCCAGGGCCCATATCCACAAAGCTCCTTAGTGAAAACTTACGTAAATGTCTTAAAATCACGAAATTCCTTAAGTCTGTGGCAGGTTTATGTCAAGTCTATTGTGTCTTCAATTGTTGTAAAAGGGTAAAAAATCAACAGGTGCTTCTTATTTTACTATATTTCAGATGTAAAATATTTATTCTCACAAGGAAATATGTATTTGAAATTTTCCCTTAAATCTGACTTAAATTGAGATTTCCCTTAGGAGCTTTGTGGATATGGCCCCAGGTGTAATATAACTATTTAAAAAGAGAAAGATTATAAAACCAGCGAAGAGCTTACATGTGCCCCTGTTCGCTAGAAGTACATGTACATGAAAATCACTTAATGCTTAAACACTGATATAATATGTGTAAATGTATAAACATGCTTAAATAATATACGCCTTTAAGTGCTATATGTTTTGAATATAACAATAATAATAATAATAATATAATAATAAAAAAAAACAATAAAAAAATAAATTAATAATAATGACAACAACAATACTGAATACACTATGTTTAGTATATTGTAGTATTTGGTAACAAATACATGTATTATCATTCTTTGCAAACGCATCGTGAACCGTACTGATTTTTACCTGTGTCTATTCTTTGTGGAATGAAATTACAGATATATACAGATATAAAAGCCCAACAAACAGGGACTTTAAAACTGCATTCAAATTGAACATTAGTAGTAAACAAACACTTAGTGTAGCGTATTAAAACGCATTAATTAACGTAAAAAAACGAGTAAAAGTTGACGTGAAGAATAACAAATACTTACGTTTTAAATGAGACATATATAAATCTCTTCCATACAATGGCCGATGTAAAAACGAAAATGGAGGCATATGATATTATAAATTTCTGAAAATCTCTTTTTCACTTTCCAAAATATATATAACGCACACATTTTATTATAAAATGCGTGATATTTTAGTGCTGCCTTTGTTCTGTAAATATGTTTTTCTATTATGTTTCATGTTATTTTGTCACTTTCATTTGGATTTTGAACATAATTGAGATGAAACATCGGAAATACACACTTTAATCCTCGTGAACAATGGAATACATATACTTACACTAAGTACGGTAATATAAAAACGTATCTTGAAAGTAGCAGTTACACGATGTATATCTAATTTTTTGACGTTTTATTATGTATTTTAAGGCAGAGAGAACTAAAATGCGATCATATTGTATTTAAACCTTAAAGCATTCGTAATAGTCATTCTTTAACCGAAATATGTAGTTATTTAACGAGCCCGCAGGGCGAGATTAAATAATTAACATGTTGAGGTCAAAGGGTGCTACAAGTGTTTTATACCATATTAACCTATCAAAGCGCAACTTTCCACGATGCCGATCCAAAGGGTGTTTCTTAGACGTCACGTGATGTCTAACACGTGTTGCGTTTCCAAATTTAGCGCTGTCATTAGGTCACGTGATGTCTGGCATGCCTGGAATCGTGAGTGTCGTTTCCAAATTTTAGCGAAGTCGCCAGATGTCCATTCAGTGCAGTCATTATAGTCTAGGATTTCAAGGGATAAACACTTCAATATGGATGCCTTAGATTCAGATGATGTTATTTTGAGTCAGATTGCTAATATCATGGAGTTTGACTACCTCGAAATGACATCTTTAGCTACTTCACATGAAAATCTCATTCTTTCACAAGCTGTGGATGAAATAGAAAATTCGGATGGACAGTATGATTATGATGCAAACGTGTCTTTTGATCTTGGGTTTTTGGACTTAATAAAGACAGAAGAGGCAGAGGATTACTCGGGAGCGACCGGACGTGGTCTTGGAGCAACCGGAAGTGGTCTTGGAGCAACCGGAAGTGGTATTGGGGTTTTGGACTTAATAAAGACCGAATAGACCGAGATTGACTCGCGAGCGACCGCAAGCGGTGTTGAAGCAACCGGAAGTGGTGGTGGAGCAACCGGAAATGCTGTTGAAGCCGGAAGTGCCGCTTCGGTCCTCCATCAGAAAACGCCTTCCAGTACTGCAACCAGATTTGCAAAGACGGTGACCGATGAAGACATTGATAACCTCAATGCTTCAAAAATTAACAAAAAACACTGAGAAAAGCACGCGATGGGCAAGACTTGTCTTCGACGAATGGAGGAAAAAACGGGGAGGTGATATTCCCGACCTAGCTTCTATGAGCACAGAAGAGATGAACCACTGGCTGCAGAGGTTTGTGTTGGAAGTGCGAAATCAAACAGGAGATTACTACACAAGCAAAGCACTTAATTTGATTCTGTGTGGACTTTTGAGTTACCTTCGGGACAGAAATGTGTACGACACAATTTCCTCGATGAAAAGGATCCTGACTTCTGTCCGTTAAGATAGACAAATAACAGTCAAATGAAGGTTTTATTAGAGAAGGGAGTTGGTGCAGATGTGAAACAAGCAGATCCGATTCCAGAAGACGCTGAAGAGAAATTGTGGAATTTGGGCGTTTCGGGAAAAGGCGATGCTAAACGGTTGCAATACACATTATTCTTTTACGTGTGCAAAACTCTTCGGTCTACGCGGACGCGACGAGCACCGCAACCTGGTCTACGAACAATTTGAAATTGGGGAAGATGAGATCGGGAAGTACGTTAGATTCCTCGGAAGGGATAAAAAGACATTCAAAGGAGGACTCGGGCATCGACATCTGCAACGAAAAGATGTAAAACACTACTGCACAGAAGGTAAGCGAATTATTTCTTTCTATTTTTATATTAAACCTACGGTATGTATTTTAACTCGATTGCATCGAAAGCCTCAGGCTTATTGATACACTCTCGAGTCCGTTGCCTGGGTAAAACCACTATTTGGTGTCTTCGGGGAAGATCTTGAGAATACTCCCAGAGTGGGGATCGAACCCGGGGCTTCCCGATCGCTAGGCGGACATCATATCCACAACTCCACCGCGACCTTTCTTTTTTAATAGTCGATACTGTGGATGAAAGGTGAACCCGGTGCGGTTCTCGAACCCGCGACCGTCGGAAAACGGCGCATTACCATCTAAGCTAACCGGGCGACTCGTTCTTAACAACGCACATTACATAACGAATACATTTTTACTTCATTTGCAAGAGCAAAATCTAGTGAAAGGAATTTATGTTTCAAAGTTTTCGGACCCATACTGAGCTTTTTTTTCTTGTTTTTCTGTTTTCAGGCCACAGGTCGATAGCAGACCATTTCATGAGTTACTTGGATGCGCTTGGAAATTCTGGACCGTTCTATCGCAGGCCACTTGCTTGTGATAGTCTGACGTACGGCAAGCATCCTCAGTGATTTTTTTTTACAATTTCACAGTCATGAGTCCTAGGACTCGCTGGACTAAAATCATGAGTCCCAATGTGTGAGTTCAAAAAATTTCGTTTATTCAAATGGGAATATAAGCAGTCAGTTAATAAGATGCGTAATGCAATTAACTCTTTATTATATATAATAACACAAGTTATTTTAACTTTGTGTATTTTGAGAAGCATGTCTAGCTAGAGTAAGTAGAATGTTGAAAATGTGTGCAGTGTGCATTTGTTTACCATACCATTGCACTTTTTAGCGACCGTACACAAAGTGCAGTACATGTTATTAAATTGTGTAGTTCCATTGTATATGCTCATCAAGTAAACAACTTCTCCCAATCTTTATTCTATTAACATATTTTTTTCGGACGATTTTTGGTAGAACCTGACCAGAATTAACTAAAGGAGTATTGCGTTTAGTCATGTGTCGTTTTTCTTTTCGGACCCATGTTGCAGACGAACTTTAAAAAAACTTTCCCAAAAAATTAAATATTATTTTATCTTCACACCATAACGTTTAGAAACGTCACGACTATTGCCATTGGTTATTCGCAAATCGATTATCCAATGAGAATGGTCGATATAAAAATAGAGGGAACGGTGCGATGGTAAATTTAACCTTCTATTAGGACAGTACTCGTACACAAAATGCTTCGAAACTGCCGGACATGACTCGCCATTTACAAAATGCATGCGTCCCACGAACGCACATAAACTGAAACTTTGCGTCTACGGCAATATTTTACTGCGTCCTGGACGCAGGACGCAGAGGTAAAAAAAATCACTGCATCCTGTGGGAGTCAATTCCCTTGGTAACTTCATGAAGGACATTGCTTACGGGCAGGTTCACCAATCATAGCAGAAAGCGTACGTGCGCCACAGAACTACAATAAAGGAGTGGACGAGCAGGAGATCATGGCGCGCACTGGCCATCGCTCTACGGCCGGCGTTTGGAAGTACAGGCGGGCGGGAGAGACAGTTTTCAGGGAAGTATCGGCTGCTCTAGATCCTGATGCCAAAGTGAAATGTGACAAGATAATAAAACAGGAATCAGTATCAGTGGACAAAAGTAGTGCTCTAACGGACATTACAAGCAAGCTCGCGAACGCCTCCGGATCGTTGTCATTCACAGGCTGTACATTCAATTTATAATTGTTTATAACTTGTTGAGTTCGACATGTACACCCCGTTCACTGTTAAGCGTTTATTTGTTTTAATAAAAAAATCAATACACAACAGTTCTTTCAATTTTTCTGGTGCGCGATCCTAACGTGAACACTTACAGTGCAATAAGTTGCGTGCGTATAAATTACAACTAAATTCCAATATACCGCACGCTACTTATTGCATGGTAATCTTGCATATTAGGCTCCGCCCACCAGTCAGCGTTCTGATATCACAGTTATTGAATACCGAAAAGCAAAGAAAACCTTCAGAAATATGGTATACATGGTCGGTTATCGTACCGTGTGATTAACGTATTAACTTGACCTTTCCGTATATTTGGTACAGGTATGTATGGTAAATAATTTAAATCTTAATATGATGTAAACAGATGCATTCATTAAAACTTTTTTAACAAATGGTACTGAAAATAATAGTAACATTTTACACAACTCGTTTCCAAATTAAATCTCAATTATAAATATAAAGTACATACATACAATGTACACCCCGAAATGCCATTAAATATGCTATATACAAATGTTTAAATTAGTTATAATGTAAAGTCAAGAAATGAACACTAAAAGATAAAGTAGCAAAAACAACAACAGCAACAGAAAACATTTAAATATTGATTTAAATAAATGCAGAATTGCAAATTCACGTCTGTAATTTGCATGTGAAATAGAATTTTGGTGCGAAAATAGTATAATATCAATATGTATCTGAGTGGAAATATTCCTTAGTTTGCATGATTAATGCAACTGCTATCGGAATTTCAATTTTCCTGTAATTTCCCAGTACAAATGACATGACTTGTCCTCGGAAAACGGTTGCTTATGACGCACGTATACCGGAAAATAACATCTTTATTGCGTGAATACTGGTGGTTTATTTCGAACCAAGGAAATTATGAATAGGTCTCGTTTAAATGAAGTACGTTTAAAAGAACTACTAAACAACAGCTAACCTTGAACTGTCCAGTTTCTGGTTCAAGGTCGAGCAGGGTGAAATCTATCTCTATGTCCCCATTTGGATTTACGTAGAATGGGCCGCCGATTCCTTAATACGATATAATGATAGCAAATGGAAATACCGGCGACAATTTGTAATATGTGCATATAATTTCCACCATCAATATAAACATGCAAACCAAAAAAGCCATTTTCATCATCATTGTAAGTACCGTCTTATTCGTTCTGTTTTATCTCTGAACACGTTAATAGGAGCTATATAAAACTGTTTAATTTTAGTTAAGTTATTTCATTTGATCTTTTCTTGATATTTTCATCTCTTTTAACAGGCCATGTACGGCACAGGTACTTGACACAATTTTTTTTTCCTTATATCTATAATAAAAGAAAAGGTATCCAACGATGATGTAACAGGTGTATTAAACGAGCATGTTAAACTGCTTAAAGAACGACCAAATCACTAATATATCGTTGTGGTCGCCGACAAGAAACATCCATCTACGGGTTAACACTTTTTATTTGATGAAAATCCGTCAAATATATCCAAAATAGCTAAAAGTTTCACCAAAACGACCCCGAAATCGAAGTGTGTAAATCTCGACGTCCAATGACTTTCATAACAGAATGTGACTCTTGGTCGATTTTTCACAGTTTAACACTAGCTAATGCTATAAACTCCACGTACGTTTGTCAGTGACAAATTCTTCCTTCGAAATATGACGGTCTTTAGTCACAGCTGAACGTTAAACTTAGGAAATGTAGAAAAAATACGCTAAATATTATTTTTTGTAACACGAAGTCTCCATATTATTGTAGGAACGCGGTGAATCTATATCTTGTTTCTGATTGGCTGTTTTGATTTTCAACCAATGAGATGACTTCGATCCGTAACACCGCTTCCGTCTTAAAATGGTGGTCGTCATGTTGTAAAGTAGCTAAACAGCGTTTTTTCTTCTGATTTTCCGACGATTAACGTTCAGCTGTGACTAAAGACCGTAGTATTTCGAAGGAAGGCTTTGTCAATGACAAACGTATGTGGAGTTTATAGCATAAGTTTGTGTTAAATTGTGAAAAATCGACCAAGAGTCACGTTCTGTTATGAAAGTCATTGGACGTCGAGATTTACACACTTCGATTTCGGGGTCGTTTTGGTGAAACTTTTAGCTATTTTGGATATATTTGACGGATTTTCATCAAATAAAAAGTGTTAACCCGTAGATGGATGTTTCTTGTCGGCGACCACAACTATATATTAGTGATTTGGTCGTTCTTTAAGCAGTTTAACATGCTCGTTTAATGCACCTGTTATATCATCGTTGGATACCTTTTCTTTTATTATAGATATAAGGGTAAAAAATTGTGTCAAGTACCTGTGATGTACGGGTTGAAATATACCTTCATTATAACCTTGGTTCTTTTTATTATAATCATGTTTCTTTTATAACAATCATGTCTCTTTTATAATAATCATGCTTCTCTTATGATAATCAGATAATCATGTTTCTTTTATATTCATGATTTTTATTTTATGTCGGCCAATATCTATTCATAGTTATTGTTCATTGTTTATGAAGCCCCGACTATAAGTACAATTGTGTATCTTGTATCTTGTGGCTATGTATTCAATTACTAAATCAATAAAACGACAGGGAACGCTCATTTTGGTGTGGTTCAAAGCGTTTTAATGTGAATTCCGTAGATTCTTTACATGTATAAGTAAACGAAATTAAGATTCCCATAGGCGATTTCTCACCAACAAATGTTCTGTTCCACATTCGCTGCAAACTCGCCGTCCGTCTCGCGGGTTTTCGCCTGCTGCGAGAGTTTAATTTAGCGCATGCGCATACAATACAAATGAGTCGTACTGGGCAATGTTGAACGTAGACACATGTAACATTTATACACCCAAAGCTTATATTTAACCGGTTCTATCCTTATATGTGTGACTCCTTTTGATTATCAATACAAAAGTCATGGAGTTTTATATAAAGATATGCATGTACATATATACTTTCGAACTATGCACACCTTATAGTACGTACAAAAGCCATCTTAAACGTCACCGATATGTCGACTTTATGCCGTTCAACATTGACAAATTCGAAACAAGAAATGTCTTTAAAAAAGAGAATCGGCGTTGTCATTAATACTGAGATATCATGTTTACCTTAAACATAATATAAGAGGGCCAATATGATCGGTTACGTGGCTTCTCGGATCCCAGATTTTTCGGTCCTCACCATATAAGGAGACTTCTCGGACCCCAGATTTTTCGGACACTAAGAAAACTTCACGAAACCAAATTTAATGTGCGATTTATTCAATAATTATTCATATTTGTACCGTGAATAAAGCGATCACACCGCCCCTTGTTTTCACCAGTGATACATGAATAACCTAATGTGCAATTCTACTTAATTCTTAACTTTGACTCTGTTCCTTGAACGCAACCGCAATTCAATTTCAAATTAACATGCACAGTAAGGTTATAAACATAAATTGTCCATTTATTGAAATATTCGCTCTGATTTTCTGGACGCTAAAATGCATGTATATTATAACTGCTGTTCACCGCCGGCTAAACGCGCGCTATTTTTAGAATGATTCGTGTGTTGAACTCACTAGAATCAATTGTTATTTATAGAGCGTGCCGCTAGGCTAAACAGTGGATTAATTCTGGGAATGAATATAATGATATGTTCATGACATACAATGAGAAAATACGTTCATACTTATGCTGCGCTCTATAGTGTATATCGAGAATATGTTTATAACGTTATTTTAACCGCGAATGTAAACAATTATGTACATTGTAAACCCCCAAAGTATGCAACAGTTGTTGGTATACATTAAACCATTGTTGTAAGTTTGCATTTCCTAGGAATAGAAAATTTGCCCAATTCTATTGGCATTCAATTTTCCCGCTGCATAATTATCGCAAGAAATCTAGGTCAAAAGTGATCTTAGACAGCTACGCCGAAACAAAACTGTTCAGGACTTTTAGGTGGAATATAATACAAATGGCAAATTGCCAGTTGAAAGACTACTTGGAAAGGTGGTACGAGCTCTGTACTCTAATAGCAAGAGCAAACGTCAGTAGTCGATATATATACACACAACACCAACAATCACAAAATTCCACATTTAAGAGTCTTAATAAATACTCTATCTATTATAGTATTTTGAAAAAAGGTCACACATAAAAACATTAACACAACAAAAGGCCCATGACCTCTTGGTCGTCATCCCGGTTGAAGTTGTACTTGGTGAAAGCTCACCGCTTTACTTCCGAATCGAACCACGCGAACTGCGAGGACACCGTTCTGCGGGGCCGCACCACCATCACCGCTTCGTAGGCTTTCCGGCTGCCTGGGGAACGTGGGAAAATCACCGGTCGAGATTGACCTGCAGGACTCACGTGATATAAGTAATTGATTTAGAAATGGTAGAAATGTATTCTAGTCAGATAAGAAACAATTATAATCGGCTTCCTACATGATATTAAATATTTAATAAACGACGATGACGACGACGACGACGACGATGAATAAGATGATAATGATGTGATGATGATAATAATAACGATAATGATGATGGCGATTATGATGATGATGACGAAGAAGAAGATGATGATGATGATGACTGTGGTGGTGATGATGATGATGATGATGAATATGATGGTACTAGAAAGAAAGTAGGATGCAATAAGAACGTATTAAACAATGACAAAATAAATGTTCAAGACACTCCAACTCTCCTGTTCAAGCAGTCGTCTAACCTTATCCAGATCGTCTCCCCTTTCCAAGTTGTAGTCTCCTATAGGTTACAGTATACTAAATATTTCAGGTGTGCAATGCTATACTCTCTAAATAAATCAACACCATTTATTTGAAGACACAATTTTCTGTATAGTCACTTGCCATGACTTTATTTTTGAATATTTCTTTGTACGTGTGGTAGGAAAAACATTGTTGTGTACTAAAAATTCACTGTTTCGCTTGAAGGTTGGAGACTACATGACGAGACTTTGACAGTTGGCAGTATACCTTCAACTGGAGAGTAGCCGGTAAAAAGATGGCCGTAAAACAGTGAACTTTGATTCGCGTCGAGTTCTTTCTTACATATCACATGACCTATCTTTTTTATTGTCTAAATCAATTCGGCTCGGAATGCTCTTTAAGAAAAGGTATGGTTATGAGGGTCTCTACGCGCAAAATGTTGAGTTTATTTTTTGTTGAATTTATTGCTTTTACATTGAATTTGTTAAGGAAATCTTTTAGTATATTGTGACCTAAACTGACTTTGGGTTAAAATAAAATATCGTCTGCAAGTGCAAAATATGGATGAGAAAGCAGATTTTTGGTCATTTCTGAGCAAAAGAGTAGAAAATAAGTGCATTAAATGCATCAATTCAGATTGTTTGATCTGGAATGGTTGTATTTCAAATAGTTCCTTACCCTATTATGGCCGAATGAGGGCTAAATTGCCTTCGGACATAAAATCAGAGACATACTTGGTTCACCGTGTAGCGTTAATGTGCTACATGAAGTCAGAATTGAACGCCAGGGACTCTGTGAGCCACTTATGCAACAATAGCTTGTGTGTTAAGCCTGAACATTTAAACATAGAGCCCCATTCCACCAACATGGAACGGCGGACATGTTTACAGTTCGGACAGTGCAGCGGGCATGGAACTGAGCCAGCCTGCATATTTGGTAAAAACATGAATACAACAAGCTTTATCACTTCCTTTTATTCATAGAAATACACTTAAAATACATAAATGCATGTTTTTTTTCATTTTATATCTATTTCTATTGGGTATTTTTGCCTTTTTCAGGTAGAGGAACGCCTGATGCTGACGCGAGGGCCACTTGTTAGAGGTCTCTTATGCCAAAACAGGTAATAATAACAATTTATTATCAGGTACACAATCAACTAAGCATATTTATGATGCTTAAGGTGTGGAAGACTGTCATAATCAGGTTTGGGGTCACTCATGCCCTTGCCGTAGTGTAATTCCTCATGCAGTTTGTATCGATAATTCCGCGTCCTGGCACGTAAAGCTCGTGCTTTGTTGGTAGCGGATGTTTGCTTTCGGTTAAGGTCGTTGCGGTCTTCATATGCTATCTGCTTAATAATCTTTGACCCCTGGGTAAGGTTAGCATTTAGTTCAGTGGTTTTTGCAATTACAGAGTCAGCATAGCCATTGTTTAATTTGTGAACCTGCCCGTGAATTCGACCTACACAGTTGCGTGAGAAAGTCACAGTTTTAGGATTGACAGCTTGGTACGACCTGTTTACTGCTTCACTTTTTTGGGTTGTGGTTAAAAGTTTGGTAGCGTCAAGAGCAGCTGGACCTAAAACCATTTCAATGCATTTTTTAAGGACTTGTTGGTCACTGTCAACCATTTTAACCTTGACATTGTCTGGCATGAAATTCTTAGCTTGCCAATTTGTACCAGCACAGACATAACTGTACTTTGCACAATGAGTACCGCAGTAACCACTGAAGCATAGAACAATGGTTGCGATTACATCAGCCATGACCTTCTTTAGAACCTTGATGTCACCCTGGTGTTTATTGTGGGCAGCTTTAAGCTCAGCCATACACCTAGCTTTGACCGAGAGAGCGAACCGACTCCTGATATTAGACTTGGAATGACCCTTGAGCATGCCCTTTGAGAAAGGCGCTTTGTTGAGCTCGCGCTTCAGCGAGTTGCCTAGGTGCCTCAGATCCTTAAGATGACCCACATTGTGACCGTGAGAGTTACGAACACCTTGGAATGCCCTACTGTCCCCATCACAAGTGAAATTTGCTATTTTGATGTCCTTAGAGATCTGGTCACCTAACAACCTATTCCATTTGCCTATTCCATTTGAAAAGTAAGAACCTTGTCATTGTAAGCTACCCGTGCTTCAAAGGATGACCTTTCTAACCTTACATAGGTTGTGTTGGAATTTGACCTTCTTTCATAATTATGTTTTTTCCCCTTCACCGGACTAGTCCCACCTCGTTTAAAACCAACATTGAGCAACTTTTTCTTTTGCTTGGTTATGAACCCCATTTTGACCAGATTGCCACCTTAAAAAAAGTCAAAGTACTCATTTTGTGCCCAAAATATGCAATTTTGTATTCCCTTAGACCTCTAAATGTGAGCAGGCAATGCAAATTGACCACCTGCTGCAGTTTAAAGGCACTCATGACATTATATACTAGAATATATAATTGGTGGCCTGTAATTAAAGAGGCTGCGACAAACAAGGTGCTTTAAAGATTTTACACTTTATTGGTTTGAAACAAGCAATTACTGGAAGCTGATTGATTTCTACACTTCAAAGTATCTTTGATCTCCCATTTTGACTAATTTGTTAATTGTCTTGGATGAAATTGGAATTTTTTTTCTATTAAATTTACATTTTTGGGGTGATTTTTTTTTTAAAATACACAAAAAATACATTATCAAAATGGCTTAGAGTAAAAATATCTAACAAAGTCATTCTCTCCTCACCCCACATAAGCCCCCCATACATGTTTGTTTGGTTTGTTTGGGTATTTTGTCACAAATATTGCAAATATCAGCTTTAATTGTTAGAGGGACATTTAAGCTTCATGACGCTTGAAATGACCGGCTTCCGACCAAAATCACCTGTGTTTGAAAATATGAAATAAAATGGCCAAATGGACAGATATACAAGCCAAACTTAATATATTGGTGCAATATGCATGGGAAGCTAATTATATGCAAGAAAAACTAATTTTAATGAGAACAAATTTCTCTTATAGGTTACAGTATACTAAATATTTCAGGTGTGCAATGCTATACTCTCTAAATAAATCAACACCATTTATTTGAAGACACAATTTTCTGTATAGTCACTTGCCATGACTTTATTTTTGAATATTTCTTTGTACGTGTGGTAGGAAAAACATTGTTGTGTACTAAAAATTCACTGTTTCGCTTGAAGGTTGGAGACTACATGACGAGACTTTGACAGTTGGCAGTATACCTTCAACTGGAGAGTAGCCGGTAAAAAGATGGCCGTAAAACAGTGAACTTTGATTCGCGTCGAGTTCTTTCTTACATATCACATGACCTATCTTTTTTATTGTCTAAATCAATTCGGCTCGGAATGCTCTTTAAGAAAAGGTATGGTTATGAGGGTCTCTACGCGCAAAATGTTGAGTTTATTTTTTGTTGAATTTATTGCTTTTACATTGAATTTGTTAAGGAAATCTTTTAGTATATTGTGACCTAAACTGACTTTGGGTTAAAATAAAATATCGTCTGCAAGTGCAAAATATGGATGAGAAAGCAGATTTTTGGTCATTTCTGAGCAAAAGAGTAGAAAATAAGTGCATTAAATGCATCAATTCAGATTGTTTGATCTGGAATGGTTGTATTTCAAATAGTTCCTTACCCTATTATGGCCGAATGAGGGCTAAATTGCCTTCGGACATAAAATCAGAGACATACTTGGTTCACCGTGTAGCGTTAATGTGCTACATGAAGTCAGAATTGAACGCCAGGGACTCTGTGAGCCACTTATGCAACAATAGCTTGTGTGTTAAGCCTGAACATTTAAACATAGAGCCCCATTCCACCAACATGGAACGGCGGACATGTTTACAGTTCGGACAGTGCAGCGGGCATGGAACTGAGCCAGCCTGCATATTTGGTAAAAACATGAATACAACAAGCTTTATCACTTCCTTTTATTCATAGAAATACACTTAAAATACATAAATGCATGTTTTTTTTCATTTTATATCTATTTCTATTGGGTATTTTTGCCTTTTTCAGGTAGAGGAACGCCTGATGCTGACGCGAGGGCCACTTGTTAGAGGTCTCTTATGCCAAAACAGGTAATAATAACAATTTATTATCAGGTACACAATCAACTAAGCATATTTATGATGCTTAAGGTGTGGAAGACTGTCATAATCAGGTTTGGGGTCACTCATGCCCTTGCCGTAGTGTAATTCCTCATGCAGTTTGTATCGATAATTCCGCGTCCTGGCACGTAAAGCTCGTGCTTTGTTGGTAGCGGATGTTTGCTTTCGGTTAAGGTCGTTGCGGTCTTCATATGCTATCTGCTTAATAATCTTTGACCCCTGGGTAAGGTTAGCATTTAGTTCAGTGGTTTTTGCAATTACAGAGTCAGCATAGCCATTGTTTAATTTGTGAACCTGCCCGTGAATTCGACCTACACAGTTGCGTGAGAAAGTCACAGTTTTAGGATTGACAGCTTGGTACGACCTGTTTACTGCTTCACTTTTTTGGGTTGTGGTTAAAAGTTTGGTAGCGTCAAGAGCAGCTGGACCTAAAACCATTTCAATGCATTTTTTAAGGACTTGTTGGTCACTGTCAACCATTTTAACCTTGACATTGTCTGGCATGAAATTCTTAGCTTGCCAATTTGTACCAGCACAGACATAACTGTACTTTGCACAATGAGTACCGCAGTAACCACTGAAGCATAGAACAATGGTTGCGATTACATCAGCCATGACCTTCTTTAGAACCTTGATGTCACCCTGGTGTTTATTGTGGGCAGCTTTAAGCTCAGCCATACACCTAGCTTTGACCGAGAGAGCGAACCGACTCCTGATATTAGACTTGGAATGACCCTTGAGCATGCCCTTTGAGAAAGGCGCTTTGTTGAGCTCGCGCTTCAGCGAGTTGCCTAGGTGCCTCAGATCCTTAAGATGACCCACATTGTGACCGTGAGAGTTACGAACACCTTGGAATGCCCTACTGTCCCCATCACAAGTGAAATTTGCTATTTTGATGTCCTTAGAGATCTGGTCACCTAACAACCTATTCCATTTGCCTATTCCATTTGAAAAGTAAGAACCTTGTCATTGTAAGCTACCCGTGCTTCAAAGGATGACCTTTCTAACCTTACATAGGTTGTGTTGGAATTTGACCTTCTTTCATAATTATGTTTTTTCCCCTTCACCGGACTAGTCCCACCTCGTTTAAAACCAACATTGAGCAACTTTTTCTTTTGCTTGGTTATGAACCCCATTTTGACCAGATTGCCACCTTAAAAAAAGTCAAAGTACTCATTTTGTGCCCAAAATATGCAATTTTGTATTCCCTTAGACCTCTAAATGTGAGCAGGCAATGCAAATTGACCACCTGCTGCAGTTTAAAGGCACTCATGACATTATATACTAGAATATATAATTGGTGGCCTGTAATTAAAGAGGCTGCGACAAACAAGGTGCTTTAAAGATTTTACACTTTATTGGTTTGAAACAAGCAATTACTGGAAGCTGATTGATTTCTACACTTCAAAGTATCTTTGATCTCCCATTTTGACTAATTTGTTAATTGTCTTGGATGAAATTGGAATTTTTTTTCTATTAAATTTACATTTTTGGGGTGATTTTTTTTTTAAAATACACAAAAAATACATTATCAAAATGGCTTAGAGTAAAAATATCTAACAAAGTCATTCTCTCCTCACCCCACATAAGCCCCCCATACATGTTTGTTTGGTTTGTTTGGGTATTTTGTCACAAATATTGCAAATATCAGCTTTAATTGTTAGAGGGACATTTAAGCTTCATGACGCTTGAAATGACCGGCTTCCGACCAAAATCACCTGTGTTTGAAAATATGAAATAAAATGGCCAAATGGACAGATATACAAGCCAAACTTAATATATTGGTGCAATATGCATGGGAAGCTAATTATATGCAAGAAAAACTAATTTTAATGAGAACAAATTTCTCTTATAGGTTACAGTATACTAAATATTTCAGGTGTGCAATGCTATACTCTCTAAATAAATCAACACCATTTATTTGAAGACACAATTTTCTGTATAGTCACTTGCCATGACTTTATTTTTGAATATTTCTTTGTACGTGTGGTAGGAAAAACATTGTTGTGTACTAAAAATTCACTGTTTCGCTTGAAGGTTGGAGACTACATGACGAGACTTTGACAGTTGGCAGTATACCTTCAACTGGAGAGTAGCCGGTAAAAAGATGGCCGTAAAACAGTGAACTTTGATTCGCGTCGAGTTCTTTCTTACATATCACATGACCTATCTTTTTTATTGTCTAAATCAATTCGGCTCGGAATGCTCTTTAAGAAAAGGTATGGTTATGAGGGTCTCTACGCGCAAAATGTTGAGTTTATTTTTTGTTGAATTTATTGCTTTTACATTGAATTTGTTAAGGAAATCTTTTAGTATATTGTGACCTATAGGCGGGTCGCCAAAGTACTGGAAGAAGAATATGAACACGTAATCCCCGAACGTCAGTGACTTCATCTCCTTAGCCAGTATCGTCATCTGACGGAAACGGTACGCGTTACTGGCGAAAATGAACACTGAAAAAAAATCACATTTCGTAGACCATTGACGTAGATTTAAGATAATGGTAAGTTGATTAATAAGTTATTACACTATGCGTATCCGCTGTTATATTCATTGTATCCAGCTTCGAAATGAGAGATGACCAAATAAGCGTGATTGAAAAAGAAAAGAAAAATTGTTATTAAGATGGTGTGGGTCACGAAAAGCAACACATATCACCTCAATGACTGAAATACAAAGAGAAACCCCATTTCCAAGGGGATGGACAAGCATGGCTGCAAACGTTACCTGTTTATTGTACGCGCCGTTCACTACACATGCGTTACCTACAAGCGAACGTGTTACTTATTGCTGAAGATTCTACGAACACTATACCCTATAGTATAACATATTTGTTTAATATTCGACTAAATGACATGAAACATTAAATGACGGTTAACCATTCTGTTTTTGATTACCGAACAAAAAATGTATATGCAATTTTCCGTCTTTGACTCTTTTTCCTAATATGCTTTTATCACTTTAAAATCTAGATAAATCGAAAGTCTGACGTAGTTTTACATACAGCCCCAATTTCCAGCTACTGGATATTTATTTATAGCTTTTTAAATCGTGAGGAAACACATTTTTGTATCAAAACACTAACGTAAATGGTACAACTACTACATTACCTGAAACGTTTCATTTTCAGACATGATGACGATACTCTCAATATTTCTGAATAAAAAAAATACATACAATACACCCTGGATATACAATGTATTGCACAAAATGGAAATTTACTGTTTGTTTACATTGATTAGTCTTAACTATTGGGTCCATTTAATACCATTTAACGTTCAATATGCAGCCCGTAAACTTGTCAGTGAATAGAAATACATATGCTACATTGAATATTATATTCAGTTTGATTCTCTGCAAATAATTTCCTTCATGTATCAATGGTTTTCAACAACAGCAAACATATTTACACAGAACAATCTCTACACATAACATTCAAGTTACCTGAAAACTGTTTCCGACTAGAGTAGCGACATAATAATCCGCTTCGTATATGTTTGCTACGTCTGTCCATCCGAAATAGTCGAACACATATGTACAGTAACGAACAAACAACACTAGACGTGAGAATGACGATTTTAATAAAACCAAGAACCGTGAAATTGTGGGTGTTTCAAAAATGCGCTTTGTCAGTTAGTTGCTGGAAAAGACATGAGAAGGGCATGGAACCAACATTATCCAATTTTCTAAACAAAAAGAAAATAACTTAGTAAAAAGTATCAGACCGCAATGCCCCAATAATATGCGCATATCTTCTTGGTAGCAGTGGTGCTCTTTCATTGAATTCATGTCATTAGTTCCTGAAAACAACAACTGGGAAACTATTTGTAAAGAAAGGAATATAACCTAGTGAAAAAAAAATCAGTAATCAACCTGACACTAGGTTCAGTTGCTCGCGATAGGGATGCTGCACAAGAAGTTCCATAAAATCTAGTCATTAGTTCCCGAGAACTAACGCGGAAACGAAAATACCTTTTTTATTATTCATAGAACAATAACTGCATCGAAAATCATCAGACCGGAACGACTTGACAATATGTCCTCTTGGTAGAGATGCTGCACGTGTAGTGAAGTTAAATTACATTGAATTCGAGACTTTAGATCAACTGAAGGAACGAAAGTTCCTGACGGAGAGACGGGTGGAAAAAAAACGATATATAAGAGTTGCAGGAAAATTCATCGGACTGTCAGTCGATATCGAATTCGGACGGACGGACGGACAATAATAAATTGCGTTTATGATATCCAGCCAACAATATTGTCAACTTGTCATGGACTCTTTAAGCAAACGTTTAGCGTACTGTACCAGTACGTAGTGAACAAATAAATATGTTTCATTTATGCAATCCGAATTATGTGCCCATTATCTTACCATTGATTACAATATTATTAAATGGGTCAAAAATGGGACACGGTCATCACGGAGTTGCTACCACTTGTTTGCGAATTAGGCACATAAATATATATATATATAGTCGGGGCGTGTCGTGGGAAACCCGGGCTTAATGCATGTGCGTAAAGTGTCGTCCCGGATTAGCCTGTGCAGTCCGCACACTTTCCGCCTACAGTGGATTAATGTTAATAATAGACTTCCTTAAAATAGAAAACACCATAACAGCGGAAAGTGTCGTCCCGAATGGGTTCTTGCGGACTGCACAGGCTGATCGGGGACGACACTTTACGTACGTGCATTAAGTCCGGGTTTCCCACGCACGCCTCATATATAGATGTATTTATTAAAGCGACACACCGACGATATTGTCAATAAATATCGATTTTATTATGTCTGTCATAAATTAACATACTGATTATATAAACATATTGCTGACGATGTCTAAAACACAAACAATGCAATAAACGTTTTACTGATACTTTATTGGTACATTTGTATTTCACAACCGTGAGTTTCACTTTTAAAGGGGCGTATCGACGGTAGATCGACAATAACATTTGCAGTACGCACAGGCTAATCCAGGACGGCACTTTCCGCCTGCAGAGGATTTATGTTTAGAAGAGACTTCCTTGAAACAGAAAATACCATAAGAGCGGAAAGTGTCGTCCCGCATTAGCCTGTGGGGTTTGCACAGGTTGATCCGGCAAGACACTTTACGCACATGTATTAAGCCCGGGTTTTCCACGACACTCCCCAATTATATATTTGTATGAGAACTATTGCCAAAAACTTTAATAAATGTATGGGGTGTTCAATATCACTTCCAGTAACAAAAAAAACACAAGAAACAACATGGAACATTGCCCATTACCCGGGCAAAAGATAACGTGTGAGGAGTACGTGTGGCACATTTCTCCTTACCTGGACCGATGACTACGTGTGGGTAGTACGTGTAGCCCTTTGCTCCTTACCTGTTACCTAGTCGGTGTAGCCCTTAACTCCTTACGCTGACCAATGACCATGTGCGGTGAGTATGTGTTGAACATTGCAACGTACCTGGGACAATGACCACGTACGGTAAGTACGTGTAGCACATTGCTCCTTACTTGGACCGAAGGCCACGTACGGTGAGTACGTATAGCACATTGCTCCTTACCTGGGCCAATGACCACGTGCTGTGAGTACGTGTATCACATTGCTCCTTACCTGCACCAATGACCACGTGCTGTGAGTACGTGTAGGTCCTTACATGGACCGCCGTGAGTACGTGTATCACATTGTTCTTTACTTGGACCAATGACTACGTGCAGTGAGTACGTGTAGGACATTGCTCCTTAATTGGGCCAATGGCCACGTGCGGTGAGTACATGTAGTCGATTGTTCCTTACCTGGGCCGAATGCTACGTGCTGTGAGTACATGTAGCCCATTGTTCCTTACCTGGACCGATGACCACGTACGGTGAGTACGTGTAGCACATTTCTCCTTGCCTGGACCGATGACCATGCGCTGTGATAACGTGTAGCACATTGCTGCTTACCTGTGCCAATGACCACGTTCTGTAAGTACGTGTAGAACATTGCTCCTTACTTGGGCCGATGGCCACGTGCGGTGAGTACGGGTAGCACATTGCTCCTTACATGGGCCGATGACTACGCGCTGTGAGTACGTGTAGAACATTGCTCCTTACCTGGACAAATGACCACGTGCGGTGAGTAAGTGTAGTACATTACTCCTTACTTGGGCCGATGACCACGTGCGGTGAGTACGGGTAGCACATTGCTCCTTACATGGGCGGATGACTACGCGCTGTGAGTACGTGTAGCCCATTGCTCCTTACCTGGACCGATGACCACGTACGGTGAGTACGTGTAGCACATTTCTCCTTACCTGGGCCGATGACCACGTGCGGTGAGTACGTGTAGCGCATCTCTGCAAACAGGGCTCCCCACTTGACCGAAACGCATGTGGGCACATCACAGGGCATAACCACCAGTCTCTGAATAGAATGGCATATGTAGCTATGGTAATTGACGACATTGCATGAGTAGCATGAATAGAATTTGATGCAACAACACACATAGCCACTCGAAGGCACCGCCACATATGGGTAAGTCACAGGGCATAACCATCAATGTTGCTATGCTATGGCAATAAAGGGATCATTGGTGACCTTTGATTGTTTGGGACGGAGGTCATGCAGTACGAAAGAAAGTTAGTCAGTTTGTTAGTAGTAGGAATAGAATTTCATGCAGTTGTAACAAACATAGCCTCTCGAAGGCATCGCACGCATATGGGTAAGTCACAGGGCATACAACAGTCTCTGAATAGTATATCAAGTGTTGCTATGGCAATAAAGGAGGTTTGACGACCTTTCGCCAGTATTGGGAATATGATTTAATGCATATTAAACAAAAAATAATCACTAGAGTACAGTGCATATGGTTATGTCAGAAGGCATAACCACCAGTCTCTGAACAGTATATCAATGTTGCTATGGCAATATAGGGAGCATCGACGACCTTTTATCAGTAATACGAATAGGATTTAATGCAAATTAAACATAAAATAGACACTTTAATACAGTGCATATGGGTACGTCACCACACTAGCCTCTGAATGGTATGTGTATCGTGTTGTATGTAAGTGGGTAGCCACACGGTGGGATCCAAAGTTCATTGTGGTCAGATACGTATTTTTTTAAATGTTTTCATATTTGTGCTTCACACTTTATCATAGGCCATTTTTATGTCAGCACATGTGATTTTTAATTTCAAATTAAAGTGTTTGGACTTGTAAATACCTAAAGCTGTATGGGTTCGATTTTGTCAATTAATACACGAAGTTCGTAGGACCTAAAAGTTCGTCCTCACGGACCATGGCGACATTTAATCATAAGCTACTGTAACAATTAGATTAATTAATTGATGGGTTCTTTAATTTGTAGGAGATATGCGAGTTAAGCATAACAATACACTTTAGTCGTGCATCAATATAAGATGTATTTATATGTATGACAAGCACGATAAGTTCAGTAAACACTCAATGTGTGATTGAATTAAGACCGTACAAGAAGAGTTTATTCAACAACGATTAGACTAAACCACTTGATTCATTTAAGACGCAGTTAATTCGACCATAAATGACTGCCTTCAATACAAGATGTTGAAAAGAAAAAAAATCAGAGAAATGTCCAGCCATTTTGAGCAGTCAATAGGTGCAAAAACTGCACATGCTTTTGGAAACACCTCCTGGTATTCATTGAGGCGTGCAAGACGTGGTATTGGACTGGTACGCTTTCATAACTGCTGGAACTTTACTGATTGCGGTAGATTCTCTGAGTTATAAAGTCAGATTTGTTCAGAGGTGTTTGGACTTCAACGGGCACACGTGACATTGATTGCACTGTTGTTAATAAGGGAAATTATGTTCTGCATGGAGTTAAAAGCGGGGCAAACCTAACGAAATATACCGTGTTTAAGTATTAAATAAGGGAAGACATTTGCATTTTGATACATAATAACTTATTTGGTTTAATAAATGATATAAGTTATGTAAACCTTTAATTTGCAATGCTAGGTTTCAAGGAATCAATCTGAAATAAACCATAAATTGCCGAGCGTGACGTTTGCCGTATTTTCGAATAAAAACCTTGCTTGTAGAAAAGGTTTCATACAGTCTATACTGATATTTATACCATATTTTAGAGAGTTTTCTATGTTTTGTCGTGTTCAATAACTGTGATATCAGAACAGTAACTCGTGGGCGGAGCCTAATATGCAAGCTTATCGTGCAAAAAGTAACGTGCAGTATATTGAAATTTAGTGTTAATTTATACGCATGCCCTATTGCACGGTAAGCTTGCACATTCGGATCGCGCACCAGAAAAATTGACAACCACACACATGCCAAAACCTGTTACGCATCACGTGACGTCTAGGTAACGCCCATGAGATGGGCTTCGTGGAAAGTTGCGATGTGATTGGTGAATATGGTATAAAAACAACTAACATATTTGAGGAAAAGGATGCTACAACTGTTGCATATCCTTATTGCGTTATTTGCAAACTAAGGGATAAAAAAATGTCTGCCTATGCCAAAAAGTAATGGCCAGAGAGCCATGTTGCAGCGCAGTCATTCGCACTTACATGAATATTTTACAAACGTTGACCTTACCACGTCGAGAACACCCTGGAGCATATGGCATTTCCTGTCAAATGCAATTTGGACAATTTCATATCCGTTCGATTTATAGAAAACGGGAACGCTCGACGCCGACCTGTTCATGTCGGCGCCGGCATTGCAGTCAGTTATTTCCACGAGTGATTCGGTATTTTTCACGTTATGTATCCAAATAGAACTGTTATTAGCGTTATATGCTGTAAATTCATTGTCTGTCTAAATAATGGAGCAACTTATGTTGAAGAATACATTTTGAAAGTCCTTATTTCGCAGTTTTCAAAACCAAAAGTCTTCCGATGTCTTAAAAAAATTGACATTCCTTTTTTCGCCGTCTTATAGAAAATTGACATTCCTTCTTTCGCCGTCTTATAGAAAATTGACATTCCTTTTTTCGCCGTCCTATATTTATTGACATAACTAATTTCGCAGTCGTATCAAAATTGCAAGCCATTATTTTGCTGTCTTATTTTATCAAAATTAACATTCCTATATTCGCTGTCTTATAAAATTTGAAATTCCTTTTTTTGCTGTCTTACCAAAACTGTCTTTTTAATTATCGTTAACGTAGCAAAATTAAAATTCTTATGAAAAATTATATTTATTATTTCAAGGTCTCGTCTGAAATAGAAATTACATATTTTGATCCCTTATCCCAGTTCAGCTTCATTATTGCACTGTGATTTTAAGCATCTTATTTCCTTATATTCGTACGTCATAGCTTGCTGCACCTAGTCAATAGTAAAATAATAAAGTGTTACAAAGGCATTGACAATTACGGCAGTATCGACGACCTTTAATCATCACCTTAGCAAAGACCCGATGAGTTCATATTGGAGCACGTCTGTTGTGTTTGATGACATTGTTGAAAGCACGAAAATCACTTAAATAAAGTAAAAATTACACGGACGTGTATATACATCAGATTGGCAGAGTGGTTTGCGTGTCAGACTGTTGATCCGGAGAGTCGATAACCGGTAGCGGCACATTTTTTATGCTTTTTTTGTTATTATACTAGAGTTGTTTAGTTCAAATGCTTTAGTTTTTCCAGTTTAGACATTTAATAGCAAATGTTAAAAATACAAAAATATGTGAACAAGTCCCGTTCAACGCAGTGCAAGCCTAATTAAATGTGCAGCGTGTTTCATTATTAAGTAATGGAAAACCTTTGAATTTTGATATATAGTTTAATAAATAACGTACTAGTTATTTTAACCTTTAATTTTATCGCTTATAGATTGCAGGAATTAATCTGGAATTAACTGGCTTTTAATATTTGCGGAGAAACATTTTCGACCACACCATTCTGTATAATTATCTATTGAATATTGCAATTATAATTTAACAGTTCAACGACTTTGTTTTCTTTTATCGGACGTACTGATATGATTATAGCTTCAATTATAAGTATACCCATAATATATATGATTTTCTCCAAAATATTGCAATTATTTGAAAATTAAAATGCACAAAAAATAAATAAATAAATAAATAATTTGTATCCGACCGTTTACTCTGAATATACATGTGGCGCATGTCGTTGGAAAACCGAGCTTAATGCTAGTGCGTAAAGTGTCCGAATAGGATAATCCGTGACGGCACTTTCCGCCTACAGTGGATTAATGTTTAAAAGAGACTTCTTTGAAACAGAAAATACCATAAAAGCGGAAAGTGCCGTCCCGGATCAGCTTGTGCGGATTGCACAGGCTGATCCGGAACGACACTTAACGCACTTTCATTAAGCCCGGTTTTCCCACGACATGCCCCATATGTATATTCAGAGTAAACGGTCGGAAATATCATTTAGTAAAAATACTGGGTCCTATATTGTAGGCACGAGCAAACATTATAACAGAGACACTATAAGTTCACGGTCAATAATGACTGACAAAATTAAGTCTCTACACTACGGAATCCGGTTAGTGCCATATGAAATATCGTGTCTCGAGCCTTGAACGAGAATCGCGCGAAACACGAAGCGAGACACGATATTCCCGCGAGACATTAAGCCAGGCACGATATTGTAAAACGATATCTCGCACTATCGCAGTATCCCATACCACGAAATCTCGCTGTAAAATATCGTGTCTCGCTTGGTGTTTCGTGCAATTCTCGTGTCTCGCTTCATGTCTCGCATTAAAATATAGTGCCTCGCTTCGTGTCTCGCGCAATTCTCGTGCCTCGCGTTCAAAGGTCGAGACACGAGATGCGAAGCGAGACACGAAGCGATACACGATATTCAGGCGAGACACGAAGCGAGACACGATATTACATGTTCAAATATCGCCCGAATCTCGAGTCTCGCGGTAGATATTTAAACTACGATAATCTAAACACGAAGCGAGACGCGAGAATTGCGAGAATTTCGCGAGACACGAAGCGAGGCACGATATTATGTTGTTAGTTTAAACATATTTATTTCGTTCAAATATCGCCCGATTCTCGTGTCTCGCGGTAGATTTCAATACTCGAAACACAAAGCGAGACGCGAGAATTGTGCAAGACACGTAGCGAGGCACGATATTGTATCTTTCAAATATCGCACGATTATCAAACATCGTGTCTCGCTTCGTGTCTCGCGGTAAAATATCGCAATTCTCTTGCCTCGAGATCAAAGGTCGAGACACCAGATGCGAAGCGAAAAACGATATTTAGGCGAGACTCGATATTCGGGCGATTTTTGAACGATATAATATCGTGCCTCGCTTCGTGTCTCGCTTGAATATCGTGTATCGCTTCGTGTATCGCTTCGCATCTCGTGTCTCGACCTTTGAACGCGAAGCACGAGAATGGAGCGAGACACGAAGCGAGGCACGATATTTTACCACGAGACACGAAGCGAGACACGAGAAATGCGCGAAACATGAAGCGAGAGGCGATATTTTGCCGCGATATCTCGTGGTATGGGATACTGCGACAGTGCGAGATTTCCTTTTATAATATGTGCCTCGCTTCGTGTCTCGCGGGAATATAGTGACTCGCTTTGTGTTTCGAGCAATTCTCGTGTCTCGCCATCGCCGTTAGAGACACGATATTTCATATGGCAATAACCGGATTCCGTAATACAGGGCATAAAAGGATAACGGCTTTTTGCCACTTAATGGCAGTTCATTCTGTAGTATTGATGCAATCGGACTCGTTTACAAAACAAATGCCGGACCCGGCTATTTCATTTGGTAGAGCGTTTGACTGTCAATCCGGGGATCGTGAGTTCGAACCCCAGCCCGTGTGGGGATTGGTCTTAAAATTATTGCTAAACCGCTTAGATTGGCTAAGCTTGCCCAGGAAAGGTGTGAGTAGGTTAGTAGATTAACTGACCGCCGTCAAACAAACAAACACACAAACAAACGAACAAAACAAATCTGATAGTGTACTTATTCGCAATCGACTTATTTGGTCTATCCTCCCACTTATTCGCCCAAACTGGGAATAACTCTTACGGTCACATATAACTGGGCAGGTTTGGACAAGATTGAAAAAAATGAATTATTATAATTATTCTTACTATAATGCCATTACATCTTTTCAACAAAACTCGGAATATCTCACTTTCACACAAACTAGGCAGGTTTGATAGAGATTGGATAAAAAATGAAGCATGCATGTAAAGATAACTTGCATTCAGTGCAAATATTCAGTGAAGATTCGAACTTGCACACAGTACAAACGTGTTTACAGCAGAAGGACGACAGAGACGGGCCAAAAAGGGCTACAAAAAGCCAAAAAATTTGTGTTCACATGAGGTAATGAACAATCTCGCACAGAATTAAACTTCTGGAAATGGTTTGCAGGCGTTTGTAAAATATAGTTTCATACTTGCTTAAATGTTATGCTTGCTCAAATGTTAATTTCCTGTTGGTTGATGGATGACCGGAGACGGACCCTATTACAATAGCTCACAGAGGATTTTGATCGCGGGTAGGCTAAACATCAGACTCACTTTAACCTTTGGTGATGCCGGAATTCACACACTTAGTGTGTATATAGTTGATTAAATTCTAAATTCCGATTGATATTTATACCAAACAATGCCACTTACCATGTATGCCGCGCCGTGGAACATTTCGCATGTCTTGTTAAATGCAATTTGGACTAGTCACAATGTTCGATTGATGGAGAACGCGAAATCAGCAATTGCCGATCTCTCCATGACGACGCCGACCGTGATGTTCATGTCCGCACCACCGTTACATTCTATTATTTCCACTGGTGAATCGGTATTGCAAATTATGTTTCCAAACAGGGCTGTTATTATCGTGATTTGCTGTAAATGCATGTCTTCCTAAAAAATTTCGCGGTATTATCAAGAAGATTTTCCTTATTTCGAAGAGTTGTAAAGCATAGAAACACCTTATTTATTAATATTGTCAAAATAGAAACACCTTATTTGGCAACATTGTCAAAATAGAAAGACATTACTTCGAAGTTTAATAAAAAAAAAATAAACCAATATTTTAAGTATTCAAAATTACAGCGTGCTCCACTGCCTTTTAAAAACACAAACTAACTCCTTATTTCGATGCCTTATCAAATCTGAAAGTTTTTATTTCAGTGTGTATATTAAAAATCTATAGAGAAAGGCGTTCTTCTTATTTTTTTGCCTGTCGTTTCAACGCCTTATTTTTATGTCATTTTAAAACAAACTGAACATATTTTTATTTTGTTTTAATTTAAAACTGAACTTTTCTTGCACCGTCCTTGAGAACTCACATTAAGATCCAGTTTACACACCAGCATACATCAGTAAGATTTATATGACTTTCGACTTGAATGCCCTATAATTATATTACCGGTAAATATTGTATTATTATTGTAAAAACGTCGAGGCTTCTAATTAGTATGTATAATTAAAAACATCCAAGCAGACGAAACATGTCGAATAAACCAACTTGTGTTTAATTTTGTAATGGATATCGTTAATTTGTTTTGCTAACGAACATAACGTTCATTCTACATTCGCCAACTTTAGTTACTCCCGGTGAATCGTTCCCTATTGTCACGATGTCAGAATGTATTTTCGATTTACACGATATTTTGAATCGCCTACAATTCACTTACAGCTATTACTTCTATCGTCAGTTTTAATAGCTTTTATAGCACGCTCGTTGAGTCCAGTAAAATGGAAAACGCTGTATTTCTCGTTAAATTGAACAATCTTCCTCACTTCCTAATGCGTAGCGTATTTAAGGAGCTTATTTTAATCCGATTGATGGTAAACGTTCCATATCATATCCTCACTGATCTAGCATCACTAATTGATTAGCTTGTCTTCTAATAATTCTAATAATGCATTATAATGGATGAACAATGGGACTATATATTATGTAATGTGATGTAATGTAATGTAATGTAGTGTAGTGTGTAGTGGAGTGGAGTGCAGTGTAGTACAGTGTAGCGCAACGAAATGTAATGCAATGTAATGTAATGTAAGGTATGGTGCCAAAGAGCTACCATACGATCACCACTTAAGGTTCGCGTTTGCGAATATTTTTCTGAAATAAATTTTTATTATTATACTAAATGGCCTTTACGTGCCCAGAACTGACATTGGGTACATTTTCTTGGGGTTGCGAGGTCTCCCGAATTATCTTACTAACCTGAATATAATCATGATAATTATCTTACAACGCGAATCTTAACTAGTTAATATTCACGATACCACTTAATTTGTGCGCGAGGTCTATCGCATTATCTTACTAACACGAATATTATCATTATAATTATCTGACAACGCGAATCTTCACTAGATAATATTTGTGTTACCACTTAATTTGGCGCGAGGTCATCATTATCTTACTAACACGAATATTATCGTGATAATTATCTGACAACGCGAATCTTAACTAGATAATATTCGTGTTACCACTTAATTCGGTGCCAGGTCTTCATTATCTTACTAACACGAATATTATCATGATAATTATATGACAACGCGAATCTTAACTAGATAATATTCGTGTTACCACCTAATTTTCATGTATCGCAATGTATTCGCAAACCAATTCGTGTTGCCAGTTATCTAACACGAATATTATCATGATAATTATCTTACAACGCAAATTTTAATTAGTTAATATTTGTGATACCACATACGTTTTCATTAAGTGAAATTCTGATGTCAGTTCTGGGCAGTTTCTGGCCTGTTTTTCATTTAGCAAATAAATATCTTACGTCGAACAAATTCGGAAACGCTATTAAGATATAAGATAAATAACACGAAACTTAAGTGGTAACACGAAAATGTTCGCGAACCTTAAGTAGTTATCGTAAGGCAGTTCTACGCCACCATAGTCATGTAATGTAATATATAATAATATAATATATAATAATATATAATATAACATAATATTTTGATTGCTCAGTGAAAAATTGTCTGATTAAAACCTTTCATTATAAAAAGGACACTTCAAAGGGAACTTTTCGTTTCGGCGAGAGCTCATGAACTAATAACTTGTAATTATTGAAACTTTATATGCAGCATCCCTACCAAGAGGACATGGCGATATCTCAGGAACTAATGACACAAATTCAACGAGACTGTACATGCAGCATCTCTAGCAAAGGGCATGCGCATATTGCCATTTTGTTCTTGTATGGTGATTTTTCAGGGAGCTATTGCCTTTTTTATCATAAATATGACATTTTAATAGGATATTTTCGTGTCCGCGCGAAATCTCAGGAACTTACAACGCAAATTTAATTAAACGTTAAATACATAATCCCAATCAAGTGAAAATGCGCATATTGTCAGGTCGTTCCGGTCTGATTTTTAAGATTACTTCGCACAAATGTCTGCCACCCCAATGAGATGGTGTGTAACGCTCATGAATCAGGTCCGTGGGTCAAAGTTCAAGGTCACACGTAGAGGTCATACCTGGGCACTTTGCTTGTCCGGGCTTTAACTTACCATGGATTTTATAACTTCTTAGCACAAATGTTAATCTCAATCAGATGGCGTGAATTGCACTTAAAGCAGGTCCGTAGATCAAAGGTCATGGTCACATTAAGAGATCAAAGGTCGAAATTGGCTTTTCACTTGTCCTGACTACCGGTATAACTTGGCAATTACTTGATACATTTCCCAATTATTCGGCACAAATGTTTTTCTAAATGAGACATGTCACGCGTATGAACCATGATTCTAGGTCAAAGGTCAAGGTCATACTTAACGGTCAAATGTCGACCTTGAGTTTTTGCTTGTCCGGACATATAACTTGGCCATGAATAGATACATTGTAAAATTACTTTGCACAAATGTTTGCCTTATCAAGATAGCGTGTCGAGGGTATGTTCACATTTTAAATGTCACGGCTACAATTAAAAGGTAAAAGCTGCATCGGGGAGCATTCATCGCTTCTACATATATTTTTATTTATTTGTATTTTCAGGTCAACATTTTGCATGTGTTTCTTGTCAAAGAAATACAGAATTATTATTATCTGAATGACTAATATGTTAAGTTATTTTGGGGTATTATTTATACAGTTCACCAAGGTTAATGAAATCCCACGGTATATAAATTACTTCTTTAGCGTTAATTGCAACGAACTATAGCATCAGGTGATATTTTCTACATTTTAATCGCTGCCGACATTGATCTAGTGGCAATTTATAAAGAACAATACATTTCGGGTTGGTCTCGAAACGATGAAACCTTGGCTAAATGAAAACTACTCATGTACTTAATTGGTGTGCGCTACAGTGTTTTAGAGGGAATTGCAATACAAAATCATAATGCAATCTCGAAATAAATACAATATGCAACAATGTTAACAATATTAACGAAGTAAAACAGAATTAAACGTATCAGGATTGTATAAATAAAGTCAAAATAATACACTGGTATACCGGTAACTTTAATATAGTGAAAACAACTCGCCTTTATTGTAAATATAGAATATAAACCGAAGAACAAAGCAACCATCCTTTTCAAAGTGGGTTTACAATGTGCTTATAATATATTTATTATATGTACATTGTTTTTTTAACTTGTATATTTGTATAATTTTGACTTTATGTACTCAATCGTAATATGTTTTTAAACACATTAAGATTCAAATTCATAAAAAAAATCATATACGAGAATCGTCATCGCTATTGGGTCGTCGTCACAGTCTTCGTCGTTATCGTACCAATAAACAAGAAAACCCGTTTGACGCAGCCTTCATTTCATCCAGCCATCGCAACATACACATTGTTGTTTTTTTCTTAAATAGTTGCATAATTTAGACTTTATGTACTCAGTCATGATAATTATTGTACTCAGTTATGTTAATATTTGTTATTTTTAAGCGTTTATTTCGTTATATACGCATTTTTTTAAACTTTATTTTCTTTATAATTTTGACTAAATACGAGTAATCGTTTACTTAATAATAATATTTTAAATAGGTGTATTTGCTAATTAGTATGCGTTTATTGCGGTATTTTATTTCGCTGTGTAATGTTAGTGTCGCTTTTAAGAAGCTAAGTTCCTATTTCAGTTGGTGCAGTTCACCAAACAATAAATCACTCAGAAAGTCAGAATCGAAAAGCACAGCAATCCGTATTCTAGTGGCGGTCATTAGTAAAATATATAACCATTAACACGCGCTGAAGAAGTTTTTCACCAATAGATAGATTGTATTTACAATGACTAACGTACCATGTTGACTTCTTGACCCAAATCAGCACTGTGTCCATGCAAATATTCAAAATCAGTACTGGGTCTACATAATTATTCTAAAGTAGCTCATTTTAAGCCATGAGGTATGTAAAACATCAAATGTATGAAAAGTACTAAGCATCTCCAAGTGAACGCATAATGTTCTAATTACGGGTTAACTACAGGTACATTCAATATGACTTCGTTTTAAAGTAACAATTGACGGAACATTATTAGATCTATAGGCCTACCCTGATCAATCTCCCACAAAGACCGTTTACAGCATGTGAATATTTTGCAAGACAAGATCTCCGTCCGAAACAATTAAAACTCATTGATCGGTCATTCTAACATGATACTCGCTAATTTTTCTGTAGACAAAGAACAGAATTATCGTTGTAGGACTACCCAATAAACAACGCAGAAAGAAGTTCTGATTCTGAGCGGAACATAGTAAGAAGTAGTTTCAATTACAATTGCACAAATATAGCTCAAATCATGTTAGAATCGAAATAATTTATCGATTCATCGTTTATCGGCCAATAAACAAGTCTTTGTCGTTCTGATGTTTGGTTATTAAACAACTCGGGCTCACGCCTTCGTCATTTAATTCCTGCGCATCAGAACTCCAAGTCGTTGTTTATTGGCCAATAAACAACGATAAATCGAAAATTATTTCTCAAATAACCCAAAGTGGAGCGATGCTCTGTACAAATAGTTTATTCAAAATTCTGTAATATACACGTTTTATTCACAAAGTATAAAACACTGTTAATGTCCGCATGTAAACGGGTATCACATTTTGGGGTAGTTCTCCTGGTCGTACGGCTTGGTATCGTCGAAATATTCGTCAATCGGCTGACTGAAGGCGTCGTTTCGTCGGAAAGGCGTGTCTCTCGTCTTGACGCTCGTCACGCCCTGGAATATGGAATAAACGCGCGATTACTGCCCGTAATCGTTAAAACATCTCGCAAATAATTGTTAGAGGAGTACTTTCTGCTCGGTTTTGCGTTGGAACATTTCTACATGCGTCAATGGTATGGTACTAAACACCGTCCTTAACGTTGTTGGTACGCATCGTAATGACGTCTGAAATACACAGATACTATACCGTATAACGTAGACTACAGCGAGTGAGCAACTTATTAGCGCCCATCAGTGCTTTATTGCATGGTAACGCCTGCTTTTGTTTCTCCATGAAGCGTTCGCATTACAGTTACGTTTACTGGTAAAGGTTATATGGAGAAGGATCTTAACGCAAACTCGCATAGTATACAATTATTATTACACTGCAGTGTACTCACTGTGATTCTGTCTTTGTGCTCACTCCAAAATGAAACTGGCTGTTCTGTTCTGTAGTTGTGGTTCTGAAATTATCAGCACATTTTGAAAAAAAAGTATTGTATTGTATCACACAGCCATGGGAAAAACACAACATTCCGATAAAAACAGTGCCAGGAAAAGATGTGACAATATCGAGATAGTAAAAAGGATATAGCATTTTCTGCTTCTCACGGTGGTCTCCCTTTTTACACTACATAGACGTATGGGAAGGGAGACCACTGCAAGACATTAGTTAACATTTGAGTCGTCGCTGTAATCATACCAAACTGCAACTGGCGATATGGCAATAATCTAACACAAATTTTTTTTGTGACGCTTGACATGGTTTGTTTTTAATTTTATTCTTTTTTTAGGAGGTGTGTGGGGGGGGGGGGGGGTCTTTATATTATTTATTCATATTTATCATAATTCTTCTTTATTATATTAATCACATATTGACAAACGATTTTAACTTTTATTGTTTTAACCTGAATAGTAAACGCGTTATGTGACTAAGATGAAAAAACAAGAACTGTCTCAGTACTGCGTGCTCGACTATTCATACCGCTTTGTCAGAGTCAGGGGCCTTGGTCAGTGATCTTGTATAATGACCCCGAAGACATGAGTGAAGTTTCAGTTGAATATCTGTAGTAGTTACAGAGAAATGAAGTTGTTGCACGCAAACCTTAACCTAAATTATCTACGTACAAAAAGGGGCATAGTTCTGCTAAATTGCAGGTTAGAGTTATCGGCCTTGGCCAGTGACCTCCCATAATGACCCTGAAGACATGCAACTAAAAGTTTCAATTTAATATCTGTTATGGTTACAGAGATATGTACTTGTTGCATGCAAACCTTAACCGGAGCATGACGCAGACGCCAACGAACTGGTGAGTAGAATAACTCAGACTATTCAGTGAACAGCCAAGCTAAAAAACGAACAAATATTGTAATACCTAGCGAGAGTATGTATTCAGAGAAGCTGAGCAGAATTAACATTTACAAAAGTGCTTTTAACATGGATGCATGTCTTATCGAAGTCACATTTCAGTCAAATTATTGGAATAACGCTGCTTAAATGAAGTCATATTGTAATATTCTCTGCATGTATATATGTATATAACATATAAATGTACTAATTGCTTTGCAATTTTTATCTTGGAATAAAAGCTACATATGTGGTGAAAATGAGGGGGAAAGCATTGATAGGTGAATAAAATTTAATATGCTGCAAGTACCTTGGTTGGTTTCGGGGGCACGTGTATGAAGTCATCCTTATTGAAGTCTTTGGCTGTAACAGACTTGTAATCCAGAGGCTCTGGTTGCGGAGTGTTGATGTCATCTTTAAATACATCTTGTCTGCAAGAAAGCAATCCACATTAAACATAATTAATTATATACACATAAATACATCTTGTCTGCAAGAAAGCAACCCACATTAAACATAACTAATTATATACACATAAATACATCTTGTCTGCAAGAAAGCAACCCACATTAAACATAACTAATTATATACACATAAATACATCTTGTCTGCAAGAAAGCAACCCACATTAAACATAACTAATTATATACACATAAATACATCTTGTCTGCAAGAAAGCAACCCACATTAAACATAACTAATTATATACACATAAATACATCTTGTCTGCAAGAAAGCAATCCACATTAAACATAACTAATTATATACACATAAATACATCTTGTCTGCAAGAAAGCAACCCACATTAAACATAACTAATTATATACACATAAATACATCTTGTCTGCAAGAAAGCAACCCACATTAAACATAACTAATTATATACACATAAATACATCTTGTCTGCAAGAAAGCAACCCACATTAAACATAACTAATTATATACACATAAATACATCTTGTCTGCAAGAAAGCAACCCACATTAAACATAACTAATTATATACACATAAATACATCTTGTCTGCAAGAAAGCAACCCACATTAAACATAACTAATTATATACACATAAATACATCTTGTCTGCAAGAAAGCAACCCACATTAAACATAACTAATTATATACACATAAATACATCTTGTCTGCAAGAAAGCAACCCACATTAAACATAACTAATTATATACACATAAATACATCTTGTCTGCAAGAAAGCAACCCACATTAACATAACTAATTATATACACATAAATACATCTTGTCTGCAAGAAAGCAACCCACAACCAACATAACTAATTATATACACATAAATACATCTTGTCTGCAAGAAAGCAACCCACATTAAACATAACTAATTATATACACATAAATACATCTTGTCTGCAAGAAAGCAACCCACATTAAACATAACTAATTATATACACATAAATACATCTTGTCTGCAAGAAAGCAACCCACATTAAACATAACTAATTATATACACATAAATACATCTTGTCTGCAAGAAAGCAACCCACATTAAACATAACTAATTATATACACATAAATACATCTTGTCTGCAAGAAAGCAACCCACATTAAACATAACTAATTATATACACATAAATACATCTTGTCTGCAAGAAAGCAACCCACAACCAACATAACTAATTATATACACATAAATACATCTTGTCTGCAAGAAAGCAACCCACATTAAACATAACTAATTATATACACATAAATACATCTTGTCTGCAAGAAAGCAACCCACATTAAACATAACTAATTATATACACATAAATACATCTTGTCTGCAAGAAAGCAACCCACAACCAACATAACTAATTATATACACATAAATACATCTTGTCTGCAAGAAAGCAACCCACATTAAACATAACTAATTATATACACATAAATACATCTTGTCTGCAAGAAAGCAACCCACATTAAACATAACTAATTATATACACATAAATACATCTTGTCTGCAAGAAAGCAACCCACATTAAACATAACTAATTATATACACACATGAAGAATAAAAGTACTTCAAAATCTCTAAAATGTCACTTATTAAGTTATTATATTTCATGACCACATGCTTCAAGTTTTGTTTAAAAAATTAGCATATAGTTATAATTATTGTTTATGTGAATTTCATATGTTGATTTTATACAAAAAATACTGAAATTTGAAGTGTCTTTTATGCTCAGGCCAAAACTTATAATTTCATTTGCATACCTGTAGTCTACAATGAAACTATTTCTATATTAACAAGTGCAATTTAAAATGTATAAAAAGTTATTACCATGACAGTTTGCCTTCTTATGACATTATATTCGTCAATGTGATACTAATGCTTCAATAACTTACATTGCTTGTTCCATATACATCTGTTTCATGAAGTCACTCTTTCTACCTGTAAAAAAAAACAGATGAAAAATAAAATATTGCATACAGACAAGCAGTAGACATAATAAAATTAGAACTTGGAAAGAGTTTGCCAGAAAATATTTTTTAAACAATTAATGGAGTAATAAAACCAATGAAGTACTGTAGGGAGGGATTAGACCTAATATTTATAATAAAAAAATACACTGAGATAAAAATGGGATAGTTATGCCTTCACAATGAAATGTTTTATCAAGTTACCACTTACTTAAACAACTGTCAAACCACATATTTGTTTTAATACATGTAAAATTGTAAATGGAATTTAAGAACTGTGGAAATTAAAGGTAAAATTCACAACCATTTAAGCTGTTACTGTATGATATTGGTCTTGTAGTAATTAAATAAAAATACAGTTACACAAACATCCAGTACTGGCAAGTGTTTCGTTTAGGCTGATTTAACATTTAACATTAAATTCCAATATAGGACAATACACATTACCGGTAAACTATTAAATTCCAATATAGGACAATACACATTACCGGTAAACTATTAAATTCCAATATAGGACAATACACATTACCGGTAAACTATTAAATTCCAATATAGGACAATACACATTACCGGTGAACTATTAAATTCCAATATAGGACAATACACATTACCGGTAAACTATTAAAAGAACAACTGTAAATGGGTCCAGCATGCTGGACTTGTGTTTGTCTATGATTCCAAAACACAAAATTACAATTATATACCTGATGAAGCAATAAGCCAAACCTTGATGTGTTCAAGGCACCTGTTCACAGATTGGCAAATTGACAATTTTCCAACTTCTTGTCACAGATTCCAAACATGAAAGAATATTCCATATAAAGAAGCGAAACAACACTACAGACATAGAAATATACTGTAAATACCATTTTGTAAATGAGTAATCACCATTTGAAACTGATAAAATTATAACGCGTTTGTAACGCTAAATGATGGAAGAATTTGGAATGTTTCTGCTGTTTTCGTTACAATTGAAGACAACCCCTTGATCATTTAGAATAAAGAATTAATAAAGAATTGATGTTCATCCAAATATAACAACTGAAATGGCCGAATGGTTAAGACGTCAGCCTGCTGTTCAGGAGGTCTGAGGTTCAAACCCTGGTGGGAGCAACATTTTTTCTTTTCTTTTTTAAAATTCTCTTAGTGAATTATTATACAACACTGTCATTTCACTCAATTATTATTATACTTTAGCTGTTCAGTTCTGATGCTTAAATCTGTCATGTTAAGACATTTTATGCCATACTTAAACAAAATACAAAAATCTGTGAACAAGTCCCTTTAACAGTTAGCACTAAAACTGGAATTAACAGAAAGGACAACTAAATGTTACCTTCCATAGGAATTCCATGGTGGACTGGTTTCTTAAATGATGCCTTCACTGTGCTCTCTGTCTCTGGCTTTGCATCGACGTTAATAGTTAGAACTCCCACGTGTCCATCTCGGAACAACTGGGCCTTGCTCTGGCCCTTGTCATCCTTTATTGTATCATACTTCTGTGTTTGTCTCTAATAATGCAAGTAAAATGCATGTACCAGTGTGGGAGTTTTACATATGAAATACGCAGATTATATAACATGTATAAAGAAATGTCAACATCGAATAAAACTATTTCATTTATCGAAAAATGCAAATATATATTTTCTGTCCATATAGACTTGTTTATCCTACAGCAAATTCTACATTCAATTATGTATTAGAAAATAAGAACTGTGCATGCGCCAACAATCAATCTGACTTGTCACGAAGCTTTAAAGTTTTAATAGTTTGCTGCACAGCACAGTATCATTTCAGTTTCAAATTTCACTCGTAATACGTATTTCTGAACATAAGTTATTCTCAACATTTATTATAATATTATTTTAAAAATATACTGAAATCATAAGAATAAATAGATGTTTTTACGTTATTCTTTTAGTACAAAATCGTACAGTCCCTCCATAAAGTATTTTGCTGTGTTTGTTATTGCAATATTTTTTATCCTTTATTTTTTTCTCACTGACCCATAACTGATTTGATGTCTATTTTGTCATGAATACTGTATCATTGTCCTTGCATATCTATCTCATTGCCATTTATAAACGCACACACAAACTCGTACTCATAGCATTTCTGTCTTGTCATGGTGATTTCAGCATAATTTATACAATGACATTGATAAAAACGTTTTCAAACCTACTTCTTCAACCCAGTTTTCGAGAAGACATTTTGTAATGGATATCGTTAATTTGTTTTGCTAACGAACATAACGTTCATTCTACATTCGCCAACTTTAGTTACTCCCGGTGAATCGTTCCCTATTGTCACGATGTCAGAATGTATTTTCGATTTACACGATATTTTGAATCGCCTACAATTCACTTACAGCTATTACTTCTATCGTCAGTTTTAATAGCTTTTATAGCACGCTCGTTGAGTCCAGTAAAATGGAAAACGCTGTATTTCTCGTTAAATTGAACAATCTTCCTCACTTCCTAATGCGTAGCGTATTTAAGGAGCTTATTTTAATCCGATTGATGGTAAACGTTCCATATCATATCCTCACTGATCTAGCATCACTAATTGATTAGCTTGTCTTCTAATAATTCTAATAATGCATTATAATGGATGAACAATGGGACTATATATTATGTAATGTGATGTAATGTAATGTAATGTAGTGTAGTGTGTAGTGGAGTGGAGTGCAGTGTAGTACAGTGTAGCGCAACGAAATGTAATGCAATGTAATGTAATGTAAGGTATGGTGCCAAAGAGCTACCATACGATCACCACTTAAGGTTCGCGTTTGCGAATATTTTTCTGAAATAAATTTTTATTATTATACTAAATGGCCTTTACGTGCCCAGAACTGACATTGGGTACATTTTCTTGGGGTTGCGAGGTCTCCCGAATTATCTTACTAACCTGAATATAATCATGATAATTATCTTACAACGCGAATCTTAACTAGTTAATATTCACGATACCACTTAATTTGTGCGCGAGGTCTATCGCATTATCTTACTAACACGAATATTATCATTATAATTATCTGACAACGCGAATCTTCACTAGATAATATTTGTGTTACCACTTAATTTGGCGCGAGGTCATCATTATCTTACTAACACGAATATTATCGTGATAATTATCTGACAACGCGAATCTTAACTAGATAATATTCGTGTTACCACTTAATTCGGTGCCAGGTCTTCATTATCTTACTAACACGAATATTATCATGATAATTATATGACAACGCGAATCTTAACTAGATAATATTCGTGTTACCACCTAATTTTCATGTATCGCAATGTATTCGCAAACCAATTCGTGTTGCCAGTTATCTAACACGAATATTATCATGATAATTATCTTACAACGCAAATTTTAATTAGTTAATATTTGTGATACCACATACGTTTTCATTAAGTGAAATTCTGATGTCAGTTCTGGGCAGTTTCTGGCCTGTTTTTCATTTAGCAAATAAATATCTTACGTCGAACAAATTCGGAAACGCTATTAAGATATAAGATAAATAACACGAAACTTAAGTGGTAACACGAAAATGTTCGCGAACCTTAAGTAGTTATCGTAAGGCAGTTCTACGCCACCATAGTCATGTAATGTAATATATAATAATATAATATATAATAATATATAATATAACATAATATTTTGATTGCTCAGTGAAAAATTGTCTGATTAAAACCTTTCATTATAAAAAGGACACTTCAAAGGGAACTTTTCGTTTCGGCGAGAGCTCATGAACTAATAACTTGTAATTATTGAAACTTTATATGCAGCATCCCTACCAAGAGGACATGGCGATATCTCAGGAACTAATGACACAAATTCAACGAGACTGTACATGCAGCATCTCTAGCAAAGGGCATGCGCATATTGCCATTTTGTTCTTGTATGGTGATTTTTCAGGGAGCTATTGCCTTTTTTATCATAAATATGACATTTTAATAGGATATTTTCGTGTCCGCGCGAAATCTCAGGAACTTACAACGCAAATTTAATTAAACGTTAAATACATAATCCCAATCAAGTGAAAATGCGCATATTGTCAGGTCGTTCCGGTCTGATTTTTAAGATTACTTCGCACAAATGTCTGCCACCCCAATGAGATGGTGTGTAACGCTCATGAATCAGGTCCGTGGGTCAAAGTTCAAGGTCACACGTAGAGGTCATACCAGGGCACTTTGCTTGTCCGGGCTTTAACTTACCATGGATTTTATAACTTCTTAGCACAAATGTTAATCTCAATCAGATGGCGTGAATTGCACTTAAAGCAGGTCCGTAGATCAAAGGTCATGGTCACATTAAGAGATCAAAGGTCGAAATTGGCTTTTCACTTGTCCTGACTACCGGTATAACTTGGCAATTACTTGATACATTTCCCAATTATTCGGCACAAATGTTTTTCTAAATGAGACATGTCACGCGTATGAACCATGATTCTAGGTCAAAGGTCAAGGTCATACTTAACGGTCAAATGTCGACCTTGAGTTTTTGCTTGTCCGGACATATAACTTGGCCATGAATAGATACATTGTAAAATTACTTTGCACAAATGTTTGCCTTATCAAGATAGCGTGTCGAGGGTATGTTCACATTTTAAATGTCACGGCTACAATTAAAAGGTAAAAGCTGCATCGGGGAGCATTCATCGCTTCTACATATATTTTTATTTATTTGTATTTTCATGTCAACATTTTGCATGTGTTTCTTGTCAAAGAAATACAGAATTATTATTATCTGAATGACTAATATGTTAAGTTATTTTGGGGTATTATTTATACAGTTCACCAAGGTTAATGAAATCCCACGGTATATAAATTACTTCTTTAGCGTTAATTGCAACGAACTATAGCATCAGGTGATATTTTCTACATTTTAATCGCTGCCGACATTGATCTAGTGGCAATTTATAAAGAACAATACATTTCGGGTTGGTCTCGAAACGATGAAACCTTGGCTAAATGAAAACTACTCATGTACTTAATTGGTGTGCGCTACAGTGTTTTAGAGGGAATTGCAATACAAAATCATAATGCAATCTCGAAATAAATACAATATGCAACAATGTTAACAATATTAACGAAGTAAAACAGAATTAAACGTATCAGGATTGTATAAATAAAGTCAAAATAATACACTGGTATACCGGTAACTTTAATATAGTGAAAACAACTCGCCTTTATTGTAAATATAGAATATAAACCGAAGAACAAAGCAACCATCCTTTTCAAAGTGGGTTTACAATGTGCTTATAATATATTTATTATATGTACATTGTTTTTTTAACTTGTATATTTGTATAATTTTGACTTTATGTACTCAATCGTAATATGTTTTTAAACACATTAAGATTCAAATTCATAAAAAAAATCATATACGAGAATCGTCATCGCTATTGGGTCGTCGTCACAGTCTTCGTCGTTATCGTACCAATAAACAAGAAAACCCGTTTGACGCAGCCTTCATTTCATCCAGCCATCGCAACATACACATTGTTGTTTTTTTCTTAAATAGTTGCATAATTTAGACTTTATGTACTCAGTCATGATAATTATTGTACTCAGTTATGTTAATATTTGTTATTTTTATGCGTTTATTTCGTTATATACGCATTTTTTTAAACTTTATTTTCTTTATAATTTTGACTAAATACGAGTAATCGTTTACTTAATAATAATATTTTAAATAGGTGTATTTGCTAATTAGTATGCGTTTATTGCGGTATTTTATTTCGCTGTGTAATGTTAGTGTCGCTTTTAAGAAGCTAAGTTCCTATTTCAGTTGGTGCAGTTCACCAAACAATAAATCACTCAGAAAGTCAGAATCGAAAAGCACAGCAATCCGTATTCTAGTGGCGGTCATTAGTAAAATATATAACCATTAACACGCGCTGAAGAAGTTTTTCACCAATAGATAGATTGTATTTACAATGACTAACGTACCATGTTGACTTCTTGACCCAAATCAGCACTGTGTCCATGCAAATATTCAAAATCAGTACTGGGTCTACATAATTATTCTAAAGTAGCTCATTTTAAGCCATGAGGTATGTAAAACATCAAATGTATGAAAAGTACTAAGCATCTCCAAGTGAACGCATAATGTTCTAATTACGGGTTAACTACAGGTACATTCAATATGACTTCGTTTTAAAGTAACAATTGACGGAACATTATTAGATCTATAGGCCTACCCTGATCAATCTCCCACAAAGACCGTTTACAGCATGTGAATATTTTGCAAGACAAGATCTCCGTCCGAAACAATTAAAACTCATTGATCGGTCATTCTAACATGATACTCGCTAATTTTTCTGTAGACAAAGAACAGAATTATCGTTGTAGGACTACCCAATAAACAACGCAGAAAGAAGTTCTGATTCTGAGCGGAACATAGTAAGAAGTAGTTTCAATTACAATTGCACAAATATAGCTCAAATCATGTTAGAATCGAAATAATTTATCGATTCATCGTTTATCGGCCAATAAACAAGTCTTTGTCGTTCTGATGTTTGGTTATTAAACAACTCGGGCTCACGCCTTCGTCATTTAATTCCTGCGCATCAGAACTCCAAGTCGTTGTTTATTGGCCAATAAACAACGATAAATCGAAAATTATTTCTCAAATAACCCAAAGTGGAGCGATGCTCTGTACAAATAGTTTATTCAAAATTCTGTAATATACACGTTTTATTCACAAAGTATAAAACACTGTTAATGTCCGCATGTAAACGGGTATCACATTTTGGGGTAGTTCTCCTGGTCGTACGGCTTGGTATCGTCGAAATATTCGTCAATCGGCTGACTGAAGGCGTCGTTTCGTCGGAAAGGCGTGTCTCTCGTCTTGACGCTCGTCACGCCCTGGAATATGGAATAAACGCGCGATTACTGCCCGTAATCGTTAAAACATCTCGCAAATAATTGTTAGAGGAGTACTTTCTGCTCGGTTTTGCGTTGGAACATTTCTACATGCGTCAATGGTATGGTACTAAACACCGTCCTTAACGTTGTTGGTACGCATCGTAATGACGTCTGAAATACACAGATACTATACCGTATAACGTAGACTACAGCGAGTGAGCAACTTATTAGCGCCCATCAGTGCTTTATTGCATGGTAACGCCTGCTTTTGTTTCTCCATGAAGCGTTCGCATTACAGTTACGTTTACTGGTAAAGGTTATATGGAGAAGGATCTTAACGCAAACTCGCATAGTATACAATTATTATTACACTGCAGTGTACTCACTGTGATTCTGTCTTTGTGCTCACTCCAAAATGAAACTGGCTGTTCTGTTCTGTAGTTGTGGTTCTGAAATTATCAGCACATTTTGAAAAAAAAGTATTGTATTGTATCACACAGCCATGGGAAAAACACAACATTCCGATAAAAACAGTGCCAGGAAAAGATGTGACAATATCGAGATAGTAAAAAGGATATAGCATTTTCTGCTTCTCACGGTGGTCTCCCTTTTTACACTACATAGACGTATGGGAAGGGAGACCACTGCAAGACATTAGTTAACATTTGAGTCGTCGCTGTAATCATACCAAACTGCAACTGGCGATATGGCAATAATCTAACACAAATTTTTTTTGTGACGCTTGACATGGTTTGTTTTTAATTTTATTCTTTTTTTAGGAGGTGTGTGGGGGGGGGGGGGGGGGGTCTTTATATTATTTATTCATATTTATCATAATTCTTCTTTATTATATTAATCACATATTGACAAACGATTTTAACTTTTATTGTTTTAACCTGAATAGTAAACGCGTTATGTGACTAAGATGAAAAAACAAGAACTGTCTCAGTACTGCGTGCTCGACTATTCATACCGCTTTGTCAGAGTCAGGGGCCTTGGTCAGTGATCTTGTATAATGACCCCGAAGACATGAGTGAAGTTTCAGTTGAATATCTGTAGTAGTTACAGAGAAATGAAGTTGTTGCACGCAAACCTTAACCTAAATTATCTACGTACAAAAAGGGGCATAGTTCTGCTAAATTGCAGGTTAGAGTTATCGGCCTTGGCCAGTGACCTCCCATAATGACCCTGAAGACATGCAACTAAAAGTTTCAATTTAATATCTGTTATGGTTACAGAGATATGTACTTGTTGCATGCAAACCTTAACCGGAGCATGACGCAGACGCCAACGAACTGGTGAGTAGAATAACTCAGACTATTCAGTGAACAGCCAAGCTAAAAAACGAACAAATATTGTAATACCTAGCGAGAGTATGTATTCAGAGAAGCTGAGCAGAATTAACATTTACAAAAGTGCTTTTAACATGGATGCATGTCTTATCGAAGTCACATTTCAGTCAAATTATTGGAATAACGCTGCTTAAATGAAGTCATATTGTAATATTCTCTGCATGTATATATGTATATAACATATAAATGTACTAATTGCTTTGCAATTTTTATCTTGGAATAAAAGCTACATATGTGGTGAAAATGAGGGGGAAAGCATTGATAGGTGAATAAAATTTAATATGCTGCAAGTACCTTGGTTGGTTTCGGGGGCACGTGTATGAAGTCATCCTTATTGAAGTCTTTGGCTGTAACAGACTTGTAATCCAGAGGCTCTGGTTGCGGAGTGTTGATGTCATCTTTAAATACATCTTGTCTGCAAGAAAGCAATCCACATTAAACATAATTAATTATATACACATAAATACATCTTGTCTGCAAGAAAGCAACCCACATTAAACATAACTAATTATATACACATAAATACATCTTGTCTGCAAGAAAGCAACCCACATTAAACATAACTAATTATATACACATAAATACATCTTGTCTGCAAGAAAGCAACCCACATTAAACATAACTAATTATATACACATAAATACATCTTGTCTGCAAGAAAGCAACCCACATTAAACATAACTAATTATATACACATAAATACATCTTGTCTGCAAGAAAGCAATCCACATTAAACATAACTAATTATATACACATAAATACATCTTGTCTGCAAGAAAGCAACCCACATTAAACATAACTAATTATATACACATAAATACATCTTGTCTGCAAGAAAGCAACCCACATTAAACATAACTAATTATATACACATAAATACATCTTGTCTGCAAGAAAGCAACCCACATTAAACATAACTAATTATATACACATAAATACATCTTGTCTGCAAGAAAGCAATCCACATTAAACATAACTAATTATATACACATAAATACATCTTGTCTGCAAGAAAGCAACCCACATTAAACATAACTAATTATATACACATAAATACATCTTGTCTGCAAGAAAGCAACCCACATTAAACATAACTAATTATATACACATAAATACATCTTGTCTGCAAGAAAGCAACCCACATTAAACATAACTAATTATATACACATAAATACATCTTGTCTGCAAGAAAGCAACCCACATTAACATAACTAATTATATACACATAAATACATCTTGTCTGCAAGAAAGCAACCCACAACCAACATAACTAATTATATACACATAAATACATCTTGTCTGCAAGAAAGCAACCCACATTAAACATAACTAATTATATACACATAAATACATCTTGTCTGCAAGAAAGCAACCCACATTAAACATAACTAATTATATACACATAAATACATCTTGTCTGCAAGAAAGCAACCCACATTAAACATAACTAATTATATACACATAAATACATCTTGTCTGCAAGAAAGCAACCCACATTAAACATAACTAATTATATACACATAAATACATCTTGTCTGCAAGAAAGCAACCCACATTAAACATAACTAATTATATACACATAAATACATCTTGTCTGCAAGAAAGCAACCCACAACCAACATAACTAATTATATACACATAAATACATCTTGTCTGCAAGAAAGCAACCCACATTAAACATAACTAATTATATACACATAAATACATCTTGTCTGCAAGAAAGCAACCCACATTAAACATAACTAATTATATACACATAAATACATCTTGTCTGCAAGAAAGCAACCCACAACCAACATAACTAATTATATACACATAAATACATCTTGTCTGCAAGAAAGCAACCCACATTAAACATAACTAATTATATACACATAAATACATCTTGTCTGCAAGAAAGCAACCCACATTAAACATAACTAATTATATACACATAAATACATCTTGTCTGCAAGAAAGCAACCCACATTAAACATAACTAATTATATACACACATGAAGAATAAAAGTACTTCAAAATCTCTAAAATGTCACTTATTAAGTTATTATATTTCATGACCACATGCTTCAAGTTTTGTTTAAAAAATTAGCATATAGTTATAATTATTGTTTATGTGAATTTCATATGTTGATTTTATACAAAAAATACTGAAATTTGAAGTGTCTTTTATGCTCAGGCCAAAACTTATAATTTCATTTGCATACCTGTAGTCTACAATGAAACTATTTCTATATTAACAAGTGCAATTTAAAATGTATAAAAAGTTATTACCATGACAGTTTGCCTTCTTATGACATTATATTCGTCAATGTGATACTAATGCTTCAATAACTTACATTGCTTGTTCCATATACATCTGTTTCATGAAGTCACTCTTTCTACCTGTAAAAAAAAACAGATGAAAAATAAAATATTGCATACAGACAAGCAGTAGACATAATAAAATTAGAACTTGGAAAGAGTTTGCCAGAAAATATTTTTTAAACAATTAATGGAGTAATAAAACCAATGAAGTACTGTAGGGAGGGATTAGACCTAATATTTATAATAAAAAAATACACTGAGATAAAAATGGGATAGTTATGCCTTCACAATGAAATGTTTTATCAAGTTACCACTTACTTAAACAACTGTCAAACCACATATTTGTTTTAATACATGTAAAATTGTAAATGGAATTTAAGAACTGTGGAAATTAAAGGTAAAATTCACAACCATTTAAGCTGTTACTGTATGATATTGGTCTTGTAGTAATTAAATAAAAATACAGTTACACAAACATCCAGTACTGGCAAGTGTTTCGTTTAGGCTGATTTAACATTTAACATTAAATTCCAATATAGGACAATACACATTACCGGTAAACTATTAAATTCCAATATAGGACAATACACATTACCGGTAAACTATTAAATTCCAATATAGGACAATACACATTACCGGTAAACTATTAAATTCCAATATAGGACAATACACATTACCGGTGAACTATTAAATTCCAATATAGGACAATACACATTACCGGTAAACTATTAAAAGAACAACTGTAAATGGGTCCAGCATGCTGGACTTGTGTTTGTCTATGATTCCAAAACACAAAATTACAATTATATACCTGATGAAGCAATAAGCCAAACCTTGATGTGTTCAAGGCACCTGTTCACAGATTGGCAAATTGACAATTTTCCAACTTCTTGTCACAGATTCCAAACATGAAAGAATATTCCATATAAAGAAGCGAAACAACACTACAGACATAGAAATATACTGTAAATACCATTTTGTAAATGAGTAATCACCATTTGAAACTGATAAAATTATAACGCGTTTGTAACGCTAAATGATGGAAGAATTTGGAATGTTTCTGCTGTTTTCGTTACAATTGAAGACAACCCCTTGATCATTTAGAATAAAGAATTAATAAAGAATTGATGTTCATCCAAATATAACAACTGAAATGGCCGAATGGTTAAGACGTCAGCCTGCTGTTCAGGAGGTCTGAGGTTCAAACCCTGGTGGGAGCAACATTTTTTCTTTTCTTTTTTAAAATTCTCTTAGTGAATTATTATACAACACTGTCATTTCACTCAATTATTATTATACTTTAGCTGTTCAGTTCTGATGCTTAAATCTGTCATGTTAAGACATTTTATGCCATACTTAAACAAAATACAAAAATCTGTGAACAAGTCCCTTTAACAGTTAGCACTAAAACTGGAATTAACAGAAAGGACAACTAAATGTTACCTTCCATAGGAATTCCATGGTGGACTGGTTTCTTAAATGATGCCTTCACTGTGCTGTCTGTCTCTGGCTTTGCATCGACGTTAATAGTTAGAACTCCCACGTGTCCATCTCGGAACAACTGGGCCTTGCTCTGGCCCTTGTCATCCTTTATTGTATCATACTTCTGTGTTTGTCTCTAATAATGCAAGTAAAATGCATGTACCAGTGTGGGAGTTTTACATATGAAATACGCAGATTATATAACATGTATAAAGAAATGTCAACATCGAATAAAACTATTTCATTTATCGAAAAATGCAAATATATATTTTCTGTCCATATAGACTTGTTTATCCTACAGCAAATTCTACATTCAATTATGTATTAGAAAATAAGAACTGTGCATGCGCCAACAATCAATCTGACTTGTCACGAAGCTTTAAAGTTTTAATAGTTTGCTGCACAGCACAGTATCATTTCAGTTTCAAATTTCACTCGTAATACGTATTTCTGAACATAAGTTATTCTCAACATTTATTATAATATTATTTTAAAAATATACTGAAATCATAAGAATAAATAGATGTTTTTACGTTATTCTTTTAGTACAAAATCGTACAGTCCCTCCATAAAGTATTTTGCTGTGTTTGTTATTGCAATATTTTTTATCCTTTATTTTTTTCTCACTGACCCATAACTGATTTGATGTCTATTTTGTCATGAATACTGTATCATTGTCCTTGCATATCTATCTCATTGCCATTTATAAACGCACACACAAACTCGTACTCATAGCATTTCTGTCTTGTCATGGTGATTTCAGCATAATTTATACAATGACATTGATAAAAACGTTTTCAAACCTACTTCTTCAACCCAGTTTTCGAGAAGACATTTTCCGTCCGAGTTATTAAATCTAATTTCATTTCTTCCTTGATTTAAAATGCTCATTTTTTAGCGAAGAATTATTTAAAAGATTTTGTCTATTATTATTGTTGTTTACATCGGAAGTATGGCGCGTCCTAGCAACGGAGGAGAGTCAACAGGGGAGATAAGCAGGTCAGACTAGACACGTCAAGACAGCCACGCATATCAATACATTTTACTTGTAAAATGTAACTATGGTATGCAATTCATTGTAAATATGTTAAACAAAAACGCATAAACCATTTTACTTTTAGTCAGGATGGAATTCTAGTTGGATTTCTAAAATATGATCATTTTAATGTTAAATTAAACACGAGTTCATTTTATACTATTTAATGTCATTATGTGAAATAATTATTATTTGCCTTTATATTATACATGAAACAAGAGTGGTCCAGTCTGTCTTGTAAACAGTTTTAATAGTGCACTGCATTTTGTCAAATTTTCAAATTCCAAGATTTTTCCCTGCGGGATTTTTGTTAAACACTTTTCCCGGTTTTCCAGAGTGAATGGCCACCCTGATTTTGTATACCGGGAAACTTCATCGTGCACCCAAAATGTTGTATTGGGACTTGGTTGTTTACTTTAAATATTACTGACATAGCCAAAGTTTATAATCTTTTAAAAAAAATGCCTTTAGTCATAAACTTATAAGATACAACATTGGTGATAATGTATGCGACCATTAATTTTATGAAAAAAGGACATAAAGAAAAGACGTATCTTACATTTTTTATTTATCTCTCTCAATATTTTATACATGTGTGGCTCAAGATAGCCAATAAATAACATGTCCCAGTAAAAACAAAAAATCCCATGATCATAACAACAACAAAATATAAGTATAAAATTAAATACACAAATCAAAACCAATTTATTAGAACATGTATTTTAATACTTTTTGACCACCAACCCCCAGGAAGTACATTTGCATACAATATACTTTAAACCTCAATTTAATTTATTTAAGGCCCATTATAATGCGTACTAAATACGAAGAAAATAGCTTTAAACTTTGGGAGTTGCTTCATGCATGTGCGTAAAGCGTCGTCCCGGATTAACCTGTGCAGTCCGCATAGGCTAATCCAGGACTGCACTTTCCGCCTACAGTGTATTTATGTTTAGAAGAGAATTCCTTGAAACAGAAAATACCATAAAAGCGGCAAGTGTCGGCCCGGGTCAGACTATGCGGACTGCACAGGTTGATCCAGGACGACACTTTACACACATGCATTAAGCCAGGTTTTCCCATCACGTGCCTCATATAGACAATGGCACAAAATATTTAAAGTGAAAAGGTTGTAATGTCCCAGCAGACGCTTAGATGACGAGTTTCTGTTTTTGGTTGTTAATGAGAGAACATTTTGAAACTAACTACAATTTTTTGTTTCGTAAGGACGTAAATACAATACATTTAAATGTTTTAAACGACAAACAAGAAATTACACTGATAATATATGTTATAACTTAATATTAATACTCAAAATATGTAATCCCATTTCACTGAACAATGAAATTATGTTTTTACTTATCACAAGTTTTTATGAATCTAGATTAATTTTATAACGGTAATGGACAAAATATCTGTGAATTGTTGTATGCACAGTTAGGGTTGTCAATGACATAGGCCTTTATAAATCAACTCGTCACATTAATATTTAACACAGGTATATCATGGCTATACAATAAACTTAAATATGTATTACACATTTATATCAATAAAAGAAAATCACCAAATCAAACATTACATGCGAGAATGGATTTCATAATCAAGTATTGTGACAACAGAATTACAGCCTAGATAGATGTTTATTTTTAATGTTTATACCTTAATACCCAAATAATTGTTATATCTACATATATAAGACATATTAAACAAGTATATACACATATTTAATAAATTAGACTTTATGATATACATTGTAACACGGACCCCAAAAGTACCAGATACATATGAATAACAATTGATACCGCAATAAATCAAATAAAGTAATCAAATGTTTAATATTTCAGTCTGCGAAAATATTTTGTCAACACAAATACTAAAAACATTAACAGTATGAATCATGCACTTCGTATAAAAAAAATGCAGGAGAAACATCTTTATAACAAGTTCTACACTGGAAAACCACTACCTTGTAATTTATGCTTTGTAATATTGAACACTGCTATGAACGCAGCAATTTTTGTAGCACTCATCTTGAAGTCATACTGCGGCAAAGTTGCCATGTTGGTTTCCGTGTTTTCCATGCTAGAATCAGACTGGGAATCAGAGAGTTGTCTCCCTTCTCCATAAGACCGAGATTGTCTTCCTTTAGAATCTTGGTCGCTGATTTCATGCAGTGACGTGCCTTCAATCTGTGGTTGTGAGTGGTTTGCAAGGGGCAGGGGTAGGTCAATGTCAGTCACATCTACAGGTCTAAATGGTTCTTGCATGTATTTGGTTGTCCCATCTATGAACGCTGAGACCCTATCTGCGCTTGACATTTCAATCTGCAAATAATATTCAGTTGTATAAATGTTTGTTTTGTTTTAAATATAAATAAACATACAATTCCTTTTAAAGCAATAATATTTAGATGGTCACAAATTACGTTTTTAATTTTAAGAAGTTTACACAATTCAAAATTAAAGCTTTGAACATTTTGGAAATTTATCAAAAATGCTTTTCCATCATATGAAATGAAAGTAGGTACAAAGCATAATCTGCAAACTCATGTGCACAGTTTATTAACTGTAAATTAATTGCAAAAATAATCATGCACAAATAATCAGAGTAATATATTTTATGCATATGTAATCTCCACCTGTAGTTTTTACCTGATGTTAAACTGGGGCAAGTTATTACCGCTTTTAAAACAGACTTTAATTCTGAAAAACTAGAAATGTGTCCACAGACACGGATGCACCCACCTATGCTGCCTGTTCTACATGGCCTTGCTTTGTCTATATGCATACAAAATATTTTGCAAAAGGAGAATTGTCCTTTTATATTGTACTTTCTGCTTATGTATTCTCTTATTCTGTGAAGTAAGTTGAGGTTTCACAAATTTCCAACCAATAGTTTTAGTCCTGACAAAAACTCTTAATAAATTTTAACATTTATACATATATTGACCTTTGACCTATAAGTGTGACCTTGACCTGAGACCAAGGCACCTGGTTCTTGCACGTGACACATCGTCTCATAACGCTTATCATGTGTGCCAAGTTATTTGAAATTCCTTACATGCTGGACAAAATTATGCTCCGGACATGGTCTGTGGCGTAAATTCTGATATTAGACCTTCAACCTTTAAGTGTGATCTTGATTTTGGACCTAGGGACATGGTTCTTGCGCGTGGCACACTATCTCACCATGCTAAGCACTTCTGCCATGTTATTTGAAATTCCTTCCCTGCTGAACAAAATTATGCTCCGGACAAGGTGTATGGCTTAAATTCTTATATTTGACCTTTGATCTTTAAGTGTGACCTTGACTTTGGACCTAGGGACCTGGTTCTTGGGTGCCACAAACCGTCTCACCATGCTTAACACTTAACGCCAAGTTATTTGAAATTCCTTAAGTGCAGGACAAAATGATGCCCCGGACAGGGTCTATGGCTTGTATTTTTATATCTGACCTTTGACCTTGATGTGTGATTTTGACCTTGGACCTGGAAACTTGGTTCTTGCATGCAACCCACCATCTCAACACACTTAGCACTTCTGCACTTCTGCCAAGTTATTTGAAATTCCTTCCCCGCTGGACAAAATTATGCTCCGTACAGGTTCTATGGTTTAAATTGTTATGTTTGGTGTTTGACTTTAAAGTGTGACCTTGACCTTGGACCTGGGGACTTGGTTCTTGCACGAGACACACCATCTCAACATGCTTAACACTTGAGCCGAGTTATTTGAAACTCCTTTCCCGCTGGACAAAATTATACTCTGGACAGGGTCTATGGCTTAAATTCTTACATTAGACCATTGACCTTTAAGTGTGACCTTGACCTTGGACCTGCTTTTTGCGCACGACACACCGTCTCACCATGCTTAACACTTGTTTTAAGTTATTTGAAATTCCTTCCATGCTGGATAAAATGATGCTCCAGACAGGATCTATGGGTTAAATTCTTATATTTGACCTTTGACCTTTAAGTGTGACCTTGACCTTGTATCTAGGATCATGGTTCTTGCACGTGACACATCGTCTCAACATGCTTAGCACTTCTGCCAAGTTATTTGAAATTCCTTTCCCCCTGGATTATGCTCTGGACAGTATCTATGGCTTAAATTCTTATATTTGATGTTTGACCTTTAAGTGTGACCTTGACCTTGGACCTTGAGACCCGATTCTTGCACATCACACTGTCTCATTATGTTTAACAGTTCTTCCAAGTTATTTGAAATTCCTCCAATGCTGGACAAAGTTATACTCCGGACAGGGTCTATGGCTTAAATTTTTATATTTGACCTTTGACCTTTCAGTGTGACCTTGACCTTGAACCTAGAGACCTGGTTCTTGCGCACAACACACTGTCTAATTATGCTTAACATTTCTGCCAAATCATTTGAAAATCAGCCAATGCAGGACAATGTTATTGTCCGGACAAGAATTTGAACATACGTACGTGACATACGTACGTACCCTCGGACAGGATAAACTCTTTATGTCCACCCAATATTGATGGATAGGGGAAAAAAAGCACAGTCTCACAATTATTGTAAAAAGTATTGTTTATTCAATTGTTACCAAGTCCTCGAAACGTAATTGTCTTAATGGAAGATAGATAGACATTCATTCATTCCAATATGTTTAGGTATAAATGTCCCTCATGTTTAAGTGCTGTAATGAATATGGTGTCCACCCCAATCAAATCCTGAGTTAAACAGTTTGATCCCTACCTACTTGAGTTGCAATAAATAATCTTTCTGAACTGACACCAAATACTAGTTAAATGCATGAAACACACTCAAAAGTGTCCCAATAAGCCTCAAGGTTTCGACACCATCAAGATATAATAAATAAGTTTAAACTAAACACCTGATCCTCTTGGTATATTTGGGTGTCCCTCCAGACTATGGAGAGGGTGGGGTCATCCCCTAGGGTTACACCGCACTCTAGCTCCAGCATGGAGAAGGACTGTTGCTGACTGTCTTCTTCATGGCTCATCTGCAGCAGATACATGGATGTGAATACAGGTGTGACATCTGCAGCATAAATGATACATGGATGTGAATACAGGTGCGATATTCTGCAGCAGACATGATACATGGATGTGAAAACAGGTGTGACATTTTGCAGCAGACATGATTCATGGACGTGAATACTGGTGTGATATTCTGCAGCATAAATGATACATGGATGTGAATACTGGTGTGATATTCTGCAGCATACATGATACATGGATGTGAATACAGGTGCGATATTTTGCAGCAGACATGATACATGGATGTGAATACAGGTGACATTCTGCAGCAGACATGATATATAGATGTGAATACAGGTGTGACATTCAACTTTCATTTATCATACACAACTCTAAATCAAAAATTATTTCTTAAACAGCATGATACTGATATTACATTGACTAATCATAAAAGCTTAATACACAGTGACTAAAGTGATATAGCAGAGGTCCTGATAAGGCACGTACACGCGTAAATTACGCGCAAAAAATCGGAAGATACGCACAGAAATTTATAATTTGGGTGTACAGTTACGCACAGAAAATAAAATTTAGGTGTACATTTACGCACGAGTTTTTCAATGTCACGTACAAATCGTCCATGAAAAATAATCCCAAAACGGCCCGCAGCAATATCCGTCAATTAGACATGCTTGCATCGATGTTGTCTAAGCGCTTATAGTGAAAATATTTTAGTCTGGCGTCTGGTTGATATTAGGTGTTTGAATAGTCAGCTTAAGCAGTCTTGCGTCTGGTTGATATTAGGTGTTTGAATGATCAGCTTAAGCAGTCTTGCGTCTGGTTGATATTAGGTGTTTGAATACTCAGCTTAAGCAGTCTTGCGTCTGGTTGATATTAGGTGTCTGAATGATCAGCGGAAGCGTGCATAAGTACAAGTGCACAGTTTTAAGAAGCATATTAAATTACAAATGGAAAATTCATTAAACAATATGACCTGGTATGATTATAGTCTCATGCAACTTACGTTTATTGTTTTCAGTGACTGGAAGACTGAAGCTGAGGAAAGCTTTGGCAGGCCATCAGACCTCAATGTGTTGACATGTAAACTTATCAGCAGTAAGTTTTTTTGCTCAGCCACATATTGTTATTTAAAGTAACACTGGACGTAAATTTACGCCCACCTAATTTCTATATAGAGTACATTTACCCCCATACATTCTTGAGAGAATGTTCATTTACCACCATAATTTCTTGAGAGTGTACATTTACCCCCAGTACAAAAGCTTATCTGGAGCAACATTTCTAGACTTTTTAAAACCAACAAATCACATTGCATACGTACCACAAAGAGTATCTCCGGTGTGAGCACCAGTGTGACAGGCACCTCCTGCTCCGTCAGGTCGATATGCCCTGCCCCCACGCAGCAGAGCATGTCACTGGACGGCAGTGTCTGCAGCAACTTCCTGTCCATGAAAAATAATCATGTTTCATAGTACATTTGATGTTTTCACTGCATGGAAAGTATCAAATACAGATAGTAAGATCTCTTGCACAATGTTTAAAGAAAAACAAGGATTTATGATCTATCGATAGATAAAATATTATGTATTTTTAACTAAAATATATTATTTCATTATTTATATAATTATAAAATGCATTCACAACTGTATTATTTATTATCTATATAAACATAATATTGATTTTTATTCCATAACTACAGTCGAATCATTCCAATAACAACCCATCGTATAAACTAAAGCTTTATCCTATCGCTATTTTTAGCACACGTTTATTTGATCGTTATTTTTAGAACGCTATATATTGCAATGTGAAGTGATACCAAATGATGAAGTTTGTAGTAAAACAAAAAAGAGCTGTCAGAGGACAGCGCGCTCGACTATTCGAAGTTTTTCAGTTGATACATATTTTGGATAGTAGAAGGGACATACATTCGTTAAAATACATAGCTTTTAAGTGAAGCCTTGAATAGTTTATAAATGTTTGGAACAAAAACTTTAACAACAAAGTCTATACAAAAAGTGGGCTAACTCTGTCAAAATAAAAAATAGAGTTAAGGGGAATGTTCACCCTGATACTGGAGTTGATGACAAAGATTAGTTTCAAGTTTCAAATGAATAACTTATGCAGTTTTGAAGTTACAAAACTTTTAAATATAAACTTTAACCAGAAAATCTATATGAAAAAGGGGGAATAACTCTGTCAAAATACAAAACAGAGTTATAGGGATTGTTGCCCTTGATACTGGAGTTGATGACAAAGTTTAGTTCCAAGTTTCAAGTGAATAACTTATGTAGTTTTGAATTTTCCAAACTTTTGAAAATCAACTGTAAACAGATAATCTAAGTGAAAAAGGGGGCAAACTCTGTCAAAATACAAAATAGAGTTATGAGGAATGTTCACCCTGATACTGGAGTGGATGAAAAACCTTAGTTCCAAGTTTCAAGTGAATAGCTTTTTTTAGTATTGAAGTTACAAAACCTTTGAATATAAACTTTAACCAGAAAATCTATGTGAAAAAGGGACATCACTCTCTCAAAATACAAAATAGAGTTATAGGGAATGTTGCCCTTGATACTGGAGTTGATGACAAAGTTTAGTTTCAAGTTTCAAGTGAATAACTTATGTAGATTTGAAGTTATAAAACTTTTGAATATAAACTTTAACCAGAAAATCTAAGTGAAAAAGGGGCATAACTCGGTCAAATTACAAAACAGAATTATGAGGAATGTTGCCCCGGACACTGGAGGTGATGACAAAGGTATATTCCAAGTTTCAAGTGAATAACTTATGTAGTTTTAAAGTTACACAACTTTTGAATATAAACTTTAACCAGAAAATCTAAATGAAAAAGGGGGCATAACTGTCAAATTACAAACCAGATTTATGGGGAATGTTGCCCCTGACACTGGAGTTGACGACAAAGGTTTATTCCAAGTTTCAAGTGAATAATTTATGTAGTTTTAAAGTTACAAACTTTTGAATATAAACTTTAACCAGAAAAACTAAGTGAAACGGGGGCATAACGTCAAATTACAAAACAGAGTTATGGGGAATGTTGCCCCTGACACTGGAGTTGATGAAAAAGGTATATTCCAAGTTTCAAGTGAATAACTTATGTAGTTTTTAAGTTACAAAACTTTTGAATATAAACTTTAACCAGAAAATCTAAGTGAAAAAGAAGCATAACTCTGTCAAAATACAAAACAGAGTTATGGGGAATGTTGCCCCTGACACTGGAGTTGATGATAAAGGTATATTCCAAGTTTCAAGTGAATAACTTATGTAGCTTTGAAGTTACAAGACTTTTGAATAAAACTTTAACCAATTCAGACGTGGACGTAGATTATTTCCTATATTTATACTCAGTTAACACAATCCCCATATGGAAACTTACAATATATATATTTAATCTGTAATATATTTGTGCATTAAGTTCAGTGTCGGGTCAGTTTGCCCAAGCCACAACCCAGCTGTATAAATATTCGTGCATGAATTTCAGGGTCAGGTCAGATTGGCCAAGCTATACACCACACGTATACATAACTTACAGTGCGTATTTGACCTGCCCACACACAGACTCCTCCACGTGATGTTCCACTGATGAACATCTGACAGACGGCAGGCGACACAATCCAGTGCCATGCAATATACCTGTCAAACACAAAATCTGTCACTTAACAATGTAATCACTTCAAAGTCTTTCTACCAGCTTCTTTCTTGAGTTTTATATTTTATTTCAGATGTCACAAATGAATTACAAGAAAAACATATCTCGAGGATATGACATTTTCTGTGGTTAAATCCAATTTCTGCTGTAAAGAAGTAGTCCTTTTTACACCTTCAGAATATATCACCTGCATTTTTACAAATCAATCACTGTTTTATTTACAATTTTTCTCAACACATTTATATTATTTTCTATTTTGCTAACGAAATAACAACAAACAAGAAAATATATTAACAAACCTTGGCCTGTCTGAGACACAAACTCTGCAGCCCCGCCTATTGGCTTTGTGAACACCCCCACCAGCCCCTTGCCCATCCCTGTTACCAGACCGGTTGCCATTGATGATGACCCTTGCTGACCTTGACCTTCCTGTTCCCCTTGACCTGTGTTCAGCAGGCTCTGAATGGGGTGGTCTGCAAGCCCTGCTACAGCACCTGTTATTGACATCATTTTAAATATATTTTTCATATCTACTATTCCCAAATTAAAACACTCCAGGCCCCATGTTAATAAAACAAGTTGAGTCTGATTTTCAAGTTCAAGATGAACTTAGGTCAGATATTTTCAGGATCAGGCTCAACAAATCGCTTTCACTAAAAATCTGGATAAATTGTAATTGATGGTAAAAATATATATTATACATGATTGTGAACTTCTCTCATCATATATCTGCTATCTGATACGAGGATTTTAATCAAAACCGAACAAAACTTCATGTATTGTTATCTGGAAGAAAAGATATTTTTAAAATAAATTATTTTTGAGATTCCACTAATTTGAGCAAGGAGATCAACATCACCTTAGATTGATCTTGCTCCTATTTGTGAACATGGAGCCTGTATTTACTATCCTATTTATTTTCGCTTTATAGTCTGATGGCACGGCGGACACTTTAGGGCCCTGTCTTATCAAAGATCTTACGGCAAGTTTAAGTTATGACTGAAGTTTGTAGTTTAAAAAAAAGACATTTATGATCCGTATGTTCCTGAAATAAAGGACATGCGAAAGATACCGAGGAAATGCATAGAATTACTGAAATAAAGTTATAAAAGATGTTGGTGCATAGCATTTATGCTTCTTCGAAAATTGTATCGTAATGTAAATATGCCCCTACGATGTTTAATAAGACGGGTTCCATATCCATTAAACCACTGTGAGTGGTAAACACAGTTGAAGCATTCTTGATTTTTAATAAAAAAATGGATTTAAAAGAGACAAAGTTTGCAAGCTAATGGAGATATGAAATGTTCTTGTTTGAAAAACTATTCCAAGGAGAGTTGCCCATCTAATTATCTATACAATTTAAAATAATTAATAATTAAGCTCGAATGTGTTGAAAGAATAAGACTTAATGTGGCACTTTCGAGTCAGTTTGCTTGGTAGAAGCTGTACTTGGTGTCTCTGAGGTAGATTATAAGAACACTCCCTGAGTAGGGAATAATGATTTAAAACTGTGATTCTTTAAAGATATAATGAAAAAAGATTTCAAAAAATTTCTAACTTCAACTGAACTGCAATTAACTCCTACCCAGTACACTGATTCCCAGACCAGTGAGCCCCTGTTTCAGCCCCTCAGCGACCCCATCAGGGCGGTGTCGTCTACTCTCCTCCTGTCGTCTGATGTGGCTCCCGTCCAGTGACAGCCGGTCCATGTTCCTTGACACGCTGGATGCAAAGTTCGTGACTGACTTTAACATACCTGGAACACAATAGATAATAATGAAGAAGTAATATAATAGTGAAGGCTAAGAGCACAACACTGATTATGTCTTGTATTTAACATTACAGTTAGCTCAGTTTTGCTCTCAGCCACCTTTATTATACAAGAATTGTCATATCAGTGTTTTCTTTGGTTTGCCTATGTTTTTCATTGCTTATGTTTTTCATTGTTTCACGTACGAAAGTGCAGTGGAAGGATATATTGCGACCAACTTTGTGTATCACTTACAAATCAACAGGTCATTTGAATCAAGTCTATTTGTTCAGCAACCAATTCATGTCATTATGGCAAAGTCAAAATTAATTTTCCATAACTAGTTTTGATGCAAAGATATCAGAATATCTGCAGGTCTCAGGGATATTTGAATACCACAAGTTAGGTTTTGTAAAATTAAATGCCTAAACTATAGTAATGAAATGGTACCAGTAGTTGGACTAGATTTCAAATACTTTACTACGCTGCAATCATCTCCAAATTTATTGCCCAACAGGAGTAGAGCAATCAGAATTTTTTGAGCAACATGAATTTTTATTACAGTACAGTAAACTCGAAATGTAACAATATCGCTTACAGCGATATATCGCTTATAACGATGCTGAGTCCAAGGTCCCAGCTGGATTCCTATATTTTTCAATTACTAATACATTGGTTGTAACAAATCGCATGTAACAAAGTTTCGAATATAACGATGTTCTGTTTACGACCCAGTCGCAAATATTCCCTTTTTGTTGCGATATACAAGGTGTGAAAAACACCCATCCAGGTAAAAAGTTCTATGATCGGCTCAATAATCACTGCTGTGGTACTAGTAATCAATTAAAATTAGCGTTGGGTGTGACTGTTCCTATAATCAGCTTGTTAAAACTATTCGGCAAAACTAGTGAATAACATCTGATATCTAAAGAAAGACCATAGGTTGCTTCTTGCTGTATTTAGTGACATCACGCGTACTCAACACAATTATTAGAACATTATATATGTGTCCAAAGGCCATGAAAATTACAAATGAACATGTTTTTAATTGTAATAAAAATTGATGGCATTTCTTGGTCTTTTCCGTTTTCCCTTAGTACTATATTAAATTTATGTATGTCAGATGACTGGTGTTGCGTCTCTCTTATAAACTTACACGTTCATGCTCTTGGTTGCCTATTTACAGATGTAACGATATTCGGATATAACGATATAAAACCAGTGGCCCCCCTCAATATTGTTACAAGCAGAGTTTACTGTATCTGGTACCTGCTGTTACGTTCTTCACCATGGATGATGTCCCCTGGGAGACCCCGACCACAAACGCCCCAGGCCCCTTGGTGAGGCCCCTATAGGGCATCCTGAAGAAATCTGCCACGCCGGTTCCAATACTTCTCACCAGGCCTGTAGGATTCCCTAGAATCTCCAGGGAACCAACCACCGCACCTGTAAACATTCACCACCATTTGTTAACAATGGCAGCTTAAAAAAATTTGATCTGTTTAGAGAAAATGACAAAAAATGATTAAGAAAACTATAACCCTTAATAAAGAAAGTTTTTGAATTTGCATGATACTTGAGACGCATGACACACTAGTATACAGCTGCTAGATTTTTACCTCTTACATGATGTAATTAAAACAAATCTGAAACTTATGAAAATCGGAAACTGCACATTTGCCTGATATGCACAAAGTATGTTTTTTTTATAGAGAATTTCCAAATTCAGAGCAGACTGCTGCATCCTAGTCATTCTTCTACATTTAATCTTAATTAAATTCAAAACAAGTATCATACAGTTTATTACTTCGTATGAAACTTACAATAGTTGTTGAGAATGTAATTAATACAGCAAACATGTGTAATTTAAACTATACACAAACATACCTGCTCTAAACAATGCACCAAATGCATAATGCATTGCTAGAGCCCTTGTAAGCTGGTAACTGGTGGTGCGCAAGTCCAACTTCTCAAACTTTCCGAACTGCAATGGCGTCTCGTCTGAAGCTATGAACAGCTTCATAGAGGCATGAACACTAAACATCACCGAGACGGGATGAATCAGGAGGTGACCTATAAGCACTGGACAGCTGAGCGATTGTGCAATAGTTTTAACATTTCTGGGCAGCTTTAAAGCTTTTACAGGCAGAGGTTCTGGTACTGACAACGGTACGGGCAGAAAGGTTCCTACTTGCTTTATACAATGGAATATGAACTGATCATCAATATAACAATTAACAGGTTTAATTGAGCATTCAATGTTTTCTATCACAGAATTGCGTCCCCTAACACTACCATAGACTATCTGGACATGCATAATACTACTGGATTTCAATACAGCATGCTTTTCTATCACATTTAGCTGTGTCAACTGTTCTATGTCGCATCCTTTCAATGGTTTATCAAAATCTTTTCTGACCAAAACAACTGGGAAATCAAAGTTCTCAGTTTGGTGTTTCTGGTTGTCCAACTGAATGTTTCCACAACTGATCACAATACAGTTTCTATGGTAACGGGGCATCTCCAAAAGGTCACTAGCAGGGTAGGTTGCTATGAAAAGATCATCCAAGGTCAAGCGTATCAATTCCTGCTTTAACGTGGTGGAAGATACTTCATCTAACAGAATGAAGGAAACATGTTTAGCTAAAACACCAAATGAAAGCTTTAAAAGAGAAGATTTAACTTCTAAAGTCTCTTTTCTCTTGGCATCTACAGCTCTTGATTTTTCCACAGCTGCTTCCTTGGGAATATTTTCATCATTAAATTTAGCCTGACTTGATACAGTAATAGTTCGTTCTTTCCCCTTTAGTCGACTTCTTATCTCTTTAGCCGAGACATCAGCCTTGCTTATTGGAGAAATGGTTACATTTGTTACCATGGCAACCTTCGTAACATGTACTTTTACATCTGCCAGTCCAGGTATTGAGACAAAATTGTCTGCAGCAAAAAGCAAATCTATTGGATCACTCCATTTCAAATTGCTAAGATCTAATTGGTCCGTGGAGCTTGGCACCTTGCCAGATATGTGCAATTTTGGAATGACTCTGTTGTCCAATATTTGAGGGAATGTTGTATTCAGGAAGGGAGGGGTGTAATACCGACTTCCCCCAACAGGAATGCAGGGTAGAATGTCAACAAGTTCACTTTGTTCTTGCACTGTGGTCCCTGAAAAATAAACATAGTAAACTTATGGTAACATTATATACTGAAATTAGAAGCAATAGCTCTGCAAAGTACACTGCAGATCCATTATATCGCGATTTGCTGGGTCCATGGATTGCGATCGCGATATAGCCGGATCGCGATATAACTTGTCAGGTCCTTCATGTACATATACATGAAAACACTGGCATATCTTCACGATCTCACAATATAAACGTAATTAACGCACCTTTTTCATTGTTGTTAACATCCACCATGTGTTATATCCATACGTAAAATATTCTGTTTGTATATAAAAATATAATATTATTCCTTAATATAATTAATTTCAAAATTCCAAATCCCAAACGCCTATCTGAATTTTACTGTTCACATGACGTAAACACGATTTGTATTTACAATTAAACTGCACATGTATTTCGTGTAAATCGTTTGTTCTGCTAGAAAAGCGCGCAAAAACGTTGACATGTATAACTTCACATCGTCCGCATGGAAAGCATGGGTGTATTGAGTGTCCTATAAAAAATTTGTAGGGCAAAGAACATTGAGATCTTTACTTTTGTATAAAAGTTTCGTAGCGCATAACAATAAAATTGGGAATCTATATTGCGAACGATGTGCAGTTAGCATTTCCTCTTAAAAAAAAAAGAAACAGTTAAGCCGTATTGATAATGTTATTGACTGCAGATAGGTCAGTATTGATCTATGACATACAATTACTGTATACACGTTGTCATGGGTGGCACGCGCGATATAAGCTGATGACGTCAAACTGTTAACACTTTGATGTTGAGCGGGGCGGGTTATTGTTTGTCGCACTACAAGAGTGTGAATGAAAGAGTAGCGATGTAAGTGCAAAAATCCGGACCAAACTGGATCTATTTATGAACGTCGCATAGTAGTAAAATATTTAAGTTATCATGAAAAAAATCAGGATCCACGGCCGATTCGTGATATACTGGATATCGCGAAATAACTGATCGCAATATAACGGATCTGCAGTGTACTTTTCTTATACTTATGTGTGTGTCACTCGCATTAAGTACTTCTAACTCACATTACGTACAGATCACATATGTTGTGTTTTTGTTCTTGATTATGTAGGAGTCACTCATATTATGTTATTGTCTCTCACATTCTGTTACTGACTCTCAAATTATGCACGAGTCACTCATATTATGTTATTGTCTCTCACATTCTGTTATTGACTCTCAAATTATGCACGAGTCACTCATATGATGTTATTGTCAATCACATTCTGTTATTGACTTTTTCACATTATGCACAAGTCAATCATATTATGTTCTTGTCTCTCACATTATGTAATTGACCTTAAAATTAATGATTATGTACTGGTCACTCAGAAAGTATACTTGGCGCTAAGAAAAAATGGGAGAAACTACCTTTGAGTGTCAAGTTCATCATGGCCTGGCCAATGTAGAGCGGGAAGATGCAGTGATTCTGAATGAAGCAAGTAGGAGCACTGTCCTTGTTCACAGTTAGGTACATAATCCCGCCTTCCTCCTGGGCAGTAACACACAGTGCCTCAACATTTACAATTTCCTCTGCAGTCACACACACAGCATTAACATTCACACTCTGCTGATCAGTCACACTTCTCACTTCTGATAAAGTAACGTCTGAATTAATTGTTCGATTTTCTCCAAGAAGCGTTTCACCTGTATCGTTTTGTGAACCTGTCCGAATTTTCTCATTAATTGATTTCTTAACAACCAATGACAGGGTCATTCTTCCTCCATTCTCATTGGCTGACAATCTTACAGGATATGACCAATCAAAGTGTTGAACATTTTTCAAATTCCTTTGACGATCTGAGTTGCTACTCAAATCAACAATGTCAGATTGCACATGAGCAACTGACAAATAGTTCACAAATTTTGTGCTGCTGTCTATATTTGTCTGTTTTTCCTTGCTGGACAGCATTGCCCAAGGTTGAAAGTTCACAGTGGCCAGGTCACTTTTGTCTCTTTGGCAACCCATATGGCTGCCAATGATGCTGCTCACAGATGCTGGTAGCTGAACCTTAAGAAAGGAAAGCATAATCATAATATCTCTAGTAGCAATGAGAGACAATATACTGAGATACAAACTTGCTTGAAGAAATTACCGAACATTCTAAACAAGAACTCTACCTAAACACACTCATCTTAATGTCTTGGACAATTCCAATGTGATTTTCACGCGTTTATTACAAATTTACTGAAAATATGCATTTGGTAAAAAAACAATATAAGCTCAAAGATTTTCATTTCACCCCAAAATATTGCACTTGCAGACTTTACTATCAATGATTTCATTGATATGACATGAATATCAACCTTAGACTAAAGCTGATCAATGTAAGTAACAAAAGAAAAATTGTACCAAATCATTCTAGATCTGATAAAAGAAGATAACCTTTTGACTGGAATCAGGAACGCTGAATGGACACAAGGCAAGTGTGAACGTGGTCAGGTTCGTAACGTTGTAGCGCTCCCGAACATGGATCACACGGATGTTGTTCTTCAGAGATGAAGTCACGGTTAGAAAGCAAACCTGGAAATGTAAAAATGATATATTATGTAACAATGCATGAAATCATTGTACTACCAGGTATATGTAATAAAAACATGGCCTCCAGCAAGCAGTTTTTCTTTATTTAGCCCTGCAGTTTCAAGCATTTATCTCCAATTACTGACAAAATACTGAGGTAAACATCTGAGGTGAAAAATCAAAGGTGAACAATAAATCTCAATGATACTTCTGTTAAAAAATTAGATGTTTCCAATTTATTGTTGTTTTACTTGAAAATTCAAATTAGCAATGTGCTTTAAAATTCAAACTAATGTTGTCTTTGAAGAGATATGGTTTAGGTAACTATTATCTCAATATGGCTGGCACTTAGGTTTTTTTTGGCTTTTCTTGCATTACTTGACAAAAAAGTATCAAGGTGGACCTGTTCTATTTCATTCACATGACCCAAAATGTGGATGTGAACCCAGTGGTCCATGTACAATGTGCGTCCAACGTCCGCCCGGTATCTCTGAGACATCAGCTCTTCATTGGAAACCGGTATTGGCTCCGACATGAAAATGGTATTGTCTACCTTTGCACCAATATGAAATGCCCTCTTCAAAAGACACAAATTATATTAATTGGTTTAACTGGCACTAAAGTTATGAATATGTTATGTCACAAATCTATAAATGAGTAAATCATAGCACAGTGTAATGCAAAAATTATTCAGTCATATTGAGTACAACTTAGTGTATGAATAAATGCATATAGCCTCTTTCCCTGTATATTCAGCCACTTGAGAGCTAAATTGCTTGTATACCTTAATGAACACTATTTCAACTCCAGTGAGACTTTTATCTTTAGATGTAAGGTCTCGCCTACAATATATAGGCCAGATAATTTAGAGATCAGCCATTCACTTAGATACTGACAAATTCTAGGAAGGCACCCTAGCAACCATGATTTTTTCAGATGTTTCCTATCATTTGGTTCAGTCTTCATTTTGATAGAAAAGCACTGGAATTTTGTAATAATTTGGATCTAATTCATTAAAAGCATCCTTTATTAGAACAACAATGCTTCAAATTACTGTTTCAAAATGAATGTTAACAAAAATCCTGGATTATGCACATTCAGAATGTCTTCAAGTATCTTAACTTTGTAAGACAAAATATAAAATTTGCAATTTAAAAAACAAAAAAACTGTATTTGTGAGATAGAATTGTCCAAATATAAATAACTTACACAAGTTTAATAAGAAATAATAATTAATTTCCATTAGGGATGGCAACAAATATTCGAATATTTGAATAAATATTCGAATATGTTTTAGGTATTCAAATACTTACCTGTCTGATAAATTAAATTTTAATTAGCATACAAAATACAGTATACATGTATGTCAATGTTCACCTATAAATATCAAGCATTCTCTAGCTTCTCTAGTACGCAGATTAGGTGTCAAAGTCAACCTAGCACCCTATTGCTAAGTAGATGACAGTTGGTTGTTACTGCATGTTAATCCCATTTTGTGGACCATTGTCTCTTTATCAGTACATGCAGTAGGAGATTAAAGCGTCTTGTGGATGCCATGTGCTCTGAAATAACACATCGCGTCCCTAGGTATTTCCGATGGTTTGTGGTACTCTAAACACATGCTTGAAAGTCTTGGAAACAGGTAGAATAGTTGTCAACAAAGCATGAGATTAATCGAGGGCCAAGTCTTGCTCAAATGAAATACAAAACATAGTTTTAATATGTAGCTCTTTGTCCGTATATTTGCCGCGGTTTTCTAGCCGTACGTTTGTAGTAACTACATATCGCACAATTAAGTCTTTTTAACATTACCATAATAATAATTACTGCATCCAAAGATCGAATATTCTTATACGTCATACATCGAATATTCAAATATCAATTTTGGTATTCGTTGCCATATGCATCCCTAATTTCCATTATTCAGTGGGTGGCCGAATATACAGGGGTGGCCGAATCCATAGGAAAGATTAGAGTTTGTTAGACCATCAATACTTTATAATTATCAATATATTCTCCTTACCTCAAGTTTCGGAGGACAAATAGTCTGACCTTTTAAAAGGTCATACTGAATGTCCTCAGACCCCATGAAAACTAAGTCAAGGTCACATCCATTGGTAACCATGTAACTAGGGGCAACGTCTACCAGAACAGTCTGGTACCCAGCCCACAATTCAGAGAGACTGACATTCAGATCAATAGTCGGCTGGTTCCCCATGTTTATTTCTGGAATCACAGTGTTCTGCAGATCTGGTATGCTAATGTCCCTAGAAAATTAAAGAAAATTTTTAATACTATATTAAAGCTTTGTTTTTGTGCAGGCTCAAAATTTGTAGAAATAATTATTTTTCATGTTCAGATGTTTCTGGACACTTTCAGACATAAGAAATTAAATCGAGATCTAAGTTTTTAACACAGAGAACAATTGGCAATTAAAACCCATTATTACCAGTATTAAACATTTCATAGCAAGCGACAGTGGTTTTCACAGGTTTCTTCCTACTTTTTGATCTTATAAAATTATTTTGAAGCACCATTTTGATATCCAATGCTTAAGTTTGTGTAACTGTACTGGCAATAAATGTAGACCATAATCACAGATAATACTATTAAGTGTGTCCCTTAATTGCAATTGTTAAAATGTAAAAATCCTGCCTATTCTTCGTTTTTCAGTTTTTTTTAAACAACTATCTTTATGTGACTCTCAAATATTGGACACTGAAAAAAACATGTGAAAGTGTCCCAAGATTGGTTAGCTGATGCATTTTGCAGTGACATATTTAATATTTCAGAAGCATCCATGTATGTTTTCTGAATACATCCCTGTTTATAAAATAAACAACAACAATATCTCACTCTTTTCTGTCCTGCTGAATGTAGGGCCATGTGTACCAACACTGTTCAGCAGTGTACGAGGTCAGAGTGGCGGGGTCAAACTTGCCCTGTGGGGCTCGGGTAAGTTGATCTATCAGACCTGTAGACAAGGTCACACTTGAGCTTGACTTCCCAGAATTCGCACTGAAAGTAGATACTCACAAAAATGACAACAAACTCTAAAGTCCAAAGGTATTTTGTTTCGTTTAAACTGTATTTTATTGTAAACATATGTGTATTATTAACATACAAGGACATGCAGTAAGTGGATCGGAAAACAAGATTATGCAACTTACATTATTTCCTTTCATTGAAGCTACTTCTTCACAATAGATGAGGGGAAGTTTAAAATGTTTTAATAAATTTATTTATTTATAACACAGTATAAAATATATGAGGCGTGTCGTGGGAAACCCGAGCTTAATGCATGTGCGTAAAGTGTCGTCCCAGACCAGCCTGTGCAGTCTGCACAGGCTAATCCAGGCCAACACTTTCCGCTTTTATGGTATTTTCTGTTTCAAGGAAGTCTCTTCTAAACATAAATCCACTCTATGCTGAAAGTGTCATCCACGACTGCACAAACTTTTCCAATCATCAAATATACAACTACCCACCACTACTACCAACTGTTAATAATTTGGCGCCTCAGCTTTTGACCTTAACTGCAACATGGTCATGACGAAGACGAAAACCAGTTTTAATGTTTCTGGCTTCCAACTGGCACAATTAGGTATGACTTGTTTTAGTAAAGCTGGGGATCCACAATGGAACAAAACATTTGGATATGTATAACTGGACATGTAAAAACACAGAACAGAACAAGATTCATATTAACTTAAGTAGATTGTAGTTCATCATTACAACTCAAGTCACAAAGGACATAGTATTAAGTTGATGTTTTTTTTCCAGGTCAAACAAACACTTTTACATACTCGAACTGGAAGGTGAGGGACTGGTGGAGGTCGCCCCCGGGGCACTGCAGTTGAAGGTCATGACCCTGCCCGGGGGCAGAGATCCTATCATGCAGCCCCAGTTTGCTGGTATCAATGTTGATGTACAGTGGAAATGGAAGATGGGACCGCACCATATACAGTGGGCAGATCACAACCTGCGGGTAATGATCAGGTAATAGTTAGCGACATATATGTATGAAATGAAAAATTATAGTATACTGGTACACTAAGATGGTAATGATTTATGACAAATACATTGTAATAGTTTTGTTTCATGTATGCATTCTGTATTTAAATAACAAAAAAGGACCTCCATCTGTTATATTACCTTCAAATGTGGGCAACTTCCACCACAAAAACTACAGGCTTTTTTAAATATATAAGTGTACCATTAATGAGGCTGTTCAAAAAAGTTTGAGAAACTTCTGTCAACCTCAAACAAATAAAGTGAACTCAGGTTATATAAACATATTAACAGTTGAGCGATAGGTGTACACTTAACAAAAGTTATAACACACAAAATGGAAATTGTTGTATTTTATTTATAAGAATTTCAGCTTGAAATGTCAGCTATGATTATTGGAGTTATACATGCATGTGTTCATACCAAAATAGTGGAAAAAATACGAAAAAATTTCGTGTTTACAATGGCGCAGCTGAAGTTCTTATAATAAACAAAATACAACAAATTTCCATTTTGTTGAGTGTAGACTTCACATATCCATTGCTTGATTTCTCCTCTATTACCCCAAACTAGTCGCAATTCAAATTCATACAAAAAATAAGTGCACTTACAAATAGCTGAGTCCCCCCCTGCACTGTGTGAGTGAACAGTCTGCACCAGACATGGTAGAACTTGTCGTTCTGGGTGAGCTACATGTGTATGGTGGAGAAACATGGTGTTGTAGAAAATCTCAATCTCACAGACATGAGAATTAACTTTTAAACAATGACTAAAAATTAGGCGCGTCGTGGGAAAACCGGTCTTCATGCATGTGCATAAAGTGTCGTCCCGGATTAGCCTGTGCAGTCCACACAGGCTAATCCAGGACGGCACCTTACGCTTTTATGGTATTTTCTGTTTCAAGGAAGTGTCTTCTAAACATAAATCTAAATCCACTGTAGGCAGAAAGTGCCGTCCTGGATTAGCCTGTGCCGACTAAACGGGCTATTCCGAGACGACACTTTACTCACATGCATTAAGTCCGGTTTTCCCACGACAAGCCTCAAATGATGTTTGAAAAATTATTTTAGTAGAGAAATAACTTTAAAAATCGTCCATATTTTCCAAAAACAATTCAATTTTGGCTCAACCTTTTCTTTACTGTAATACAAATTAAATTCCAAAAATTGACCGTATTCAACGAAGTGCAATTTATTTTGTTAAAAGTTGAATTCTCCTTCTGAGGTTCATGAATCAGGATACCTTCACTAAAGTGTTTGCCTTTCTTGCTGCTGAAGCCACAGAAACACTGTTAGACCAAACCCCATTTGAGCCCCAGGGTCTGAACTTGATGCCCTGCACTTGGCCTGGGTCCAGCACATACGAGGGAACCGTGAGCTGGGAGCAAGCGACGGCTCTGTACTCCACTTCCTGGTTGTTCTCCATGGCAACGACCTTGACCTCACAGTGATGGGACAGTCTGTTGGAAACTGTCAGCAGCCCAGATATGGTAACCTAACAACATGAATAACAAATAATTTTAAACTTTTCATGTGGAATAAACATAAAACAAAATGATAGCAAACATTTTAATGGCATTAAAGCAATTGGCAATAGATATCAGAACCACAATAAACCTCTGCAATAAACTTTAAACTCTTTAAAAGCTAAGCAATCAATCAAGAAAATCAGCATTAACCTAACTTATTTGCAAGTAAATTTAACAAGGAAAAACATAACGACAAACCGAATGAAATGACTGTGTTGAAACCAATCTCTGAATTCTCAGAAATACTTGCAGTAAAAATATTTGCTCGAAACTTTGTAATCGAGTAATTTTATTAATTAATATGTGGCTGCAGTGCTCTACCAGCCTACCTGGCACTGAACGTTGGAGATCTGTCTGACGTTGATGACAAGTGTGTACTGCTGTTCGTGAAACGACACCTTTCTAACCATCGTACCCGGGGTGCCGAGCCTGACGGCATCGCACCACTTCCATACGGGCCCGTCCAGACAGATATGCAGCTCCTGGCAGAGGCAAACAAGGGGATAAGATAGTTTTCTAATGCATTGATTTAGTTAAAATTTATTCAGCCCTTAAAATGTTTTTGCTGTAAACAAAAAGCAACAAAAACAACGCTATTGCAGCATTCTGCAGAATGCATGTGACAAGGCACAAACAGAAGGCCAATATTTGGGCCAAAACAAGGCACAAACAGAAGGCCAATATTTAAGCCAAATCAACATGTATTTAATAAATAAACAACACATTGTGTTCAATAACCACACATGCCCTCGGTTAGTGCTGGATAGACTATTTGAATTATTCTAAGTCCAAATTAGATCAAGGTCAAAGTATTGTGGGTAGATATGAGTGGATTGGGAATAGTCATAAGCAAAAACTGTGTAAGTATCCAACAGGGTGTCCACTGAAATTCAGAAATAAAAATCCCTGACGTTTCCCATGACATTTATTGTCAAATTACATAAATAGCGTACATAAATATATGACCACTATTTACCATTTTAAGCAATTTTTCCTATTGTTCACTTCTTATTCTAAACAAATATGATAATTGTATTGGTTTATTGTTTAAATATTTATTAAATTCTAGATTTCACTAATTCATTTTGGATTTGTTCTAATACTTTTGGTCAAATTCCCTGAATTTTCCCTGATTTTTGCCAAATTTTCAATTCCGATTTTCGATTTAAAAAAAAATAATTTAGCCTGTTTTTCAAATTTTTTTTCAAATTTTTTGCCTGTTTTTATAGAGTCGGTGGCTACCCTGTCCAAGTGCTGTAGTAAGCGGGGCTGGTGCTAAATAAAACAGTAAAATCTAGTTAACCAAGAAATAGCCCATTTGAATTATTTTAAGTCCAAATTAGGTCAAGGTCATGGTCAAAGTGAGGTTGGGTGATATCGGTGGATTGGGAATGGTCATCAGCAACAACTGTGTAAGTATCCAAGTGTTATAGCAAGCGGTGTTGGTGCTAAACGAAACAGTAAAATCTAGTTAACCAAGAAAATGTCCATTTGAATTATTCTAAGTGCAAATTAGGCCAAGGTCAAGGTCAAACTGGGTTTGGGTGATATGACTTTAATATGACAATGACTTTACCACTATTCTATCATAAAGAGTTGAAAATAAGAATGGTATAACAAGTAAAAGCTGTAAAACTGCGGAATGAAAGTGATTCTTCTACATTAACTTGCTGTACCTGTTTCATTCTGTGAGACCTCCAAGCATACTGGTGCATCTCCCGTGGTTGAAGCACAAGATTCTCGTCCGTGCCCACCTGACCGAGGCGCAACGTCTGCTGAGTGTCGTTGCAAATCACGTAATGAGCGAAAATCACACAGTCCTCTTGGCTTGGATCAACTGTAAAACACATTTAATCTGCAATTTAATTTTTTTCATTTCAAATTGAGCCATAATCAAGCATGACAGCAAGAATAAAGCAAAATGTCAATCATATATCTGAAATCAAAGACATGTATTTTGTAAAACAATTGTTATTAATGTTTCAAATAGTTTCATGGTTCCCTATTGATATGCCTCTTTTATTCCATAAATTAGGGACAATAAATGTTAACAATTTGTATACACATTCCCTTATTGTAAGAAATGTCATTCCACTTTAATTCAATATCATGAACACACAAAAAAGAAAACAGTAAACATTTTTGCTATTCACTTTGGACAAATGGTATTGGTTGCGGCAAAGAACTTGAAACATATATTTTATATGTCATTAATCAACATGGGCGAGATTTCAGAAACACTTGGGAGACATCAAGATTTAACTATACCTTATTGTTTCCAAATAATCCAGCAAATTTAAGCACTATTTGTATATACAATTTGCCAATCAAATGGAGGAAATCAGCTGAAAGCAGGAAGAATCAAAACAAGGCGCATCGTGGGAAACCCAGGCTTAATTCATGTGCGTAACGTGTCGTCCCGGATTAGTTAATGCAGTCCACACAGGCTTATCCGGGATGACACTTTCTGCATACAGTAGATTTATGTTTAAGTAGAGACTTCCTTGAAACAGAAAATGCCATAAAAGCAGAAAGTGTTGACCCGGATCAGCCTGTGCGGGAGGACACTTTTCGCACATGCATTAAGCCTGGGTTTTCCACATGCTCAAACTCTGAACAAAGGCCTCGAGTGCCAATTGGCAATAAGCTTCACACAGAAGCTAACCTCAAGTTGTATTTAAATGAACATTTCGAATCAAATTTTATATGTGAAATCCAATGATTTCTGTTTACAAAAGGGTACATTGCTAAACATCTAAGCTATATTGACTGGTTTAAGAAATTTTAATGTAAAAGACCTATTTATGAAACAGCTAGAGATATGAGGAATTTTATAAATTTTTAAAATTTACTGAAGCTTTCCCTAAGGAGCTGTGTGAATATCGGCCCAGATCCAACATATATAAGCCAGGGGTGTAGAAAGGATCAACATTATTCACTTGTCCGTGTACAAGTTTAATTATTAGTTAATTGCAAAAAATCTACTTGTCCTCAAACAAAATGACACTTGCCCAAACAAAAATATAGTTTATATTTCTGGCGTTCCTAATATAATTTATATAAATATTTTACAATCTGTTGATATTTAGGGAAAGATCTAGAGCAAAATAGCAGGGTGCTGCACCCTGCTCCTTTTTGGTTCCTTCCTGCTGCCCCTCTGGACTGGTCAACACAGAAATGTTGAATATCTTTTAAAATTTAATATATATTTACAAATACTCAATGACAGATTAATAGACTATGCTTAAAAACCTTTACTACAAGCATTAAACAAATAAATACCCTGAATTTAGTAAATTATTAGAAAATGCCAATAGACTGGTCCGGATTTCCACCCTGCTCCTTTTTAGCAGCCCCCTGTACCTTTTGTGATACTAGATCTTTCCCTAATTTTGTTAAAATATATATGATTACAGTATAATATAATAATTGTCCACGGACAACTTGACAGGAAAAATTAACTTGTCCGATGGTAAAATTACCCGCGACGAACAAGTCGGGCATGGGCTTTCCACACCCCTGTATAGCACTCTAAAATTTGCCTATCAAATGGAGGAAATCTGCTGGAAAGAGAAAGGATCACATCTCTGATATGCCACTGGTGATGACTGATTATCAAAACTGATTATGCGATTGAACACTACCTGTTCCAATCTGTTTCCATGCTTGGGCAGCGCAGGTCAGACTGTGAACAACCCCCTGACCAAAGGTCAAGGTCACGGGGTCACAAGCTATGTCAACATCCACTGTCTGGACTGCAGTGTTCTATGAAGAAAGTGTAGAAAACATTATATTTCGGAACTGATTTACTCTATTCAAATATGATCCTGAAGTACAAGGAAAATCACAGCAACTTATCCAAAATGTGTTTGACAGCTGGAACCGCTGTCTAAATATATAATAAATATGGGTATTTTCAGGGAGGGTGCTCAATTTCCTAAATGTATTAATATAATATCTGAACTGCAAATTAAATAAAAACAAAAATATGGGTATTTGATGGCACAGTGCCAAACTCTGTCATCTCCTTATATTCCATATACAAGATATTATAGTTCTGCCATGAGCCTTTAATATTTTATAAACTTGTGGATCTCATGAAGTGGAAAACATTTCTGACTGCTGGATTGTTGTCTCTTTAAACTTAATGTAATTAAGCATGTTTACACAAGTGGCAAACCAACCAAACTACTTTACAGGATTTAAATTTGTATGCACATGTGAACTGAGGTATGTATGTACATGTATAATTGGACAAAAAAGAATATATCTCTAGTGCAAACAGAAAAGATAATTTATCACATAATCATGCTGGCATTAACTTTAATTTATTTCAACACTGTTGGATAAAGGAAACAATTGCTGTAAAATAACCTCCTCTTGTTGATTTTGTGACATCATTCAGTCCGTTTTCTTTCTGGGTTTTTTCAAAATTAAAACAGAAAATGATATGATAAAGATAAGTTTATTTGCTCGGCACAAAAACGCGAATCACTCGTCAAGGCTCGTGGTTCAGGTTTTCTAAGCCTCGCTAAATACAGTTATCTTTATTCAACACTAACCTAATGTTCTCTATATTTTAAGGGGCGTACCTTGGCCGAAGTTGAGTAAAGCACAATAAGTTTAGTTGACGTTAAATCAATATTTTCTCTGAAAGGCATGCACATGTACAGTGGAAACCCTCAAAACCGGACATCCTCGGGACTATGAAAAAAGTCCGGTTTAGAGACGATTCCGGTTAAGAGAGCAAATAACTAATCCAATCTACTGATGAGTCACTTTACAGATTACAATCAACAGTTCAATAATAATAATAATCATGTATTGTTCTGTTCCATTCTTTTCTAACAACACTTAATTTATTGTTTTATATACTGTTATAAAATATTTAATATTGTATTACAAACAATACAAAACGTCATCATATTCTCAATATTCTTAATACGTATATCAAACGATCAATGTTTTTATTTTGTTTTTAAATTTAATAGCCTGTTTGCAAATGTGCATTTATCTTTTCTATTGTTGCTGTGTCACTACATACGCATTGGTATAAAGGCGAAAAGTAGTCCCAAAAATATGAAATACCCCCGATAAACATAATTATAAAATCAAAGTTTTTATGATAACATGAGATTTATTATTGTACAGCTATTAATGCAGTGCAGTCTGTACCCTAATGTGTGGGTATTTGCTGTTAATGCACGTCAATGCTGTGCCCATGTGACCAGTTTGTCCACAACCTTAATTGTCTCCGGGTACTGAGTTGCGATTTTCACAGTTTGCTTATTTTTCGAACGTGTCTGTTAATTTTTCGCGACTTAAATCAGCAGTACCCAACTGTTGACACTAGACCACAGGTGCGATAAACAAAGACTAGAACGGTTTTGAGGGGTTAAATTACGTGTGACAATAAACAATAATGCTCGAAAGTTAGACTGGTTTCCGGAATTGAGGGGATTACGAGATTGAGATTTTTGACATATTACGATATAGTAATAAAAAAAACGGCTTCAGAGAATTTGTCTGGTTTGGAGAGGATTCTGGTTTAGAGAGGATCCGGTGAAGAGGGTTTTCACTGTATTTACCAATTAAATGTCATTTAACAGCACTATTGTTGCTTTTTCATTAAATTACACAATGCTATAAGCGTCAGACAGTGCATATCTTATGCATAACCAATTTAATTTGTATAACTTGAAAGTCACTGTACCTGAAAGTGCGTCTGTAAGGACACGGTGCCAGATATCTCCACTGGGGAGATCACTTTGTTCACAGTCAGCATCTTGTACTCAAGAATGTCCACACACAGGCTAGTGGAGCCCTGAAACGATAGGATAAACAATATATCACAACTGAAATACACATGTAACAAGCATGCATGGATTGTCGGCCTTGAAGTAACAAGGACACACATGATCATCAGCCATGAAATAACAAGGATACTAATCAGCCATAAAATAAAAAGGGTACAATACAGCCATGAAATAACAAAGATACAATACAGCCATGAAATAACAAAGATACAAAACAGCCATGAAATAACAAGAATAACAAGATTCTGTGTTTGACAAACACACATGCCTCCAGTTGGTGCTGGATAGCCCATTTCTAAGTGCAAAATAGTTCAGGATCAAGGTCAAAGTGAGGTTGGGTGATATGGGTGGATTGCGAACGGTCATAAGTAACGACTGTGTAAATATCCAGAGTTGTAGTAAGCGGTGTTGGTGCTAGACAAAACGGTAAAATCTAGTTAACCAAGAAATGGCACTTCTGAATTATTATAAGTCCAAATTAGGTCAAGGTCATGGTTAAAGTGAGGTTGGGTGATATGGGAGGATTGGGGATGGTCATAAGCAACAACTGTGTAAGTATCCAAAAGTTGTAACAAGCGTTGTTGGTGCTAGACGAAACGGTAAAATCTACTTAACCTTTTTGCAAACGGACAGCAATGAAATAACAAAGGTACAAATCAGCCATGAAATAACAAGGGGTAATACAGCCATGAAACAAGGATACAAAACACTCATGAAATAACAAGGATACAAAACAGCCATGAAATAACAGGGACACAAATCAGCCATGAAATAACAAGGGTACAATACAGCCAGGAAATAACAAGGATACAAAACAGCCCTGAAATAACAAGGATACAAATCAGCCATTAAATAACAAAGATACAAATCAGCCATGAAATAACAAGGATACAAAACAGCCATGAAATAACAAGGGTACAATACAGCCACGAAATAACACAGATACAAATCAGCCATGAAATAACAAGGATACAAAACAGCATTGAAATAACAAGGATACAAATCAGCCATGAAATACCAAAGGTACAATACAGTCATGAAATAACAAGGATACAAATCAGACCTGAAATATTAAGGATAAAAAACAACCATTAAATAACAAGGATACAAAACAGCCATGAAATAACAAGGGTACAATACAGCCATGAAATAACAAAGATACAAATCAGCCATGAAATAACAAGGCTACAAAACAACCCTGAAATAACAAGGATACAAATCAGCCATGAAATACCAAAGGTACAATACAGCCATGAAATAACAAGGATACAAATCAGCCCTGAAATATTAAGGATACAAAACAACCATAAAATAACAAGGATACAAAACAGCCATGAAATAACAAGGGTTCAATACAGCCATGAAATAACAAAAATACAAATCAGCCATGAAACAAACAAGGCTACAAAACAGCCCTGAAATAACAAGGATACAAATCAGCCATGAAATACTAAAGGTACAGCCATGAAATAACAAGGATACAAATCAGCCCTGAAATATTAAGGATACAAAACAACCATAAAATAACAAGGATACAAAACAGCCATGAAATAACAAAGGTTCAATACAGCCATGAAATAACAAAAATACAAATCAGCCATGAAATACCAAGGCTACAAAACAGCCCTGAAATAACAAGGATACAAATCAGCCATGAAATACCAAAGGTACAATACAGCCATGAAATAACAAGGATACAAATCAGCCATGAAATACCAAGGCTGCAAAACAGCCCTGAAATAACAAGGATACAAATCAGCCATGAAATACCAAAGGTACAATGCAGCGATGAAATAACAAGGATACAAATCAGCCCTGAAATATTAAGAATAGAAAACAACCATAAAATAACATGTATACACATCAGCCCTGAAATAACAACAATTAATGTACCGTTAAACTTGTTTGACTTTCTGGATCTTTCCGGGATGACAAAAATGTTTGAGTTACTGAAGTTCAAGCAATCAAGGTTTCCACACTGAGAAGTGAGAAATATACATATAACGAAGTTTGACTGTTAAGAGTATTTAGTAATACTAGATCAGACAATCACTACATAGAGGTGTGAAGCCCTTTCCAGATCTAGCTAGTATAAATTAATAGCACCTAGTATTAGTGACCGACAGTTATGCTCAAGTCATCACTGCTTGTGTTAAAGGCAGTAATTTCATACAAAGGATTTAACCATTTCGATGGGACATACAGATTTGCTTGTGTTATCACTGGTATTTGAGTTATGGATGATCAAGTTGACAAAGTGTTATTGTCTGTCTTAAAATAACCAAACATGAAATGACTGTGAGCCAAGAAATAATAACATTTAATGTATGAAAAATATTCAGCTGTTTTCTTTAATAGGTCATTATAAAAATGTATATATTAAACCATCAATGTTTCTGTTATATAATAGAGATTCACAGAATCATTTACAGACCTGAATGTTTGACTTATTGAGGCTCCCTGCCCAGTGAGACGCAGCTAACAGCAGGTTGTCAAGGGTAACGACCGCAAACTCTCCCGTCGGCTGAAAACTGGGGCTCAGGTAGAAGGGCCGGAGCTTAGAGGGTATTGCTGCAATTTGTAGAAGGTGCATTACATACTGCATTCAAGGCAAAACGTGTTCAATACTTATATTGAACGCAGTTAATATTCATCATAGACTTTGTTTATGTACATTTTCAAATTGACAATAAATGCATTACAAAATTAGACTGATAACATAGCATAAACACTTAATATTTTCACATGTAAACCAGGTAGAAGACTTTAATCAATTTATTGCCCCTGTTTATTGCATCCCAGACTCTTCATAAGACACTTATTTATTTTTTACAGGGTAGAACCAGAATTTATTGTTCTCGTGTGCAGATATTGAACTTATGACCCCAAAACCATTTGGAAGACACCATTTTAGTACACCAATGGGGTATGACAAGACAAGACCTTTACAAATGTTTTATATTTTAATGCCTATAAAAATAACACATGACAAACATGATTGAACAGAAAAGACCTTTTCCAACTGTCTTTTATATGTTAATGCGGATAAAATCAAACATAATAAAAATTGAACATTATTGAAATTATATTTCAATGGAAACATGCAATAAATCACCTTTTCCAAGGCAGTGCAGATGGTTGGACAGGTGTATTTCCAGGCTCTCCACTGTGAAGCCCAGCTGCACTAACGGGATTAAACATGGCACAAAACACGAATCCACCTTCACTGAGGCAGCCAGGGAGGCAGGGGGTACCAGCACCTCATCTCTGTACAACCAACAAATGGTCCAGATTAATATTTACCAGTTCTGTCGAAGTACGACAATGTACAACCAACAAACGGTCCAGATTAGTATTTACCAGTTCTGTCGAAGTACGACAATGAAAAATACTGGCACAGACTCTTGTTTCAAACTACTTGCTGCACTCGATACAAGAAACTATTTAATGACAGCTAGTATAACAAATCAAACTAATATCAAGAATTGTCTCGACTATTCATACCTGTTTGTCAAAGTACATAATGATCCTGAAGACGTGTGAAGTTTCAATTAAATATCTGTAGTAGTTACAGGGACATACATGTAATAGTACTTGCACCCAATCTTTAACCTGAATATTTCTAAGTACACAAAGAGGCATAATTCTGCTAAAATGCTGGGCACAGTTATGGGCCTTGGCCAATGACCTTGCATAATGACCCTGAAGACATTGTAAAGTTTTAATTGAATATCTGTAGTAGATATAGAGATAAGAACTTGTTGCATGCAAACTTTGACCTGGATTTGTACATGTACATAACAGGGCATAATTCTGCTAAAATGCAGGTCAGAGGTATGTGCCTTGGTCAGTGACCTTATATAATGACCCCGAAGACATGTGTGGAGTTTCAATTGAATATCTGTAGTAGTTACTGAGATATGCACTTGTTGCACGCAAACTTTAACTAGAGCATTAAGTCGACACCAACCAATGGTTGAGTACAATAGCTCCGACTACTCGGTGAATAGTCAAGCTTAAAAGCATACTAAGTTTCAATTTACCAAATATAAATTTATAACTGCCAAGTACTAATTTCATCATCATGCGTACATTGATAAAACATAAACCCTCATGTGTCAAACTTGGCTTCATTTCATGACAATGGAAAAAAGCTCAAAACTGATTATAATGACCTCATTTGGTTTATTTTTGAGATGTTTAGCATACAACACTTATCAGGCCTTACTCGTCTGGGTTTGGAATGATCAGCCTCCAGATCTGAGCCGCCGCAAGGTCTCGAGTGTCAGCATGGCGTACCTCCGGGAGAACCATTTCTGAGACATCATTCTCGGACAGACTCATTTCAGCGTAGTCAACGAACTGCGCAATGAGACTCTCCCAGTATTGCAGACGACAAGCAACCTGGGAGAAGTAGACGAATAATATTTAACTTAGCTACTAGTGTATAATTATTAAGTGTATACCTATAATAACCAATACCGGTAAGGTACGCAGTAAGAACCACTTATATAAATATCACCTTTTATTTAATGCACATAAATTAATTACAGTTATTAAAAACATTCTATATGATGTTACTGAGAACGTTGCGTTAATTCTTTGTCCATGGCACAACATCGGCTTAGCTGAAAGATTTTTGTGTGAACAAAATCAAACTTCTCACAGTGTTTTGTGGTTCTTTGATGTGTTCTGTATTAAAGGGAACTGGCGTAGATGTGAGACCAGAAATAACCCTCGGTGTACTGTAACCCCATGTCATTGTAGAGTTACCTTCCCTGTCCAGGTTACAAAACACTATTTCTCCTAGATTTGGCACTAGGTCGGTATCATCTGGAGATAAAGAAAAGATCCAACCATATATAAAACTATAGATACTACATGTGCATGTAGCAGGATTTTATAAAATCTTAATTTCATTTTTTAGCTCAGTAATATATTTTGAGGAAAGAACAGAAATAACACCTATAAACAATGTGTTTTTTTACGCGAAATCAGCAAAGACAAAATAAACAAACAAAGAAATATTTATGCTATCATCCATATATAATACAAATCCATGAATAATACGCACCCTAATTATGTTGTTTTTTTTTTGTTTTTTTTTTGGGGGGGGGGGTTGGACCTGTATATATGAAGTAATATACATGAACATTTTATGCTTTGGTACATAATGTAGACAATCTGTTTTCTTGCATAAATTGATAAATAATTTTTTTATTTATCGTTTATCGGCCAATAAACAACGATTTGGAGTTCTGATGCATAGCAATTAAACCATGATGGCATTAGCCCGAGTTGTTTAATAGCCACGCATCAGAATGACAAAGAGCTGTTTTATTGGCCAATAAACAACGATAATGGGAAAATAATTTGGATTCAAACATGATTTGACATATTTTTGCGATTGTAATTGGGACTCCTTTTTACTATGCTCCGCTCAAAATCGAAACTTCTTTTTGCGTTGTTTATGGGTTGACAACGATATTTTTGTTCTTTGTCTATTAGCGAGTATCATGTTAGAAAAAATGTCGAATATTCCATCTGATATGAATATTGGAAAATGCTTTGTTCTTTATTTTATTATTGATTAGACTAGGTTTTTGACACCTATTTTTCAAGTTCATGTATTTGTTACCAAGTCACACCATACTGATTCAATTTTTACGATGATAACATAACAGAGACGTATTCCTATTTTACCATCACTCATTCTGTACTGGTACGCCCCACTTCGAAGGTCGTCTGACGAACTGTGAACAACAAACTCCTGGGAGCCAGTCTGCGTAGCTGGCGCTGTATCGTAACTTCCTGTCTTTGATTTTGATTGGTGATCATTTGAGTTGAATATCTCCTATTGAACACATTAAAGTCAGAGTGCATTATATATGACGTGTTATTATTCCTTCAGAAATAAGTGAAATCCAGTCAGACACAGAAATTGACAACAGTGCACATACATGTTTAAATGAATATTATTGTACGGGTTAAAATTGTTTACATGAAAAAAAGATTTATAAAAAAAATCAAAATACATATGGATTACACTAAAATAAATGGTGGCACAATGAATGTTAAACATGTTATATACACATTTTTCTCATTAATATGAGCCTGTTAGCCATTGAATGGAAAGAACTGTACTGGAAGTCACAACCCCAACATCTATGCATATTTTTTGTTTTTACTGAATTGTGTTTTACCTTTGAGAATTCTGTGATATGATCCAACACCATCTGCAAACACAGCACATGCTCCTGACCCAGATTCACAGTCACCATGCCCGTTGCGATAGTAACCACAGTTTGGGACAGGAAGTGGGTGTTGCCATGGGACACAATGGTGTATGTTCCGTCTGCTTTCAGAGAACACGGACCCAGCAACGGCAGCTGCCGATTATTCAGAGCCGTCTTCAACATGCAGTCACGCAGGTAAGCATTCATGATTATACCAGCAACTTCACCTGTAATTAGCATAAGGATACCTTATGAGGGTCTAGTCACATAAGGAATTACTTCGTGATATGGGAAATGTACTGAATTAAGCCTATGTGAAAAGTAACTAACAATATTCATTGTTAATGGCTTATTACTAGGCCTAGTACTAGGACTACACATCAATGAAAAATGCATTGATATAAAGTTTTTCTACAACATTTACAACCAAAACTAAACACTTTCAAAACACATATTTTACTACATAAAATGTATAATACCAAGCTAAATATAATTTAAAATTTCTTGGCTACTATTCACTGATAGCCTCAGGTTAAAGTTCAAACATTCAAGAATGTTATTAATATACACACTATTTCACTGCAAACTCACATTGTAAAACTGCCATCGTAAAGGCCACACCTACCTTTCTCTCCATGGGTAAAACCAATCTGCAATTGAAGATTACTGAATGATGATGTCACTTCCGGCTGCTCATCACATGACTTTGTTTCCATGGCAACCACAATCTGTTCAGTTTGCAGGACTACTGAGTTCACATTTCTAAACACGGCTGCAAAATAAAAGGAAATTGCTTTTACACTTGTACAAATGCACAAGACATTTATTAAAACATTATGATTTAAAAAACATTTTCACACAAATTCATAACATTTCAAAATAAATGGAGAATAATTAGCAAATATAATTAAAGATTCTAGGATTGAGTACAAAAAGACATCATTATATAAATATACATATATATCCTTGATATAGAAAAATTAACTAGTATGAGGGCTGTTTCATAACTTAGTGGAATTACTCTATGTCTTCTACGTTAGGTTATTTATTGAAAAACTAAATACATCTTATGATCCGTTTACTTATGACTGACTTTCAGGCCAACAATTATAGTGATACACAGAATAGTTAATTTTTAATGGAACATTGAACAAGAGTACTTGAAGCACGCCGACGTCAATTTAACGTCACCTAATCCTCAAATTGAAGAGTGCGGTTCCCTTTCTCGACGTAGTCACCTGTAGCAACACACTTTCAATGTCTATTTACCCACTGGCCAAATTTGACATACAACCAATCGTTAATGAATGATGAAATAATGTCTCTCAATTATTGAGCAATTCTAACAATGTTTTAAAGCGTTGTCTTCTCAGTTCATTTGTAAGGTCGGGAAATGAACGTCCATAGGGGCAAAGTCCAGACTGTAGGGAAGGTTTCTACCTTTGCTAAACCGCGCATGCCATTTGTACACAAATGTCTTTCAACACTTTGGTAATGTATCTGAGTTTTTGATTTGTTTAAATCTTTCTGCCAAAGATCGTTTGAGTACAACTCAAAATTTGACAACAGAACATTACTCAACATCGTCCGTTGACGTCAAGCGATTAAGCGAAGTCATGGCAATAAAACGATGCTGGGAGGTAACCGTTGAACAGGAAATGACGTCGAGACGTGATGCTAACATCAGGCGCATTTGCGCCAAAAATGCATCACGTTTGACTATTCGACAGCACTTTGAGTGCATTTCAAATGTATAAACTCTGGCATGCTTCAAGTTGCTAAATAGTGGTTGCTATAGATACCACTAAATCTTCCATAAATGAACAAAAACGAAAAGGCATTATAAAATATCATCGGATATGTGTAAAACAACTTGTTCATTTGTTTTCATTTTAGTTGATTGAAAAATGAACTTTTGAGAAGAGAATTTCGCGAATTTGTGAAACAGCCCTCGTATTCAATGTATGCAAAATGCAAACACACTTTAAAAAGTAGAACAACTTTTTAACATTTGTTTTTGTTTTGTATACAATAAACAAGAGATGTTTGTAAAACATGCATGCCCCCCCCCCCCCGACTTGCGGCTAAGTTGTGAATATGTGCAATTGTTAAGAAATTGTGTTAATATGCAATTCCAAGCGAGGTCTCGATATATGGTATCTATGTATGAAGTTTCATTAAAATATCTCAATGCTTGTCAAGTTATTGAGCGGAAACCATTTTTTCTATTTTTAGTAACGGTGACCTTGACCCCACCCACCCTATATGCAATCCCAAGCGAGGTCTCAATATAAGGTATGCAATCCCAAGTGAGATCTCAATATAAGGTATCTATGTATGAAGTTTCATTAAAATATCTCGGTGCATTCTCAAGTTATTGAGCAGAAACCGTTTTTCTATTTTTAGTAATGATGACCTTGACCTTGAACCAACCCACCCCATATGCAATCCCAAGCGAGGTCTTAATATAAGGTATCTTTGCATGAAGTTTCATTAAAATATCTCTATGAGTTCTCAAGTTATTGAGCAGAAACCGTTTTTCTATTTTTAGTAACGGTGATCTTGACCTTGTTCCCACCCACCCCATATGCAATTCCAAGCGAGGTCTCGATATAAGGTATCTATGCATAAAGTTTCATCAAAGTATCTCTATACGTTCTCAATACCGTTTTTCTATTTTTAGCAACGGTGACCTTGACCTTTGACCTGTTGACCTCAAATTGTACAGGCGTCTTCCTTTCCTCCTAAGTAACCAGCATACCAGCTTTCATGATCGTAGGTCGAAGCGTTCTCTAGCTATCGTGTGGAAACGAATTGATCTACGGACAGACCGTCCATCCGACCGACCGACCGACGGACAGGTGCAAAGCCAGATACCCCCACTTCTTCGAAGGGGGGCATAATTAGTTATTTTCACAACATCAAATATATAAATGTATAATATTTTGACTTTATATAGACAATCATTTTATTTTAAGTATATTTGCTAATAATTATACTTTTATTTTATAATTTAATAATGATTTTGGATGGTAATGTCCCTTTATTTAATTGTGAAATTATTCAAACTCATGGCAGTGTTTACTCTTCAGTTACCACTGCCACCACGAGTTAAAAGCTTACAGATTTTGAAGTTTTCACGGGAGAAGATTATGAGGAGATTGAAGATTTTTTTTATTTTTAATTTTAGTTGTATCATTATTCTTTTATAACAGTGACACAGACATGCTGCATTATTGGTCCAGGTATATACATAGTGAGTTAAAATGAAAATCATAAAATAAATAAATAAAAAAGTAAACATAACAACGCAAGGATTTTACGTTATCCATGTTTTTATCATGTGCTTGTCTAAGTGTTTGCCTACAGGGTTTTAATGAGCAATGCTCGGATACAGTTAAATCTCTGCGAGGAGGTTGGAAAATATTCTTACCAAGTTGCTTCCCTTGATTTCTTTCTGACTCTTCTTTGTGTGGTTTTGGTGATGACCTTTCTCCTTTGCTGACCTTTGACATTGGCACGACCTTATCCACAAACTGCAATGCTTGTTTCAATTTGGAAAATGATATCTTTGCACGTAGTGGTCTCTCAAGCCGTAAATAAACATTGGCTGAAAAACACATTTGTCTTTTCTCACTTAATAATTAAAACAAGAACTGTTTGTAAAACAGGTATGCTCCCTCTATGTCAAACCTTTAAAATTTAAAATATCAAGTTTGGTGAAGATCGGATTAAAACTGTTGGACTTAAACAGCAAGAACGGCCATAATAACAGCCAATTTTAGATAATAATTCTGCAGCTGCTGGGGAATTTCGGTTGATTATCGAAGTTGGCTGAGATATTATGCCAACAAACATTTTCATCAAAATTGGTGAAGATCAGATGAAACAAGTTTTACTTATAAAGTGGAAACAAACAAGGTCTACCAATAACAAAACTATTATACTCAGCCATCTTCGATGGGGGCCATACAACTATTAATATAACATTGAGTTTCAAAAGGTGACCTATTGCTGTTATAGGCTAGGCCCGGCTTGCTTAGTTGGAAGAACAATGGACTGTCATTCCGGGGTTCTTGAGTTCACTCCCCAGCCCAGCCACATGAATTGTGTCGGGATTGGTCATGAAATTATTATTATTGGCAATAACCACAATAATAGCCATTTATTTCATAGGTAATACAAATTAGATTAGTATAACTTAGCATTCAAACATTCTGTTTCAATGTTTCAGTGAAATTTCCTCTGTCCGTACCTGGCCCATTCATGAAGTCTGAGAGCCCCAGGGTATAAAGACTGGGGGGTATGCCTGTCTGGCGGTGGAGGCGCCCTGCCCTGCTCTCCAGCCAGTACACGGAGAAGTCAGAACAGTCCGGCAGCAACCTTGCATCGGTCACTGCAAAACAATACATACAATAGATAGTTACTAATTCAATGTTTAAATGCTTATATGTAATTGGTACATGTGTATAAAGTTAAACTTATCAATATGAATACCATGCTACATAATCTATTGTACAGAAAACACAAATATAGCACAACCATAAGATTTTTATTGTTTCAACTTTATGGTATTGTGACTTGATGACTTCAAATCAAAAACAGTATAAAAAAACAAGACGGCGAAGTGGGGTTGCTTACACCATACATGGAAAATATTTGGGCAAGTAGTTGTCATTATTACAGCCACATTAGGCAAACTTCCCACAGTCATGGAAGTCACGTTTCTAAGTGTGACCACTACAGCTCTCGCTTGAGCATTTTGTACTAGGGTGAGTTACTATGGGACTACAATACATGGCAAAGAGTATATGAGGCGCGTCATGGGAAAACCAGGCTTAATGCATGTGCGTCAAGTGTTGTTCCGGATTAGCCTGTGCTGTCCGCACTTTCCACCTACAGTGGATTTATGTTTAAAAGAGACTTCCTTGAAACAAAAATACCAAAATACTGCACAGGCTGATCCGTGACGACTTTATGCACTTTATTTCCCATGACAAGCCTCATATGTATTAAAACCATACCCTCCAGTCAGTGGTATCATTACAAGAGATGTTTGTAAAACACGTATGCCCCCCCCCCCCGACTTGCAGCCAAGTCGTCAATATGTGCAACTGTTATGAGATTTTTTGAATATTGTATGTGCACATTAACAGATGGGGAGGAAATTAAAGCTGATGCTTTAGAAAGTAAATATAAAGCTGAAAGAAAGATAGAGTATAATTATGGAATTATTTTTACAGTCTATTAAATAAAGATGCCAGTTTCCTGTTTGATTTAAACATCAAATAGGCCAAAACATCTCTAGATATCGTGCGGAAACAAAATCGTCTACGGAGAAAACAGTTTTCATGTTACAAGCCCCTGTGACCTTGACCTTTGACCTGTTGACCTCAAAATTGATAGGCGTCTTCCTTTCCTCCTGAGTAACCAGCATATTAACTTGGATGATCGTAGGTCAAAGCGTATTTTACATATCATGCGGAAACGAAATGGTCTACAGAGGAAACAGTTTTCATGTTACAAGCCTCTGTCACCTTGACCGTTGACCTGTTGATGGGCAGCATCCTTTCCTCCCAAGTAACCAGCATACCAACTTAAATGATCGTAGGTCAAAGCTTTCTCTAGATATCGTGCAGAAACAAATTTCATGTTACAAGCCCCTGTGACCTTGACCTTTGACCTGTTGACCTCAAAATCACTAGGCGTCTTTCTTTCCTCCCAAGTAACCAGCATACCAACTTAAATGATTGTAGGTCAAAGCGTTCTCTAGATATCGTGCAAAACGATATAAAAAGAAAATCAGTGATGTAAGAAAAGTTAACTTAGCAATTTAGTTTTTTTATTTCAAAAACAAACTCTAAGCTACTATGTTTAATTTATATTATACTCATTCTCATTGTTTGTAGTATAGAACATTATAGTAAGTGTGTCATATTCACTCATTAAGAAATTTCTTATACTTGGGATAAGTAGGTCCTCTGATGCCCCCTTGATCAGCACATCATAGCTAGACGTCTCAAACTTCTGTTGTTCCCGCTGCAAGGACAACACGGTGTGGGGCTGGGAGATGTAGAAGAACAGGAAGGGTCGAATGCACGCAGTCCCCTTCTCAATAACCCTTTCCTGGGCCGCAGAGTCCAGTTCATACATGTGGAGCAGATATGGGTCAAGACCAATAGGTGACGCTGAAAAGCTGTCAGTAATATGAAGGTCATTAGTGGATTCAGTGTCTATTTTCCACTCTAAATCTTGTTTGTTAGGTTTATTTTTCTTTCTGGCTGACACTGGTTGCTGAGCATTCTTTTTAATTTCCGTCACTACAGTTTCATGGGAATAAAGTGTACACGAAATCCGACCTGCAGTCAAAAGTAGGTCAACTGGTGTCATGGTAACACTAGTAGTGTGTTTATTATGTGCTTTGTTTTCCAAATGTGACTTAGTCACTGTCACATTCGATATTTCACTTCCAACTCCACTGTCCTGTACGTAATCTTTCTCCTCTGCACTTATGTCACTTCTGTCTTCCCTTGGGTTGAATGACCTAAGAATGTCCTTGACCTTTTGTTGCATCAGCTGAATCTGATTGGTACTCAGATTGAGGTCAAGGTCACTCACAATATTCAACTCAAGCCCGTATCCGCATACAAGACTTGTCTAAAATAGAATAAATGGTAATATAATGGTACAGTAGAACAGTTACTTACAATACACATATATACATATATATCTATATCTGATCAAGTAAAACTCTTACTATATTTTTCGATACATTGTGTCTTAATGCACATACTGTACAAAGACAATGTCTTTAAAAGTAGACCAGTCAAATCAATGTCGTCATGTTTTAAGTAGATGGTTGAGTTTGCTGGTAACCTGATTCATAGGCATATAATATCTTATATTTTTTTTATTTATTTAAGTAACTATCTCTTCTCAAACTGTCAAAGAACATCAGTTTTAACACTTGACCGATATCATTTCAATAAGTTATACAAGAAATGTGGAAATTCCATGAAAAAACCAATTTTTCGAACACAATGCCTAAAATTTAGTACTATAATAAAACTAGAAACATGGCCACGCCACAGAACCAGGTTTTTAATCTGATCTGATTCTCAACCTGACTGAGTATGGTTTCATATGAACGAAAGGATGGTATTTATAGAAACTATGTGTATAGCCAGGTTGAAGCCAAACAATATGAATGAAAATTTACTGAAATAGTTGAAATGACAATCTACTCTTGACCCCACCAAATGCATATATATCCCAAGCGAGGTTTCAATATAAAGTATCTATATATGAAATTTCATTGAAATATCTTAGATCGTTCTCGAGTTATTGAGTAGAAACTGTTTTTCTATTTTTAGTAATGGACAGGTGACCTTGACCCCACCCATACCGAATGCAATCCTTAGCGATGTCTCAATATAAGGCATCTTTATATTTAGTTTCATTGAACTATCTTAATACATTCTAGAGTTATTAAGTGGAAACCATTGTCTAGTTTAAGTAACACTGAATTTGACCTTGGCCCCCCCACCGCATATATGATCCCACGCAAGGTCTTGCTATAAGGTATCTATGTATGAAGTTTCATTACAACATCTCAATTTGTTCTAGAGGTCTTCAGCAGAAATTGTATTTCTATTTTTAGTAACGGTTACCTTGAGTGTGACCCCATACATCACAGAAGCATTCCCAACCAAAGTTTTGATTTAAGGTACTATATGCGAAGTTTCATTGCAATATCTCATTTTGTTTTAGAGTTATTGAGCAGAAACCATATTTCTATTTTTAGTGATGGTGACCCTGACCTTGACTCAAAACATCCCATATGCAATCAGAAGCGAGGTCTTGATACAAGATATCTATATATGAAGTTTCATAACAATATCTAAATTCATTATTAAGTATCGATACTTATGCCCATATGCAATCCCAAGCAAGGTCTTGATATAAGGTATCTATGTATTAAGGTCCATTACAATAGCTCAAATAGTTCTTGAGTTATTGAGCAGAAACCGTTTTTCTAATTTGAGTGACAGTGACCTTGACCCCACCAAATCTATGCACAATCAAAAGCAAGGTTTTGATATAAGGTATCTATGTATGAAGTTTCATTATAATAGCTCAATTCGCTCTTGAATTATTGAGCAGAAACAGTTTTTCTATTTTTCGTAACAGTGACCTTGACCCCACCTAACCCATACGCAGTCCCAAGCGAGGTCTTGATATAAGATATCTATGTATGAAGTTTCATCAAAATATCTCCATTCGTTATTAAGCGGAAACCCTAGTTGGACGCCGCCCGCCCGACCAACGACATACCCCAATCTAATAACCCAAATTTTTATAAGAAACATTTGGTTAACAACTCACCAGGTACTGTCCATACACTGAAGGCATGTAGTTGACAATTGCAGGGGCCACTACCAGCCTCAAATCACAAGGGGAAATTACTGGGAACAGCTGGATCTCTGTGTGCTCAGCCCTGGAAAAGTACATATGTGGCATGTCGTGGGAAAACCAGGCTTAATACATGTGCGTAAAGTGTCGTCCCAGATTAGCCTGTGCAGTCTGCACAGGCTAATACGGGACGGCACTCTTTCCGCCTACAGTGGATTTATGTTTAGAAGAGACTTCATTGAAACAGAAAATACCATAAAAGCGGACTGCTAATCCGGGGGCTAATCCGGGAAGACACTATACGCACATTCATTAAGCCCGGTATTCTCACGACATGCCTCGTATAATGATTGTACAAGAGAAGTAAAGAGTTGTATAAGATAATGCTTTAATGATATTATAACTTATGATATCAACATAACCAAGCAACGGACGATACGCTATGGGATTTATAACCATGCCTACTTAGGTCGAACTCCTACAAAAACCGTTGACAGAATACAAATGGGGCGTGTCGTTGTAAAACCGGACTTTTTTGCATGTGCGTAAAGTGTCGTCCAATATTAGCCTCTGCAGTCTGCACAGGCTAATGCAGGACGGCACTTTCCGCTTTTATGGTATTTTCTGTTTCAATGAAGTCTCGTCTAAACATAAATCCACTGTAGGCGGAAAGTGCCGTCCTGGATCAGCCTGTGCGGACTGCACAGGCTGATCCAGGATGACACTTTTCGCAAATGCATCATGTCAGGTTTTCCCACGACGCGCCTCAAATGTTTTAAAAGCCATGTCCATCAAACAATTGGGTCCTTGCTTTCTGTATGGCTAAACACGTTGTCAATCAAATAAGGTCAATTCTTTGCTGTTGCAAAAGATTTTCTGAATTTACAGTTAAACAGTTGAATCCCATTTTCTTTAAGTAAACAATAACACAGCAAATATATCCACCTAATGAGCAGGGAGTTCCACTCAACAGCCGGAACCTGGCTAGACGGCGTTCGTGCAGCACTTGCGCCCACGTCCTGAATGTGTTTCTCAAAGTCTGACCAGCACCCTGAAACATATAGAGGATATTTGTTGATTTCGGTAAAGGATCGCATTTTATTTCACAAGTGGTCACAGAAAAAAAAAAATTCACCAGTGGCGTAGCCACGAGTGAAAATATAGTTTTCTATGACCACGGGTGAAATAAATATTCGATTATTCCCTAAAATCAACAAATTTTCTTTTTATTTTATGCTTATGGACAATAAATAAATAAAATTGCACAAGATAAGCTTAAATGTTACACATTTGTGTATTCTGACGTCATAAAAATTACGTCATAAATGGTTCCAAAATTGTTTATTACAAGTATGGTGGAAAAAAGTGCCATAATTTGTGCAAAGATGTCGCTAAATTAAATTTGTGTTTAATTTTATTGCGTGTTTTTGTAAACAAATGTATGCTAATACTATACATGTATTTACATTTGCCAAGGGAGGTAAACTCATACTGGTAGATCGTTGCTATTGATAGAAAAATAGTGTGTTTTATGTTATATTTTCACTCCAGTGAATATATAAAATCTTATATTTTCACTGCTCCAACAGTGAAAATATACCATTTTATTTCATCAATAAAATTTGATATTTCAATGAAAAGCATATAAAGGGAATGGTGGTGGGGCCCTCGCCTAAAAGGGAATGGTGGTGGGGCCCTCGCCTAAAAGGGAATGGTGGTGGGGCCCTCACCTAAAAAGGGAATGGTGGTGGGGCCCTTCAGAAGGCAAAAACGACGTCATTTTTTATGAAAAGGGGAAAATTTTACAACTCATAATTTAAGTCAGATTCAATACTTGACTCTAATTTACCCTTTTCTTGCTTATCACAGTTGTCAACATTATTTATTAAATCAAAAGAAATCAAAATGGAAGTACAAAACTGGAGGCCTAAACAACTGTGCGCGATAATCGAGGTAATTTTTTTCCCTACGTTTTTGCAAAAGTAAGGTGACAATATATACTTTTTCAGGAGGGGATTGGGGCCCATCATTGGCCCTAAAATGGTAATAAAAAACACTGCCTGTATTCAACCAAGGTTTAGATTGGTGACTTGTTACAATGTTTAACATAATTTTTTATGAGCAGTGAAATCAATAATTTATGTGTTTTCAGCAAAAAATACCAAACCACAACAAACCCAACATGAATGCATTTAACAATTTTACTCTAATTTATTTCCAATAGCATTGGTAAAACCTGGGCTGGTATTTATAAAGGATCTTAGTTGAAAATGAAGAAAAATCTTTAAATTCTCAAATTTAATTATTGGATTTTCTGACAAAGTAATGCATTTCTGGAAAATGTTGACACATAATTTACAATATAATTCAAAGTGTATTAATATCTAGAATTAGTCATGCAAACGTTCCAAAGCATAGTGTTTTAAACACAAATTCTAATTTTGACTTATGTTCAACTTAAGTTAAAAATGACTTAAGAATCTTGATACATATGGGCCCAGTATATCAAAGAAGTAACAAAAAAATAAACATTTTTTACAGTCCAGTTGGGAATGGGTAAAGTTCGCATCTGATTGGTAATTTTCATGTCATAATATCTTGAACAAGAGCTGTCAGAGGACAGTGCGCTCGACTAAAGTATTTCAGTTGGTACATATTTTGGATAGTGGAAGGGGCATAAATTTGTTAAAATACGAAACTTTTAAGTGAAGCCTTGTATAGTTTATACATTTTTGGAACAAAAACTTTAACAACAAAGTCTATGTAAAAAGTGGGCTGACTCTGTCAAAATACAAAACAGAGTTAAGGGTAATATTGCCCCTGATACTAGAGTGATGACAAAGGTTAGTTGCAAGTTTCAAGTGAATAACTTATCTAGTTTTGAAGTTACAAAACTTTTGAATATAAACTTTAACCTGAAAATCTATGTGAAAAAGGGGCATAACTCTGTCAAAATACAAAACAGAGTTATGGGTAATGTTGACCCTGATTCTAGAGTTGATGACAAAGGTTAGTTCCAAGTTTCAAGTGAATAGCTTTTGTAGCATTGAAGTTACAAAACCTTTGAATATAAACTTTAAACAGAAAATCTAAGTGAAAAGGGGGCATAACTCTGTCAAAATACAAAATAGAGTTATATGTAATGTTGCCCCTAATACTAGAGTTGATGACAAAGGTTAGTTCCAAGTTTCAAGTGAATAACTTATGTAGTTTTGAAGTTACAAAACTTTTGAATATAAACTTTAACCAGAAAATCTAAGTGAAAAAGGGGCATAACTCTGTCAAAATATAAAATAGAGTTATGGAGAATGTTCACCCTCACACTGGAGTTGATGACAAAGGTTAGTTCCAAGTTTCAAGTGAATAACGTATGTAGTCTTGAAGTTACAAAACTTCTGAATATAAACTTGAACCAGAAAATCTAAGTGAAAAAGGGGCATACCTCTGTCAAAATACAAAACAGAGTTATGGGGAATGTTGCCCCTGACACTGGAGTTGATGACAAAGGTATATTCCAAGTTTCAAGTAAATAACTTTTGTAGTTTTGAAGTTACAAGACTTTTGAATAAAAACTTTAACCAAATTCAGACGTGGACGCGGACGCCGAAGCCGGGGGTAGTAGGATAGCTCACCTATTCTTCGAAGAGTCGAGCTAAAAATGGGAAAAAAATATGTGATGATAAAACGTCAATTTACTACTGATTTTAACTAGTGGCATATTCGTTTAACTTTGGTTTTCAATGGTTTGTATTCATGCTTTCAATGTAAATATATCTTATGTAAACAGGAATTTGTTACCACAATTTGGGAATTATTTGCAATCCAATCAGGCAAAATACAGCTTTTAGCAATTGGAAATTAGAAATTTACAGGACATGTCTAAAGAACAGTCTTTGACATAAACCACCAACTGGAAGCCCTGGATAAGAAAAAATAATATACATTTTTTTTTCTTCATTTCGGACAATTTCAAAGTAGATTTGGGCAAGATGAAATTTTATGGCTTAGGCCCAAAAGGAACATTCCTTCCAAAATGTTATTGTGAAGACTGAAAGAAATCACTGCCTGGTCCCACCTGAAGATAGACTGAGCCCTTTAAGGTCCAGCTGGTACTGTCTGTCTGTCAGAGCGGCCCCTGAATCTGACGTGACCCCTAACTGCACTGCTTCCTGATACAGCTTCTTCTCTATGGCATACCGGGGCAGAGGGTTGTCTGCATTTGGGGTCATCGTCATACTATGAATCTGGGAAACATACACAGAAATTTTCAATCCAATCACGATGCAAAAACTACTAATAAGTACGCATAATTTCTGTTAATAAAATTATTTGTATAATTAGAAATATAATGGCTGCAGTTGTAAGTAATCAAAGATGGGCGTAGTATGGAAGTACAATACACAAGCTACACAAATGTTTAAGGAAGGGTTTTGCAAATGAAATCTATGCATACAAATATCAGTACTTAATAAATGTTATTCCCATAAAAATTGTATAGTGTAAAGTTCACAGTATCGCATAGTTTGAATACCAGTCAGTAACATACTATTATAGATCAAGATTTTCTTAAAGCATGACAATAATATCTGCAGACAAAGAATCAAAGATTATTATTCCAAAACCTGGAACAGTAGCATGTCGTGGTCAGCAGTTATTCGGAGAGTTTCTACTGCAGTCCCACCAGGTTTGCTCCCATCGGGACCAGGCACAAAGAGACGCATGCATTCAAAGTCAGCATATATCAAAGGCAAGTTACTCGACGTAAACCAAGGCACTGCAGAACTCTCCTCTATGACTGTAGTCTTAGACCTCTGGCGTTGAGGTTTGGCTTTCTGGGATTCTACGGCGGCAAGGTTCTGCAGCAAGCTGGATACAGGATCTAGGTTCAATATCAAGTCACAGGGGGCCATTGTCACACACAGCTCACTGACATATTTATGATAAAAGAACTTCCCAAAAGTGTCACCTAGCGCATTAGGTTCACCCATAGGTGTTTCGATGTTCAGCTTTTGCAGACGTTTTTTCAGATTCCTTCGAAGAGCTCTAGTAAACGTGAGACTAAGAAACCCATGGCCGATATCTCGGCTAGCAGGGTTGCTCGAATTCATGGCTAAGCCCGAAAGATTGGAGCCCGAATGCAGACGGTCTGTCATCCAGGTGTGTGATGTCACTATGTGGGTATCATGTGACAGGTTACCACGGCAACACATCAGTATTCCTCCATATCTTCCTTTCTGCCAGGGTTCATTTGGGCTGAAATAAAATGTCACAATTCACGCATTCATGCATCTAATACATGTATATCATTAATCGAAAAAATGTGCAAACGCGAAGGTTGACAATTAGGGGTTAACAAATATGATAATTGTTTAAAATATATAAATTTATAACCATATAATAATATTTATTGCCATAAAAAAGGTAAAATATTATATTTTCAATGAACAGAAAACAAGCAGACAATTTTAATAAATCAAACCTTGCCAGCATGCACCTTTTATTACAATTCCTTTTATTTAGAGGCTGTGTCAGCATAACATCCGTAGTTAAAATACATATAAAGTAGGGATGGCAATGAATATTCGAATAATGAAAACTATTCAAATATTATTTAGCTATTCAAATACTTACCTGATCATTAATATAATTTAAATATGTGTGTTGAATACAGTTGTCAAAACTACAAGAAACTCGTATCTTCAACAGTCCACTTCTAAAGTGCCACATACCTGGTTTTTGTGTACTGGGTGACACTGGCCGATCCCACGTTGAGTTTGACCTTGGAGTAGACGTCCTGTATGTCCAGCGAGAATGTGATGTCCTCTACTAAGGCAACCACTTTGGAGGCTGGACAAGAGAATATAACCAAGTTACATGAATGTTTCAAACTAAAATATAAATAAACACAATTGTAGATAATTATGCATATTCACAGAAAAATTATTCTTTATGTATTATTGAGCAACTGTAGTGCAATTTAAATAGGAACAGTAAAACTATGCTTCTGTGTTTTTGTTGCTGCAAGTGCCTCAATCCAAAACAGCATATTTGACCTTTTTTGACCAAGCAAACATTTCTCACATAGTTTTGTTTTAAGTGTATTATAAAAGAATTTATGACCTTATAAACACCAAAAATGACAAAAGAGCCATTTTAGTAATTATAAATGATTCAGGACTACACACCTGTATACACAGGGAACAGAAGAAAACACACCTTGTTTGCCAGCCAGGTACATCTTTAACTGGCATTTTGGAAGTGTCCATTGTAACCATAGAGACAGTTTGATCCCATCAGTGGATGACTCCTGAATGTCAGTGTCTCGGCTGAAGGTCGTATCCATGGATGCAATTTCACCAGAGGTCAAAGTGCATGGAAGGTCGTTCTCTTCGGCAATTGAGGCTACACTCTGTGTTTGTGCTTTCCCACTGCCATTTGGTTGCGGTATTCCCAAGTTTTGGGTCTGTTCTGCACTGTCTTCAGCCTTCAGTGATTTTGTAACCTCACCAAGAAACTTAATTCCTGAAAGAATTTTCTTCTTGGAAGCTGAGGCTGTCTTTATTAGCAATTTGACCTACAATGGAAAACACATTGTTGCAGATGTTTGTCTTCAATATTCACGCAAGCAAAATGTCTTTGAATGTTAGTATAAAATATTTTCAAGAAAGAAAAACCGAGACTGCTATTGCTCTCTGGTTTGTACCAGGATAAATGCACTTACCTGGTATCAAATATGGATTGAATACAAAATTGTAAAAATTGATGATTTTCATTAATCACAGTACATGTATTTCATATACTGGTAAACATGCGATTAGGCAAAGTACTATTAATAAAAGAAATAACTCATTATTTTTTGTATTAATAATTCTTTGCTCAACTGCATGTAACATTACAACATACTTTACTAATAATGAATCCCTTTTCTGAGATTCATTTCACCTAACGTTGGCAAAAAATGTATTGTTAAATCTCCAATTGTAAACCTTCATTTATTTATAAAACTACAAATATCAAGCACCCTTTTTTGGACAATCGAAGGAAAACAACGAACAAATGAGTGAGGCTTGTCATGGGAAATCTGGGTTTAATGTACGTGCGTAAAGTGTTGTCTCGGATCAGCCTGTGCGGTCCGCACATGCTAATCCGGGATGACAATTTCCGCCTAACGTGGATTTATGTTTAGAAGAGACTTCCTTGAAACAGAAACTACCATAAAAGCAGAAAGTATTGTCACGGCTTAGCCTTTGCTCAAGCTGATCAGGGACGATACTTTAAGCACGTCCATTATGCAAGGTTTTCCCATAGCACACCTCAAATGATTTTGTACCTGTTCAACAGATGCTGCCAGGGTGACAGTTCTCATGTCAGTGTGCAGGCACAGCCCTAGAGCTGTTACGGTATCAGACGTAGGGGGCGTGAACTTGTAACTGACCCCTACTGTACTGGACACAGTTGCTGGTTTCACAAAATGGAGAGCTCTCAGGGACTGGTCACTCTCAGAGCTGTTTGGATGAAGGCTATAAATAGCGCAGTTGTGCAGGCTCACATTCCATGGTATTTTATCACCTGCAGAAGAAACTACAGCTGAAACAACAGGTTCTACTAGCTATGAGTAATTGAGTATAGGATGAGAGAGGATAGTTTTTTAAATGCCTAGCAGCCCATGATCACAGCTCAAGTTTGTTAATTGTACGTGAGCAAAACAGAGTTTTCTATAATGACAAAAACTTATCAATACAGTGAGTGTATTTGTTATTTCATCGTTTGCTATAACTCTAAAAATTAAATACAAGAAAGTAATTTTTTCACACCCATAATTTTGCCATAAAATCAAACGTATGTTCTCCCAGTTACAAATTGTACCACTGTATGTGCTTACTATAGAATAAGGAAAATCTATTTGTCATACCCAATAAAGACCCTTCCACAGTGGTTATAGGTAGGTCCTGTAGATATGGCATTGCCTTCAGACCCGCACTCTGCATCAACACCCTGGGAAGGCTAACAACCACTGTATCTGCAAGCGATCTTGACCTCGCAAGGTTCTGGTAATTTTCCACTATACTGACACTGGGGTCTTGAAGGTCAACATGGAGTCTGGGTAGAAACAGGCAGATTTTCTTCACATCCACCTGCAAAAATAAGATGATCATTTTGTACAGTGGTATTTTAAATGAAAATATTAAGAGTAATACACCAATCAGGGTTTTGCCACAAATAGTTTAAACTCCTCCCCAGCAATTGTTACAGGATTATGTTTCCATTCAGTGAAAATCACAAACATTAACATTTGCTCTTTCGATTATCACAAACATTTTGCACATGCTCTTTTGTATGAAATAGTTTAACATGATATCCAAGTGCAATTATTGGATAATATTGCAGATTGATTTGAATATGATTGACTTATGTGGAAGCGTCTATTACATCTGATACTTGATTCTCTGTTATCCACAGGATTATCAATGACATTAATTTGCATATTACAGAAATTTTAAGTTGTGGAAAATCCTAATTATTTTTACATGCACTTAATCACAAAACGGTTAACCTCATGAAATATCTACTTTATTTCAGCTAAAAGAGGCGGGGGTCGATACCGATTTTGAAGGTTTGAGCGATTCTGACCACCCATGTTCGAGAGTGGGGGATTTGTAGGGGGAGGATTCCCCGGGGGTCCCTTTGGAAGGTGTCCCGGGGGATTCGGGACTCCGTTTAGAGGTGAGCCGCTAATGCTAGAAGGGGGCAGATTTGGTCAAGGGGTAGCAAACTTTAACCCGTTTGACAGACCGATGACGTTCGAACAGATCTGACAAATGAATGGAAACATGCCGGTGCTTGGCGGTGCAGGTAACTTTAAGAATGATCTAAAAACTGATAAATGCGATAAAAATGCATGTCCTTAACAATTATAAAGCAACTATAAACCCACCAATGCTTAGAACTAACTTTCAATTTAATCAGTTTTTTTGTTTCACTATTACAAATGTACAACTATTTAAAGCAAATCCATTTTTATGTACCAGTACTTGTTTACACAAAAAATGTGATCCACAAAACCTGCACTTGAAGGACTCGGATTAGGGGCAGTAACTGAGCAAGCTTCTCTCCGACACCTGCTTTCTTCTCACTGGCCCCTGTGTTATCTGCCCCTGCCGTGGGCACGGTTAGACTGGGCCCCCCGTGGTAGGGACTGCGGGTCAGACTGTGGCTGGTCTGGCGCTTAGAGCCACTAGAGGCCTGGGATACTGTAACAGGTACACGTAATACAAACTAGTATTTTTAGGCTTGAGAAACTTAAACAGGTAACTTAAAGTGCTTGTTTTCTTAATACAGTTGCGCATAATGATACTGAATAGTAACACAAAAAGCAATGTTTCTGAATATAGCTACTATCAAGCTGGATGATAATGTTATTAACTGCAATATTTTTTTCTAAGTTTATCAGTGTATTAAGGAATTAACCAGACAATAATAGAACTTCTGCAATTACATGTAGTGTTGAAACTAAATTTCTTACAAAATAAACACAAGTACCATATTATACATGTATAATTTGTACATCAGCATGAAAATCATCATAAATTGTTACTTTTATCAGATACTTTTAGAAAATTAATTTGAAACTAATCCTGTTATTATGCAAGGGAGATAAAAATATAAAACCATGAAAAGATAATTATTTGGTGAAATTTAAACTGTGTGGTTAATTCTACTTTTTTACAACCAACATAGCCCATGGAAAGCTAACTTTTAGTCTGCTGGGCCCAGTTGTTCAAAATTTTAGACATTAGTTAAACTAACCATGGTTAGAGTTCTAGAAAAAATTCTCTTTCTTTACCTGGAGTGATCTTCACTACCAAAGATAAAATCTGCAGATCTAGGTAAATACTTTGGGCTGATTTTGAAAAGTGATTTTAATAATCGATGAAAATCAAATCCATGTACGTAAGGAAATTAACCATGGTCAGTTTTTAACCAATATTTAAATTTTTGAACATCTGGGCCCCGATGAAGTCCTAAGTATTAGAACGAAAGCTCAAGGTTAGCTTTCCATTAGTTGTGTTGGTTGCAGAAAAGTATTAGGGGAAAGATCTAAGATCAAGATCTAGGATCACAAAAGGTACAGGGTGCTGCTAAAAAGGAGCAGGTGGAAAGCCAAACCAGGTTGTTGACATCTTCTGATATATTGCTTCATCCAGGATTTTCATGAGTTTAATGCTTCTGTTTAAGATTTTTAAGCATTGCCTATTCTTTTGTCATTGAATACTTGCAAAAAAATATTAAATTTCAAAAGATATTCAACATTTCTGTGTTGAGGAGCCCAGAGGGGCAGCAGGGGGGAACCAAAAAGGAGCAGGGTGCTGCGCCCTGCTATTTTGCCAATAGATCTTTCCTAAAAGTATATTTAAAGACACATTATATTTACTACAAGAGCTGTCAGAGGACAGTGCACTCGACTATTCTAAGTATTTCAGTTGGTACATATTTTGGATAGTGGAAGGGGCATAAATTTGTTAAAATACAAAACTTTTAAGTGAAGCCTTCCATAATTTATGCATTTTTGGAACAAAACTTTAACCACAAAATCTGTGTAAAATGTGTGCATAATTCTGTCACAATACAAAACAAAGTTATGGGTAATGTTGCCCTTGATACTAGAGTTGATGACAAAGGTTAGTTCCAAGTTTCAAGTGAATAACTTATGTTTTGAAGTTACAAACTTTTGAATATAAACTTTAACCTGAAAATCTATGTGAAAAAGGGGCATAACTCTGTCAAAATACAAAACAGAGTTATGGGTAATATTGCCCCTGATACTAGAGTTGATGACAAAGGTTAGTTTCAAGTTTCAGCTGAATAACTTGTGTAGTTTTGAAGTTACTAAACTTTTCAATATAAACTTTAACCAGAAAATCTATGTGGAATGGGGGGCATAACTCTGTCAAAATACAAAATAGAGTTATGGGTAATGTTGCTCCTGATACTAGAGTTGAAGACAAAGGTTAGTTCCAAGTTTCAAGTAAAAAAGCTTATGTAGTATTGAAGTTACAAAACTTTTTAATACAAACTTTCACCAGAAAATCTTTGTGAAAAAGGGGCATAACTCTGTTAAAATACAAAAAGAGTTATGGGCAAAAGTGAAAAACTTCCAAGTTTCAAGTAAAAAGCTTATGTAGTATTGAAGTTACAAAACTTTTGAATAAAAACTTTAACCAGCAAATCTAAGTGAAAAAAGGGGCAAAGCTCTGTCAAAATACAAAACAGAGTTATGGCGAATGTTGCCCCTGATACCGGAGTTGATAACAAAGGCATATTCCAAGTTTCAAGTGAATAACTTATGTTGTTTTGAAGTTACAAGACCTTTGAATAAAAACTCAGACGAGGACGCCGACGCTGGAGTTAGTAGGATAGCACACCTATTCATAAATACTCAAGCTGATAAAATGAGAAATTTGTTTTTAAAGCAAAACTGTCCTCCCCCAAAGGCTTGATTCTAGATTATGTTTGAGGCGTCTCGTGGGAAAAATGCACGTGCGTAAATTGTCGTCCCAGATCCGGGACGGACACTTTCCGCTTTTATAGTATTAATGATATCTTTGCTAATCATAAATCCACTGTAGGAAAGTGTCCTCCCTAATTAGATTGTGCAGACTGCACAGACTGATCCGGGACAACACTTAATGCATGTGCATTAGCCCATTTTTCCACGACATGCCTCATTTATATGGATATTAGATGTGATAAGACAGCCAGACAGATGGCCAGACACCCAGGGCAAAACCACATAACTCACACTTTGTGGGTTTAGGGCAATAAACCAATATACATCTTGAACAATATACTAATATTAGTATGTGAAATGCATCCACAGAAACCAAATGAATACAAAGATATATAACACAGGGGTATATGAAACTGATTCACTTCTCCACTGACAAGTTCATTGCAAAAATCTACTTGCCCGCAAGTGAAATTCACTTGACCAAATAAATATATAGGATTTCGTTCTTGGTGTTCTTCAATTATAAATACCACACACCATTTCATAGATTTTTGTTCAAATATATAATCATATAATAATTTCACAACTAAAATTCCCAACTTTTACATATTTTTTCACACACCAATGCTCTACATGTCCTAGAGACAACTTGAAAGAAAATTTGATTGTTCAAACAGACAAGTCTGGCATAGGATTTCCACAACCCCATACATAGCAAATCCTACCCTGTGACATGTTTGTCTGCAGCGGGGGACGCAGCCTTGGCCAGTTCCAGGTTCAACTCCACCCTCGGTTCCCTGGACTTGACGACCCGGGAGGTCGGTGTGTACGACAGCCAGTCCTCGAGTAACTGGTTCCAGGCTGCATGCAGCGCCCTCTATGCTCAACAACACGATGGCTGGAGCTGGGGAATAAGCAAAAATATTCAAACTGAGGGTGTTTTCATAATCACTTATGGTGAGGAGAAATACATGTACTCTACCCCAGGCAAAGGTTTTCGCCAGAATGTATTTCCGAGAATGTAAGTGTAATTGGTAAATAATGTTTGGCATCCAGGAGAACAAAAATCAGCTTAAAGGTGGATGGGTCACACCCTCTTGTTAAACATATAATTTTCACAATTAGTGTCTAGTGTCTAATACCGTATGTCTGCTTGTTGTGCACAGTTTCTTAGTGATAGCGATAAAAAATTTCCAATTACCAATTAAACCATTTATTACCAATACTGTGGAATCACTAATTTTCGCAGAGGTAGAATTTCCGTGCTTTCTGAGCTTCCGCCATTGCGCAAACTTATGACCATCACAAATATTTACTGATTTCGTGCTTTAGCAACTTCTCTGGAATTTACACGTATAAAAACACGTAATGTGCAAATGTTGAAAGTTTGATTTCACAAGTTGACATTTTGCGTAAAGAATTAGAGCCCCCCATGTGGAGAGCTTTTATTTTAGTCGGCATTTAATTAACAACAAATCTGTGTCCCTTATTCTACAGAAGTGAACCACTGTTATCAATAAAGAGCCTAATCCGGTAAACGTGTTTATTGCAACGAACGAGTGGTCACAATATGACACTTCATTGGCAGTTCTGCTCCAGTTGGGCATTTCATAGACAATTTATACGTTGTTTTGTTGTAGTTTTTTCAAATCGGATTTGCGCGAATTTAAGACCACGCGAATATGGCCACAATCGCAAGTGCGCCAAATTTGTACCTGCAAATTCAAGTGATTCAACAGTAGTTTATACTATGAAACATAAGTAAATCAAGTGTTTTTCCATTGGAATATACATGTATTTAAAACTATAGTATTTTTTATGTCGATGCTGATGTTCCATGCTTTTAACACATACCTTGAACTTTGTCATATTCCCGAGGCAGCTGGTACGTGAAAGTGAGGCAGTCATTCTTTATCTCCTTCACTGGAGAAGAGTCTGGATTCATCAGCCAATCAGAATTGTGCAACTGCTCGGTGTCGCAAGGACAAGGAAAACACAGGAATCCCAGACTTGCCCTCACCACGGCCTGGCAACAGAGACAAACATAATAATGATCCAGAAAGCCATCATCAATACAAAACAAGATAGCGCTGTACGTTATTTGTTGAAACACAAAGCAAGACATGCATTTAATTTATTTCTCATACAAGAAAATCTTGAGATCAAGCGGCTTTTAAGCCAATTTATGGTGGAAATAGGGTCCTATTTCCCCAGTATTGGAGTATATATTTTCCTCCCAAAATCTAACAAATGTCCCATTTGATGACGTACATGTAAGTGGTTGCATGAAAAGAAGAAAGAGAATGTCTAGAATTTTCAAGTAAAAACTGTCTAGAATTTTCAAGTAAAAACGAGAGGCTTTTGTAATTGTTTGCAAATACTGGAGATTCTTGTTGTGTTAGTTTTGTTGGGGTTTTTTTTGCCGTTATTAACAGTATTTCAGTCATATCACTGCGATCAGTTAACCTACTCACACTTTTCCTGGGCAAGCGTAGCCGATCTAAGCGGTTTACCAGTACTAAGTGCACATACCTATGCCATGTAACTGAAAACTGCCCTACCTGAATCAGAGGTAGGGGGAGAAAGGCTGTAGAAATAATTTCATGACCAATCCCACACAAGTTATGTGGCCGGGCTGGGGTTCGAACTCATGATCCCCTGATTGACAGTCTAGCGCTCTACCAACTGAGCTAGCCGGTACCCGCAAATAATATAGCAGTGATTTGAAATAAATCTACCAATGGGCACTGCCAGCATTCCCTAAATGGCTGAAAAAACACTGGGCACAGATGAATACAATAGAGACAGCGAAAATATACTCACACCATTGCTGAAGAAGTTTGGTGTTGACTAATATATACCCATGTATACAATTATGCCTTTACACAAACATGTTTCTTATTTTTATCAAGTCTAATACCCAATTTTTAAGCCCTGTACACAAAACTATTCTGAAACACTCAGTAATGTTGCCCCTTACCGTTTTTGTACAGCAGTACATGTACAGATGAGAGTGTTCCGGAACATGACATGACAACATCAGTCCGGCATCGCTTCATTTCCAATCCGGACATCCGCAGTTCAAGCTCCGGGTATTGGGTATGCCTCCCGGACTCTGTATCTGAAGACAAACACACAAATCTTACATACTGCGCTGATTTTCTTCATTTTAGTAATGTGTAGAATGAGTATATATATATAGATCTCATAACATGCATTTATTACCAGTAACTAAATGAAAATATACGACGGTTGTTCGGGAAGTTCACGAAACAGTCCAGTAAATTTTTTAAATAGTGTATTTTTAATTGAGCATTAAATATTATGCACCTTTATCTATGCCCAACACATCGCATACAATCGATTAAATAGAATTATTTTCACCAAGGCATTAATTGCATCCATAGTAACACACACGTTTCCGCCCCGCGCCATTTAAAATTTTATTTCTACATAAATACCTGCCTATACTAATGCTATTTTGATTAAGTCCTTAATGTTAAATTCACGCGAAAAGGTGTGATAAAATTGCAACGTTCCGACATCATTTCCGTGAAATGTGTTTTCCATAACAGCAGCCGTCAGAAAGTTATAACAATTTGTGTGGACGCTGTTGTTTGGAAACCTTAAACGACATGACATCGACGGCGATGTCAAGTTACGCAGTATTGTGAAGTTTTGTGTTGGATTCGGAAAATCACTGGCAGAAACTTTGCAGTGGATAAAAAAAGTCAAACACTGTTCAAACATGCGGAAAAAACTTTCGTGTATAAATGGCATGCGGGTTTTCGAAATGGTTGAAAGTCTATAGAAGATGATGGACCGGCATGGGATGATTCTGCAGCACAGAGCTCGGGAATGTTGGACCGTCAATGCAGTTTATTACTCACGGGTAAGTTGATAAACAAGCTAATAAATTATAATAATGTCTCATAATAATTGTTCATGTTTATAAAACAATTTATATTTTAATAAAGTGATCTGAAAGCTTAAATATTCGTTGATTTCCGTTACAGGTTCTTTGGCCAGGATTTGATTCGCGCACTTCGTAAGGAGCAACCTGACATAGACCACGACGGAATCATCCTTCACCGGGCCAATGCACGGGCACACTGGGCACACTCCACACTCCTGGTTTCGAGTTGCTGGAACATCCGCCGTACAGTCCCGACGTCGCGCCTATGGACATCTGTGTGTTTCCTGAACTGAAGGCGCAACTACGCAGACAGCGTTTTGAAACCGCCACACAACTGCAAGTGGCAACAAAGACCAGTTTTCTACTTCCAATACTGCATGGTATGTAGAAACCTACGACAAGTGGCTGTACAGACACCAGAAGTGCATAGCGATCAATGGCAATTTCGTTGAGAAGCAGCTTTTCATTAAAGTTCGACAACACGACGTTGTAAACGTCGACCGTGGGCCGGACAACGATCATTTTGATATGTTTAAAGTTGCTATGACATGTAAGTTTGTTTATATATACTTGTGATAGTTTAACATATTCCCTAAATAAGATTGAGCTTTCTAACGGTGTATGCTTTGTTTCAATATTCCTTTTCAAACGAGAATATTTGAAATTTTCCGCAAACTTCCCTACCAACCCTCGTATTTATTTATACTTAGTAAGTTTATATTTTTATATATTTTTCAGTGTTGAATGTCCATTTCAATTAGTAAACAATTCACAACTCTTTCAATCTTTCAGAAAACAATTAATAACTGCCAGTCACATTTGACTTAACTCATTTTTTGAAGAAAAAAATAACAACAACACGATAAATATATAAAAAAAAAGAAAAACAAAACCCATACCACTACTTCCAGTCTATTAGCAAGCCTACAATGTGTATACAGCTAGAATACATATCACAATCTGGATGATGGTTAATAGAAAATCACGGACCTGTGGAAGGAAACATATCATCTAGTAGCGAGTTTGCCATGATGTCAGCTGGTTTCGGGGTGTTCTGTTTCCATGATAACACAATTGCCATGGCAACATGGATGGCAGGCTTTGACAATGTCAGGGTTAACTGCGGCAGTTCATACATCCTCTCATACTTGGGAAGGTAGAGATTGTTCCTAAAAGACACGGTCAAACACTATTAATGTCAACTTGTATAAACCAATGATTGTACACGTAGTAAGAATAAATTTATATAAAAAAAATTCAATGGAACTAAAGTGCTTAATAGTAACTGTCAAACATTTACTGCCATTTACACAAGCAACATGTATGCATTTTTTGCTGCTTGCAAGTTAACCACAGACAAAATTAGATGTGTCACAGACACGGATGCACCCATGACGCATGTTTGGACACAGACAAAGGGCATGTCACAAACACTAGTTTTTGCCTTCACAAATTTATTTTCATATAAATTCTTAAGTAGAAAAAAAGACAAAGGGCCAGAAATCTGCCAAAGTTGGTCACAGCCAAAATTCCTCCTTAACGGTCACCTACACATTAAGTTTAAGTGAAAGTTTGAGGAAATCCGCCCAGCCGTTAAAGAGACGTTGAGTCCGCAAAATTTCATGAAGTATATATAGTTGAAAAAATGTCAAAGGGCCATAATTCTGCCAAAATTGGTCGCAGCCAAAATTCCTTCCTTTACAATCACCTACACATCAAGGTTGTTCAGCTGTGAAAGTCTGAGCGAAATCTGCCCAGCCATTAATGAGGAGTTGAGTCCACAAAAGTTCATTAAGTATACATAGTGGAAAAAAATGTCAAAGGGCCATAATTCTGCCAAAATTGGTAACAGCCAAAATTCCTTACTTTAGGACCACTAACACATTTAGGTTGTTAAGCTGTGAAAGTTTGAGCGAATCCGCCCAGCCGGTAATGAGGAATTGAGTCCACAAAAGTTTATTAAGTATATATAGTGAAAAAAATGTCAAAGGGCCATAATTCTGCCAAAATGGTTGCAGCCAAAATTCCTTCATTTACGATCATCTACACATTAAGGTTGTTCAGCTGTGAAAATTTGAGCGAAATCCGCCTAGCAGTTAAAGAGGAGTTGAGTCCACAAAATTTCGGGTTGTACGTCACAAACGGACAAGTGCAATGCTTAATGCTTCCCACTTTGTGGGGGCATAAAACCATCCATAGAACACAGAAGTCACATGTGAATTGACCTATTTTACTTCATTAGAATTAACTAATGGTCCAAATAATGGAGCATGAAGCATCAAAACGCAGTATCACATGTCTTAGATTTGACAAGTGTTCAAAATGCAGTTTTATAAAGAACACAGTAACAATAATAACAAAACCTCCCAGCTCCTTTCAAACTCCATGTCAGGGCAATCAGCCTCAAAATGAATGACAGCCTGAGCCCTGTATGTAAGGCTAACCATGTCCAAGACACTTACCAGTACATGGTAAGAAGCAGCCTGCGCGTGTACATTGCCCCGCTTGTAGGGGGCAGCACTGTCAACACAGGGGAGCGAACTCCTGTCGCGTCCACCTTCGTCAGGCCGGCTTCCAGACCAAACAGCTGGAATAAAGAGCTTATAAATTGAATAAGGCAACCAGAACTATTTTCCTGTTTAAACCGTAATTTATTTGTGATTAATTTTACTTTTCAATGGTTTTAATACCACAGCACACAATGTAAACAAATGTAATCATAAAGACATACATTTTCCAATACAGCTGACCGCATATTGCATTAATTTGTAGTGTATACCAAGGATCATGCGATCTAAATATGTTAAAAGTTAAGAGTATTTAGTTATAAAATGGTGGGCATTGGAAACCACGGGACTAAATTGCATTAAAATCGCTTATCAATGACAATTTATAGTATCATAGTAAACTTGTAAAAATGTCTTGAATTTAGCACTGTGTCAATGGTATGTGGCCAGAAAAGATTTGTTTGATCAACTGCATTTTAGTTAACCTAACAATAACTTCTACCAGCAAAAAACCAATATTGAAATTGGGGTGGTAAATCAAACTGATTTTCTAACTTGCTGCAGCTGCTGACAGAGCTTTGATTACAAAATGATGGCCACCAACCTTCAGTTGAGTGTGTGAGTGGCAGTGATGCAGCAGGTTGCTGGGTGGGCCGGCTATCTTGCTCACGAGCTGTACCAGGCGTCGCGGGTACATTGGCGAGGTCGTTTGAAGGTCAAACCTTTGACTGCCCAGCTGCACGGCGAGCAGCGGGTATAGGGTTGGGATGGGCTGACCCGGCCTGAGCTGGAATAGAACATAGCTCGTACCCATGGTCAAAGCTGCAGTGATAGAGTATTAGAATAAGGGCACATGAAGTCACAAATAGTAGGGCCAGTATTCAATAAACTCATCACAGGAAATCTTAGCTTAATCTGTATTTAAGTGAACATTTCAGATCAAATTTTCTATGTGAAATCCAATGATTTCTGTTTTTAAAAAAAAGGTTAAATGCAGCAGCTTTAGAGTACAAGCAATTAAAGTCAAGAACAACACGGCCAGTATTCACTAAGCTCCTAAGAGGACTCTAAAATTAGGTGCTACCAAACATTTCAGACCCAATTTTCTGTGTAAAATGTGATGATTTCTTTTTTCAAAATAATAAAATATGACCTAGAGCTGGCAACTCGGGAACAAACAGCCCAGCCTTTTCATCACATACCCATTGTAGTATTAAAACCAATCAACTTTTTTATATATGCCAAAGTATACAGACCATTTCGGCCATTATAAATTGTTTATTCCACAGATGCATATGTAAAATTAATAAAGGTAGGTTTAATTGTGCAAATCCTAGGTTGACATCTAATGGAAAGGCCCCATTGACTAGGAAATTCCTAAAACAAATCAGAGCTATCGGAGAGCATGGTCAACTATTTTAATAATTTATTGCAGATGGGGCATTTTTTGACAGTGAATAACAGAATGATACTATGTCAAAACAAATGCATAGAAACATACAAGGGGCAAGTAGAAAAGCTCACCTATTCTAAAAATGGTCGAGCTAAAAACTGACTACTAAAAGCAAGCCAACCTTCAGTGTGGTTAAAATCTGCAAACCGGTTTCAGAGAAGAAGTTTGTTTGAAGCAAATATGGATGACGAACAATGGACAACAGAGGGTGACTGACCACAATAGCTCACCTTTGAGCACTTTGTGCTCAAGTAAGCTAAAAACTGACTACATGAACTAAATGCAAGCAAACCTTCTGTGTGGGTGTTCTGTATGTCTTCTTGGCCATGTCGCAGTAGGCGTGCTCGGCGCACATGAGGGTCACCACGGGCTGCAGGAGGGTGAGGTGGGTGGTGCGGACGGGGACGAATTCCCCCAGGGACGCCAACTGCTCCTCCGAGGGGTGAGGACGACCCTCGTCCACCCGCTCTGTGCACAGGGGCAGGAATGAAAATGATAGACACTTTAAAAACCATTTAATACAGTATATCTCATGCACTCGTATAAAGACCCAGCTTTTCACACACACAAAAAGGGGATAAAATTATTACATTTTTGTCTGTAAGTACAAGTACTAGTAGAAGCCATTACTGCAACAAAATTAACATAAAAACTTCTACCAACAAACCTTCTTCCTGTTTTGCGTACGGCTCGTAGTCGTACTTGTAAGCCGCATCAAGGAACTTTTGTACGCGATGCACCGAGGTGCTGGAGACGTTGATGTGACATGGACCAATCACGTACCGGCTCAGACTGCTCTCCTTCAGGAACACCTGCGAGTCATTGATACTCGACACTGATGACTTGCTACCTGCATAAGCAGAGTAATAACTCGAGACTATAGACATGCTACCTGCAAATGTGGAGTACTAATTCTTATCAATAACTCGAGACTACAGACATGGTACCTGCAATTGCAGAGTACTGATCCTTATTAATAACTCAAGCCTATAGACAATGCTACCTGCAAATGAAGAGTATTCAATCTTATTAATAACTAGAGACTGAAAACTTGCTACCTGCAAATGCAGAGTATTCAATCTTATCAATAACGTTTTTTTAAACATTAATTAAAAAGTTACTACAAAAACACATAAATGGTCAAAATATTTTGATTACTAAAACAAAGACTACAAGTCAAGTGCAATGCTTAAAAAGTTTGAATCTGAAGACAATAAGTTCATTATAGTCTTAGAACTATTAAGTTTTGGTGACCCCTATTAAATGTGTTTTTGTGGAAGCCACCCACAGCCCTCAGATGAAGGGAATTTGTCACATTGTTTTCTTCAAATGGGCTCAGCAACCCATCACCCAAATTTACTTCATAAAAGATATATGTCAGAAAATGTTCAGTCATGGAGAGTTAATGCTTTTTATTCCATCATAACACCGGCATTGACGAAATAACACTCCCTCTGATAAAGTTTAATAACTGTTGGATAAAGCAAACACGCGCAGTATCATGACATCATCTTATTGATTTGTGTGACGTCATTGTATGTTTTTCTTAATATTTAGTGTCTTTTCTTTCATTAAATTTTTAAAATAAAGGCAAAAGATGACGTGATAAACAGAATACTAGATAAGTGTTGAATAAAGATAACTTCATTTGCCAAGGTTCGTGGTTCTGGTTTTTTCGGCTAGCTTTTTTTTCGGCCGAATTTGCGCTTAAAGATGTAGTTTTCTGGTATATATACCTACATGAAGACAATGTAAATATGATGTTTATAGTAGTAAAATCAAGTATAAGAGTTTGTTTATGATAAATACATTACCTGAAACATGATGTGCACTTATATCATAAATTAATCAGTTTAATATCCAGTTTATTTTTTGTGTGACAAGTAGCCACTATCTAATCTGCATACACTCCAAACAAGACTCCGGTGTAATATACTGTGTACCTTATTGACACTGACATATCCCATTTATCTGCCTATGCAATAACGCTGTATATGCATTGCTATCTTCTTTCAGATGGACTAGTAAAGATCTATGTGCATAGTAAACACTCTCCATGCAAAAAGCGTGGACCACGTTTTACGACTTCAGTTTTTGGCAGACGACGGGCCCATTGTTTAATTCACACATTTGTAGTCGGACCCTACCTACCACAGTGACATGCCATGTTTATTTCATAACAAGGGTCTATTGCTTAATTGACAGGTTAATAATGGGCCCACTTACCGCGGGGATGCTCCGTTTATGACCGTAAGGTGTTACAAACAGAAAACAGCAATATGATTGACGCATTTCTAGATGGGTTTTTTAATTAATAAAACTGAAAATCCATGAATTTAAGTGCCCATTAAAATTGTCAGTTTTCAACAAACCACCAAATTTCATGCTGACCAATATAAATGGTTTTGCACCTCACCTTCTTTCAACACTAACCTATTATTCACTATACAGCTTACAGTAAGACTTGCAAGCTTTCCCAGTACTTACTAGTGTCACTGGAATGCTTGTCCCCAGTTGTGGCAAGGCAATACACATAGTCCATCCAGAAAATACCAAACTTCCGCATGCCATACTGCTCTGTGAACACCTGGATGGAAGGAAAATATTGTATGATGCAAATTCCAGTAAAACAACTTTAATAAAAGTTTATAAAGTTAGTGTTTTTTAGTATTTATTTACTTTTTAGTATTAAATTAATAGAAAATAAATATGCAAACAAACTTTCAAAAGCCAACCATAATTAACTATAAATAACACAAAAAATGAAGATATTTAAGCTAATAAAATAACTATGATGTTCCAATTACAAATTATTTACAAGAACATTTGTTTAAAAATTAGCCAATATTAAAATTAGTTCAGTACCTGTTTGTGTTCATCAAAGTCGAGGATCTTTGAGATTGGTATGCCTAGGTTCTCTGGACTCTGAGGGTCAAACAGGGACTGGCACAGGTAGTTGCTGGTTGTCTTGGTAACCAGGTTATCTCCCCCTGACAGCAGCACATGCTTCTGAAACCAGTGCAAGAATATAAATGGCACTTTACAGACAGAAATAATATTAAACTTTATCTTGTTAATGATAACACTTGAAAGGTAACTAATACCATACATTGGTATAAAGATTTTTTTTATGAAATAATATGAAAACTGTTGACGGGCCTGTAATTTTTTATAATGTAACATATTGTTAACATGTTATTTTTTTAACAAAACTGTATGAGAAACACTGTTTAAGGCCTATGAATATTCATAATTTAACATAGTGTTCACAAGTTTTTATATCCAAATTGCATTATCAATGGTCGCATTAGTAAATAATCAGCATTCCTTTAATCAAGGCATAAACTAGAGGCTAACCTACCCTTGAACTTTCCTCGCCCTCAGCTCCACATATACACACACCCTGTGACGACAGGGCCAGGTTGGTGATGCCCATTTGGGCGTTATAGAACGTTAGCCCCTGCATCAGCATCTCGAATGACAGACCCTCAGATTCTAGGTACAAGAATGGCCGGAAAACGATCTTCCTGGGACCATAATGGGCCTTCTCTTTCAGAAACTCAGTTAACTGTTAGACAAAATATAAAATACACACTATTGCGAGACAACTGCATTTGATTGTTTGTTGTGGATAATGTTAAAAGGTATCAATTTATTATATATTTATGCAACTTTGTTAGGCCATTTACATTTTTTCAAAGTGCTATGAATGTTGACATAGAAGATTAATTTTTAGAAAAAAAAATAATTTAAGAAAGTAAAAAAAAAACCTCTCTGTTTCTATACCATGAGACTGTACAGGAAAATAAACCCATTATGTAAAATAATTGATTTTAAAAGCCTTTGTATGTGAACACCTTTTCAATAATTGGGCATTTATTCTTTTAAAACCATCACTGCAAATGCGATCATCAAGATAAATATCAGGGTTGAACAAAAAAAATGTTTACCCAACTTTTCCATACCACATTGTTATACTGCCCATTGAGGGCTATTTGATAGGTGTTTATGAAGAAACAGTTGAAGCCAAATGAAAAATACTTAAGCCAAATGTTGAAATTTCCAGCCATTGGCTAATTTGATGAATTGCAGTGTGACCTCAGAATATGAGTTATAACTGAACAGCATACCTTAAATTTAATAGTGACTTTGTGTAATATGAGTTATACTGAACAGCATACCTTAAATTTAATAGTGACTTTGTGCAATATGAGTTACAACTGAACAGCATACCTTAAATTTAATAGTGACTTTGTGCAATATGAGTTATAACTGAACAACATACCTTAAATTTAATAGTGACTTTGTGCAACATGAGTTATAACTGAACAGCATACCTTAAATTTAATAGTGAGTTTGTGCAATATGAGTTATAACTGAACAGCATACCTTAAATTTAATAGTGACTTTGTGCAATATGAGTTATAACTGAACAGCATACCTTAAATTTAATAGTGACTTTGTGCAATATGAGTTATAACTGAACAGCATACCTTAAATTTAATAGTGAGTTTGTGCAATATGACTTATAACTGAACAGCATACCTTAAATTTAATAGTGACTTTGTGCAATATGAGTTATAAATGAACAGCATATCTTATTAAATTAGTGACTTTATGCAATATGAGTTATAACTGAACAGCATACCTTAAATTTAATAGTGAGTTTGTGCAATATGAGTTACAACTGAACAGCATACCTTAAATTTAATAGTGACTTTGTGCAATATGAGTTATAACTGAACAGCATACCTTAAATTTAATGGTGACTTTGTGCAACATGAGTTATAACTGAACAGCATACCTTAAATTTAATAGTGAGTTTGTGCAATATGAGTTGTAACTGAACAGCATACCTTAAATTTAATAGTGAGTTTGTGCGCAAACATTGCAAAGGAGAATACTGAGGGTGGGGGCTTGCTGCGCTGTCTCGTTGCCTCCTCGGCCCCCTCTCCCTCCCCCTCCACCTCGATGGGCAGGATCTGAGGAACGTAGGACCATGCCCAGCTGGCCCAACCCTGGGGGGCACCCGCCTCACTCCCCAGGGGTGGGGGCTCTCCTACTGAGCTGTCTGATGAAATAGAAATGAGACATTGAATTAAATAGTTTACGCTTTTTAAAGTTTTTGCCAAGATTTCAATGATAAAACAAGTGTTTATTGTTTAAATGTTGGTATTTAAAGAAATATGAAATTTTTTAGACAGTTAGAAAGGCTGTGTGATATACAATATATTACTAACGTATTTATGTTCATATAGTGGCTATCAGCAATCCTATTAATCAGTCATATCTATCAAATATTTTACTACATAATAATAATTGGTTTGCTTACCACTTTTTGATTCTCTGAGCACTTGTTGCTCTGAGGGCTCAGATTCTGTTGTCTCCATTTTGAACTGCATCGTTCCATAGTACAGGGCCAGTGCGAGCTCAATGAGACGAATTAACATTGGCAGCTGGGTGTCGGTCAACGACAGGTCTGCTCGTTCACAGTAGATATTCAACTTTGTCTCCAGCGGATATTTGGCATGCATGTTCTCATATTTGGTGAACAATCTGCACGAAATGCTAAACCTGTACGCCATTGGATCCTGGTAATTCTCTATCTTCCCGCTAGCATCTCGCTTGTCTAGGCAAACGGTCAGGTCGATGAAATTTATTGCTCTTCTGAGCACAAAGTCTGGAGCCAGTATTTCAACAAACGCTCTGTCCCAGTTTTTGTCGACACTGTATATTTCAGCAGATTTCACGTTGAGTGATAACACGATGTCGTCCTCAACAAATTTCACAATGAGGTTATTGATGATGATATTGGCATTGTTGACTATTTTGTTCATTAGACTCTGAAGATACCCTGAAATGCAGTAAGCAATCAGCATACAAAATAGTGCTTTAATTCGATTTGTTTAGATTTAGAACATTCTTTTAGCAGCCAGAATTGAGAATGTAAAGAATGACAAAATGAATATATTATATAGAATAGAGCATCCCGGGTTTCTATGTTAATGTTATATTTCAGTGACCTGTTTCACAGAGTTGGCTATTTGCTGTGATATTTCAATATTTCTTTTTTAGATTTGGAAATGGGCCAATAGCAACCAAGTAGAGGAATTCTGAGTTATGCATGTTGATTAAACTTTTATCTTCAATATTTTTGTCTTTAAATTTTTTTTACTAGTCAACCAGCCCTTGCCCCATCTATTTTCTTTATCCATTAGACATTACACTGCTGAAAACATGCTACTATTGACCATTTAGAAAGATTTCATGAGGTTGCAGCCAAGCAGAATATTTAATATTCAAATTTGTAGCAACTGGCTTATTAGGCAACTGGCAGCAGGTGCCATGTGCATCAAAGGTATTTTCTTAGTGTCCAGGAATATTTCAAACAAAATCAAATCAGGAAATAAACAATCATGTCCATCTAAGAAAATGAAATAAAAATAAACACTTTAAGTTGTGACGTATCTACCTTGGGGTAGGTCTTGGTCTTGTTTTCGCTTTTGGCTGCTCTTTCCTGGTGTTTCTGATCTGGATCTAGAGCTCCTCTCTCGGTAGGCAGTGTCACGAACCTACATGTACAGGCTCTCAGTGTAACCAACATTTGTTTCATAGTTTGTTATAATTATATAGTAAATTAAGTAATAAATTATAAATATAAATATCTGCTTATAAGGCAAATAAACTGCTGATTTACAATTGATATCCGTCAACATCATGTCACAGGGTAAGAAAATTGTGCAGCCAGTCTGAGACCTAGGAATATCTCGATTACAAATGAGTCAGTGCTCTTCCAATTGGGTGGCTACATGACCCTTCCTCTACAGTGAAGTTCATTACATCTGAATACCATGACACTGTCGATCATAGTGATGATTAAAAAAAAAAAAAATTTACTAGGCAAACAAAAATATCAGTGACCTTGCGTTTCTGGTGTCCCAACTGACCAGACCATACTTTTTTCATGCCGACCATAATTTTTTTCAAGAGTTTGGCAGTTCATAAATGAGAACTGCTGCTGATAATGAAAAAAAAACTTACAAAAACTGCTCCAAGCCAAACAGGAATCCATTATCTTGAAAGTGGTGTCATATTATGCATTAAAATGATAACATTTACCCAAATATTGTTCCCACAAACCAAAGTCTTGTACAAGCAAAGGAAAAAATATTTTTTTTTTGGCCACGCCACCAGACACACAACTATTTTTTTTTTTAGGTCTTAAAGTAAATTTAAATTGTAATGGACACTATCTTTTAATCTTTATTCAAAATATTAAACAAAATATACCTTTAAAACACATTCTATTGTATTAATGGTAATGACTACTGGGTCTGAGCCAAGTTTAGTCCAGGGTACGTGCAGTCTCAGCTCGTGAATGTGACCGCTCTGGAAGACAATTGGCAGCTGAATAGCCTTCTCAATGATGTCCAGTCGAAGGTCCAGATTGTACAGCACTGCATCTCCGCCCCAAAGCGACAGCTGGAAGTCGTCTGGACGCAACTTCACATACTTGTCAAGGTAGCCCATCAACAATGGGGTTATGTATGACTCGATCTTGAACATGACTGGTTACTTTCTTAACTGGTGCTATTAGTCTTCAACTGAAATGCAAACGTGTTAAATATTACATGGCTTTTAAGGTTAGATACCAGTAAATCATTTTGTGTCATCCGTGGTCCATTCGAAAGTAGTGCCTATTACTAAAGAGTTCCTCTTCTCTTCTGGCATAAAAGCCATTTAGGAATCTCAGACATGCCTTTTGTGGTTATTTCAAATACCCTATGCGTGTCTGCAGCATTTTGGTGCATTTCATTGGAGGCTAACTTGAAGAAAGGTGAAATTTTGGTGTGTTTACTGTGATATGGGGCTTTTGTCGAAATATGACTGCCGAAACCCTGTTTTCTACTGGTGCCTGTATTCAAGTGAGCTGCATTTTCTTAGAAGTAACAGTTACATGACATATCTTTTTTATTGTAGCAATGCAACACCAATTTTTTAAATCTTAGCTACTAAAACAATAATTATTCCATCAAGTAATGGAATCTTTCCCATACAGAAAACAAAAATAATTTTTCAGATATCTCATCCGGTTACACAGTATCATGATTTTTTAGAATGGTACCCTCAACAACCATTTAAATGCACAAAACAAAAAAATGACAAAAACATGAACCAATCCACGATTTCATGAAAAAAAACGCCAAACTGTTGAACTTAAGTCATTTTAATCTTAAAAGCTAATAAACAGCCTAAATTTAACAAAACATCCTTTATATAACATCATATAAACAAGTTTTTATTCAAATTTGGGTTATGAGATTTGGGTATGTCATTTTTTGTAGTGGTGGCGCAACTTTTCGTTTCAGATCTCTAACTCGAGAACGGGTTGAACTATTGTAATGATACTTAATACATAGAAAACTTATAGCGAGACCTCGCTTGTGTTTGCAAATGGGGTGGGTGGGGTCAAGGTCACTGTAACTAAAAATAGAAAAACGGTTTCTATCCAATAACTTGAGAGCACATTGAAATATTTGAATGAAATTTCATATCTAGATCTCTAATATCGAGACCTTGCTTGGGATTGCACAGGGATCTTACTAGGATTTTAAATAGGATTCCTGGGACTCCTTACCCCTAAAAAGTAGGAGTCCCAAATAGAAAAAAAAGTTAGTCAAGTATGTGACGCGCGAGAGTGAATGGAATTTTTACAATTTATACAATATATGACAGTTATAAATAAAATAATAATAATAATGATAATAATAATAATGTTATTTTTATTATTATTCGGTTATGTAATTAAAACAATATTTTTGCAACAATTAAACAATAATTAATTTTAAAACAGGTAAATTCTGGACAATTAGCAACTGATGGTCTAAACTTGTTGACTGATTAGTTATATGTAGGCCTAGTAAAAAGTTATGATGCGGTGATTACAGTACAACAGGCAGGTACCAACGCCTTAGTTACTGTCAAGTACAGTAATTGTGAAACTGGTTAACAATATAAAAATGTCGAAAAGGAGCAATTATTGGTGATATTAAACACCAAAATATGTGTTTGCATGTGTTTTACAAATTTTTGTGATCTAAAAAGTCGGCGACGAAAATTTGCGCGAAGTCGCGAAAATATGTGACATTGCAAAATTGTGTACTTAAATTACCACCAGTATTGTTAATATATCTCTTCTCATATGTGTTATATACTAGAAAGTTCCTGTATGTATGATTACTGATCGATGCTTTTATATTTCTGTCAAAATTCAGCCCTAGATTTTCGTATAAAATTGCTGTCAAAACAAAATCTCCTATCACCGTATTACTGAGATGTAGCTGTTATTCATGAAATTTGATTGGCAATATTAATTAATGAAATCAGCTGAAACTGTTTCTCATTCATTTTATCAATGCTGTTTGTTTTAAGTTGTCAACTATGTTCTAATTGTTCTTAATTGAGGTTGCCTTTTGTCATATTTCTGCGATTTAGCACATGCTGATTGACTTGTTGATTAAAGCACATCTATGAGTGACAAATGTAATTTTCCAATGAAAATAACAGCATTCTATACACAGAGGATATCGTCACATGCCACACCTCTGTACTTAACCGCATTATTTCGCCAAAAACGGCGAAATGTGCTTACGCAAGAAGTAATCCCGCGTATGAAAGTTGTTTCATGAAAGGACTTTATTGATACCATTAATCAGTTTAATATTAAATTAATACTGATAGTAGAATATATTTATGTTCAATAAAATAACAGAAGTTCGTGTTTAACGCTGTCTTCAAGACGTTCGCGACAAAAAGAAAATAATTGGGTTAATTTCTTCTTTTGCTTCATTATTTCTTTATGTTATGGAGGTTACACTATACTAATTTCAATCAATAAATATAAATCTTTGTAAGTCAGTTAGTTCTAGCCTACTTTCACTTTCGTTTTGGGCAATCATTGACGATTTGATTACTTTGACTGCGAAAGCAGTAGGCCTCGATAAACCTCTGAAAGAATGCCAAATCGCATGTCTGCGTTATGTGCACGAAAAGAAAGACCTTTTAGCAATTCTGCCAACAGGTTATGGCAAAAGTTTAATTTTTCAAGTTGCCGCTTTTCTGCTTCAAAAAGCATACAGCTTAAATAAGACAACAGAAATTATTTTAACCCCTTTAAACAGCATAATGATGGACCAAATAAACACCATGTCCAAACAAGGAGTAAAAGCTTGCTGGCTTGATTTTACCTGTGAGGCAGAGACCATCGGTGATGCTGATGACAGTGATACGGCGGGTGAAGATCCAATCTCTGTCAGTGTCCCCTTGCAGGAAATTCAGATGGGAAGTTTTCCCTTGTTTACACACACCCAGAAGCTCTTTTAAGCACAAAACAAGGGGAGACCCTTATGAAATCCTTTGAACAGTCTGGTGCATTATCTTGCATAGTAATTGATGAGGCTCATATGATACTTTAATGGTAAGTTGATATGCCATGGCGACGGTTGGTCTTGTATTTCTTACTGGCATACAACCTCTGTTCCACTGCATTATTATTATATGTGTATGTTATATCGCCGTTTTCAAAGGTTCATTAATCAAATTGGTAATAGTGGTTTTCTATTTTCTATATTTTGTTTGATTCATCAAGTATGTGAGTTATCTTACTAAAAGTTTTGGTCAAATGATATACAAAACTTCAGTAACAATTGCATCCAAATATTTATTTAAGCATAGTGATTTTGATTACAAAGGTAATTACTAGTAGCAAGGTAAATGATGAAACATCTGTTGGTGATCAATTTTCATGCAATACTTCGAACACTTATTTCATTTCATGAACAAAGGATGTATGTTGTGTTTGTATACAACTGCATATATATTTTCCTATCATTTATTCATACAGAGATATATTATCAAACATGTTTATTGACATATCTTTGAATCACACAATACTATTCATGTCAAGAATACATATTAAGCTACCTTTAACTTTATTTTTTTCCTTTATATATTTTCCTTTAATTTTTTCAATGTCAACGCTTATAAATTAAAAACTCTTATGCGCCTATCAATATTTTCCCCCACGGGGGTTGGGTCGGGCAAACCCTGGGGAATTTTACTAATTGTATTTTTGGGGGTCTTATTTCCCACCCTAGAGCCAGCATGTTTGTTTCAATCCCCTCAATGGGGAATGCTTAATTGGTGTATCAAATGGCCCGTGGGCCAATATTAACAGAATCTAAAATCTGAACAGTCCACTTTCCGGGACCTGGAATTATTTGGCCAGTCAAATTCCAGCCTGTTGGAATTGCTTTCAGTCTAAAGTCCCGTATATGCCCGCCGCTCCCCCCTGGGGGAAAATATTAATAGGTGCATTATGCCACATTTTGAGACAATTCAGCTTTTTTTGTTTGTTCATACTCTCTGTTCAAACAGTCGGTTCAAGAGCTAACATTAGCTTATGTTGAACTGTTGCTCTCTTGCTGACTGAAAATAAACCTTAATTCCATGGTATCAAACTTATACTGAATCATTTCTCTTGCATTTTCTCATTGACATTATTAGAAATCACTAACTGGGCCTATACTTGAGGGCTGTACAATCAGTGCATCCATTGTCAAACTGAATGGACAGTTTAAATCACTGTTTGTTGGGGGATTTAAAAAAAAAACTAATTATTTATTCTATAACATTTAATCCATTCCATCATTTCATATGTAGCAAGTAACATATTAAAAAGACAAGAGCTGTCGGAGGACAGCATGCTCGACTATTTGAAGTACATGTATTTCAGTTTGTACATATTTTGGAAAGTGGAAAGTGCATAAATTTGTTTAAATACAAAGCCGAGTTATCACAATTATTTCATCAATTTATTCCTCCAAGTTTGAATTGAATACCTTATGTAGTTTAGTATTATAAGAAATTGGAACAAAAAAGTTTAACCCCAAAATCTCTGTGAAAAGTGGGCATACCCTTGTCAAAAAATACAAAAAAGAGTTATGGGGATTGTTGCACCTGATGCTGGAGTTGATTACAAAGATGTACTCCAAGTTTCAAGTGAATACTTTATTAATTTAGAAATTATAAGACTTTTGAATAAAACATAACACTGAAAATCTATATGAAAAGAGGGCATATGTCTGTCAAAACACATAACAGGGTTACTTGGATTGTGGCACCTGATGCTGGAATTGATTGATAACGGTAATACCTTTATCAATCAATATACCGTATATTCCAAGTTTCAATTGAATAACTTGTGTAGTTTTGAAGTTACAAGACTTTTAATATAAACAAGATCAGAAGCAGACGCTGACGCCGGGCCGAGTAGGTAAGCTCACCTATTCTTTGAATAGTCGAGCTTAAAAATACTACAACATGAAATGACAATAATCTTGCCGCAGCACTCAGCCATGGAGCCAGCTGCTCTAATTTGTACTCGTTACAAATAGTGCTGTATGTGTTTACGAACAACATAAATGACACCAAGAGCACCGCCTTGCCAGTGCTGATTGCAGATCTGTTTCTCACCAACATGTCACAAGGTTACATAAAAGGCCACAATTCTATAATACACATGCCAATTATATATCACTTGCTATACATAATAACTACATAATAACTTTATGATAGTTATAAAGAATAAAATCTATAGCTTTGATACATAATAAAATAATGGACCTAATTAAATTACTTCAACAATATTTCAGTTTTTCAAAGTCGTACAGGGCCCATTTTTTCTTACACAATATAAGTCCGAGTTACTTTCAAAACAATTATTTTCAAAAAAGGCAGATAAAAGTTGACAGATAAACAAAAACCTATCAAAGGAAAAACTAAAATATCAAATAAATCAACATATACCAGTGTTTATTTTACACAGATTATTGGTGTTTTGTAACCATAAACAACTGTCGACTAAATGTTTATGCAAAATTGGAGTTTCCGGCTGTACAGCTGAAAACCAGTTTTTGATTAAAAAGTAGCCAAGTATGCGTTTCACATCAATGTTTCTTATCAACTTATAATCCATTTTAAATCAAAGTATATGGCTATTAACTATGTTCGACTCTGGTTGTTTTAGTTTATGTCACTGTGTCTGTTGTAAGATCGTTAATACCCTCCTTTAATATGTAAATCTCTATTAAATATTTAATACATACTCAACAACAAAAAGAAATTATCCACTAATATATTTTCATGTTGTATGTAATATTTAAACAAACAATAAAGTCAATGAAACTTGAATCATCTTTCAATAAAATGCTATCATTTGTTTCTGAATCAATTCCATATTTATGGTTAAAAACAAAGCAAAAACTGAACATATGCAAAAATACAAATCACAAAACAGGAACGTGTGAGTAGACAGTTAATTGTCGCCCTCGTGCCATTAAACCTTCGACTTATGTCAGTTAAAATCCGTGTTGCTCGCACGATGCCAAGAGCCTGGTTTCGCTAGTCCATATTTAAACATGCCATGGTAATTTTACATGGTTTGGAAGATTTTATGAACCGACTATCCACACAGAATCGATTTCAATGACAACTTGCCCAAATTGTGTGCACATAAGAATAAATTATTCACTACACAATTGGTAATCGAGTTTTGGTGGGCTATTTGGTATTAAATGATACAGTTTAACAGTAAAAATTCACATGATATTGAATGTGAAAATAGGCTCTTTAAATCGATAGTCATAAATAAAAAATCTAATAAAAATTCATGTTTTTTAAGATACAGATGTTTAAAAGTGGATACTTTCTTTTTTTGTTTTGACTTTGTTCTTTGTGATTTTCATTTTTACACCTGTTTCGTTTGTGTATTTCACTGACCACCGGGGCTGCCTCTGAAACCCGCATCATGGATTTATCGCTCTTTCCTGCGCCTAGTCCTCTAATGACATGCTTAACAAGCTTGATGTTATTTTCCTGCTGCATGTCAGCAGGTTTATTTTTTCCAGGTTTACCTTTCCGATTTACCAACAAGCCCAATTTGACTTTGACACTGTCATATTCTGACAACACACATTCTGTTTTTGTTATGAAATTGATGGACTCTATTGAATATTTAGACCTGTATGAAGACAGTCCAATGAACAATGGTATGAAACGCTTCATCATTATTGTCATATTGATGTCAACAGACTTGATGACCTCACTAAATAGGATGAAGTCCATGGCTACTCTAATTAGACTTGAACTGTATGTGTAGAGTTGATCATCAGATTGGTCTTGCTTGCATTCTGCTGCCAATGGAACTGTTACTCGGATTGTATAGCCTGAAGAAAGGTATACACAAATATCTAATGTACTTTTATGTAAACAATTTTCAAATGCATGGCTAAAATTGTTACAAAAAATTATACAAATTGTTGCATAGTGAATGCCAACAATCAACTTTAATTACTTTATCAACTATTTAAAAGGACCTGTTCACAGCTTGATAATTTTCACATATTCCAAACATAAAATAAAAGTGTATATAAATGTTCGAAATAACACTATGGACATAGAAATATACTGTAAATACCATTTCGTTAATGAGTAATAAACATTTCAAAATGATAAAATTATAAAGCGTTTGTAATGCTAAACGATGGAATAATTTGGAATGTTTCTGTTGTTTTCGTTAAAAGTTTTAACAACACGTGGATCACTTATATAAAATGTGGATACAATATAGAAATCGGAATGGCCGCGTGGTTATGGCTTTAGACTTTTGATGTGGAGGTCTGAGGTTCGAACCTGAGTAGGAGCAACTTTTTGTACTTTAAAAAAAAATCCATTTCTTGCTATTATACTTCATTTTTTTAGTTCCAATGCTTAAAACTGTCAAGTTAAGACATTTAATGGCATACTTCAAAAAATGCAAAAAATCATGAACAGGTCCCTTTAAGGGAATAATTTGTAACTCATCGAGTGTTGTTGTTGTTAATGTTTGCATAGCACCTGACAATAATTATGTAAACCAGGTTTCATCAATATTGTTCGACATATAGTGTGACAGTGTCAGTTTTACTTGCATTTACATAAATATATAAAATAATATATGCTGTGCTATAGTCATACCATGATGATTTTCTGGAATGTATAATATATATTTTTTTTATTCTAGGGGACATGATTTTAGACAGGATTTGGCGAAGATTGGATCCAATTTGGTTGCAAGATTCACTGATATTCCTGTGTTTGTGTTTACTGCAACAGCGTCCCCCGATGCACAGAAAAAAATCTGTGCAAGTCTACAATTAAAAATCCAAAAGTTGTATCACAAAATCCTGAACGACCAAATATTAAGTATGTCAAAATTGAACGGCCACCCTCAGCAGAGACTCAGGATCACCTAGACAAAGTTCTCTCAGCAATGGCAGATGACCTCATGAAAATGAAGGACGGGTATCCACTCACAAGAGTGTACACAGACACCAGTGTTATCAGTTATGTCTACAGACACCAGTGTTATCAGTTATGTCTACAGACACCAGTGTTATCAGTTATGTCTACAGACACCAGTGTTTTCAGTTATGCCTACAGACACCAGTGTTATCAGTTATGCCTACAGACACCAGTGTTATCAGTTATGCCTACAGACACCAGTGTTATCAGTTATGTCTACAGACACCAGTGTTATCAGTTATGTCTACAGACACCAGTGTTATCAGTTATGTCTACAGACACCAGTGTTATCAGTTATGCCTACAGACACCAGTGTTATCAGTTATGTCTACAGACACCAGTGTTATCAGTTATGCCTACACTTTCTTTGAAAAACGCATTGGTCCACAACAGTACATGGGTGATCATATCCCTGAAAACAGACTGTTTGCCCAATACCACCAAAACTATACAGACAAAATGAAGAAATTCATTGTCAGTGAAATCTGTAAGGAAAATTCAAAAATTAAGAGTGGTATTTGCTACAGTTGCACTGGGAATGGGTCTAAACGCTCCACATTTAAGAGTGGTTGTTCACTACAAACCCCCAACCTCATTGGAGAAGTATTTCCAAGAGACCGGACGAGCTGGAAGAGATGAACAACCAAGTACGGCGATACTGTATTACAATAATACTGACATAAGAAGGAATCGCCCAGGAATGGAAGTTTCCATGATCAAATATTGCAAAAATAAATCAACTTGATTGAGAGCAATGATGCTTGACTCCTTTGGTTACAAACCATGTAGTTCTGTTCAGGGTGAAGAGTGCTTCAGTGTATGTGATAGCAAGTGATAATTGTGCTTGATGATTAATGCTCACAGTAACTATGGCGAGTGCACATACAGTCTTACCTCAAGGAGATCTTGTTGAACATGAAACAGCTCTCCAATAATGGGAGAAAACTGATAAAGTCTTTCTGTTCTACTGTGTGTACCAGCCCTAAGATTGCGCGCAGAGTCGAACGTGACCCTTGTCAACTGGTCCCCACCTAATGGAATTGTAGCCAAGGTTTCAAACTCCTCTCCTGAAACATTTTAATGAACTTATATTGCGCTCTCACTTCAAAAAGGCTAAACATGTTTGCATTTAGACAACATACTCATTAAGTTACCGCATCTATAATCTTATGACCATGTCCCCTGGCCATAACATTCCTTAAAGCTTTTAAATTAAAATGATGGATTTAAGGAAAGAAATTCATACAGTCCAGTTCTCTTAAAGTAATTGTAATATTTAGTTAAACAAACACCTCATTATTATTGGCCTCTGTATTTGTTAATGAAATATAATATATGAACTGTATGTACAATGACACTTAATTTATGAGTCCAAAACTATATGAAGTGTAAAATAAGTCATGTACATATTCAAAGTGGTAGATGTGTATGTAAATGTATATTCGAAATTCGTTTTCATTGTATAACCTTAACAATGTAATAAATGTATCAGACCAATTTCAAGACATTAACAGAAGAGACTTAGCTCGTCTTTTCTCAAACATAATAGGGCATATTTCAAATTCAAAGGCAGCCTATAAAGGTATATAGGCCCTTTCACACAACCAAACTGGCAACAAAGGCCACATAACAATTTAGAATAACAAAATTATATAAAATTGTTTCCACAAGGTAACCTTATTAAAGCATCTTAATGCAGGTTGACTTTGTTTATTAATCTTTACTTTTGTGATACTTACCAGTATACATTTTTCAAAAGTTTGTAATACTTAAACAGTCTTTTAAAAAATTGCATAAGAAATGCAATAAATGTGTAAGAGTTGCAGATTAATATCTAAGCCAAATAAAGTTTCAAACGGCCTGGGCCCGTATCCACAAAGATCCTTAGTGAGAATTTACCTCAGACCTAATTTATGTCTGTGGCCGATTCATTTCAAGTTAATACTGTTTTTAAGTTGGTAAAGAATCAATACATGTTGTTCTTTTGCAATAGTTTAAGTACACAATATTGATTGACATAATGAAAACTGCATTTGAATATATCCCTAAAATAGACTATTCCTTAAGATTTTTCTTAGTAGCTTCGTGGTTACGGCCTAGGGGCAAAAACACAATTTTAGTAAAAAAGTCCAGTTGTTTGTCTGGAAAGTAAGTTTGTATGCATTGAGATGGTATCAGTACATAGGCGAAATGTTAAAGAATCAGCCTATATTAATGATTCTTGCTCACAAACTTTCCTGACAGCCCTCTAAGCAGTCTTCGGCTTAACTTTGCAAATCACTTGCCCACAACGAGCAATTCCCAAGTATATTTCAATTGCCAAAATTAAAATAAGAAGCTTTTTCTGCAAAGTTAATGTCACAGAAACAGACACTACTTGGCACAGACATCAGGCAAGTGGGTTATGTCGAAGACTGGTTTTAATTAGTCTAAATTAAACTGTACACTGTGGAAATTTTACAAGCATTTCAAAATAATATATATTTTATTTTTAGATATCAGAACTAATACCTCTCCCTGCAGATGTATATAACAACTGCAATGTGCCCATCATAATGTCCATAATTGGGACACAATTGGGCAATGACTTGGGATCCTTCATGATAACCTATCGGATTAAAATCTAGTATACATTTTGCATAAATAAATACAAGAAACGTGGAAATTCCACGAAAAAACAAATTTTTCTAATGAAATGCATAAAAGTCAGCAAAATAATGAAAGAAAGGTCTGGGTGCCGTATGCATTCCTAAGCGAGGTCTCGTTAAAAGGTATCTATGTATGAAGTTTCATTAAAATATCGCAATGTGTTCTCAAATTATTGAGCAGAAACCGTTTTTGTATTTTTTTTTACATTGACCTTGACCTTGATCTCACCCACCCCATATGCAATCCCAAGTGTGGTCTAGATACAAGGTATCTATGTATGAATTTTCATTCAAATATCTTAATGCATTCTAAAGTTATTCAGCGGACACCATTTTTCTACTTTTAGTAATGGAGACCTTGACCCAACCCACCCTATACGCAATCCCAAGCGATGTCTCGATATAAGGTATCTATGTATGAAATTTCATTAAAAATATATATCTGTTCTCGAGTTAGAGAGCGGAAAAGAAAAATTGATGCCACCACCCCGCCCGAAATCCGCCCTCCCGCCCAACGACATACCCCAATCTAATAACTGAATTTTTTCTTCAAAAAATTTGATTAAAAAATGGGAAACGCCAGTCAGATTCGCAGCCAAGGAAATAATGCTGAAGTAAACTTTGTTTAAATATTGATAGATGGCAAATGATGCTTTACATTTGCGGCCGGTTATTTTACAATCCCTTAATTCATGGCTAATGTATAGGCCGGACACAAATCATACACTACATATATGAGAAATACCGTTATTGTGCAACACTGATCTCTTACATTTACCATGATTGTGTGGTTCAATGAAATATGCATGCTTTGACATTTTTTCTCGTTAGCACAATTTTCCCTTCATTGCTGGATATGGCTGTCTGTGAGTACTTATTGTTATCTAATAAGTACTTACAAACATGGGATGAACTTGCGATGGCCTATCCACAATGTTCCTATACTTGTGATCAATCACACTCGGAACAGCAGAAGAGAGCTGAGAAAGTTCTGGGGTTTCGTCTAGGAGTATCTTTTCAATGAGCCATGTATAGCATTCCATAAAACAAATAGCATTTAGATAATAAAAAAGTGTTCAAGCACTTACAAATGCCTACAGGTTCAAAATTAAAATTATGAAGGAAATTAAGCATGTTTCCCTTTAAAATACTTTACACCCAAGTGTATTTTTCATAGAAACATTTTACTTTTCTACCAATATTCTGAACGAAACAATCATTTTTCCAGTAATTTACACAGTCATTATACTTTACCTTTTTTACCACATTAAAGCAGGTAGTCGTTATTTTATTCTTTAAGAGATATACACGATCAATGATGTGTTTACTGATTCATGTTTTTGAAACTGAATATATAATTATGCCTAATTATAATACATCATTCAGGTGTTTTTTAAACACAACCTCAAATTGCTATGCTCTTCCAGAGACAAATAGAAGGTTTCAAGGCTTGGTCCCTCTGTTCCAACAACTTTAGGCTCAGTACTGAGGCTACGGAGGTCCCCTGGCAGGAATCTGTCAATAAGAACCGTCCAGTGAGTGTAGTGGTAGTCCTGGTTCCCACTTCCTACCCGAACCTATAATACACATGAATGTTTGGAAACTTAAAAACCAAGAATTGTATCAGGACAGCACGCTCAACTTTTCATACAGGTCTCTGCCAGAGTTATGGGCTTTGGTCATTGACAATGACCTTACATAATGACCACAAAGACATGTGGGTAGTTTCAATTGAATATATGTAGCAGATATACAGATATGAGCTTGTTGCATGCAAACCTTAAACACAGCTTTACGTAGACGCCGACGAACGGGTGAGAAGTATAGATCAAACTATTTGCTGAGTAGTCAAGCTAAAAGGATTCTGAAGTTAGAATATATTATGCATTGTGTACATAGTTTCTATTTCTGATTAAATTACATATAGTTAAATGGGGTAAAAGAACATACCTGGTAAGCTTTGATTTTGCCATCAGTGTTGTCTACAGTTATCTTGATTGTCTTCCCTTTGTTAAGCGCCTCGATGACTTCTCTTCCATTGACATGTGCTAACCTTTCTAAGAGTGGCAATTTGCTTTTCAATGGAATGCTGATTCTAGCAGTATGTAGATGTTCAAGCAACTTAAATAAAGAAAATACAAAATATTAATACAATTTGAAGACTACAGATAGCAAAGATATGGAAGAGATAAAACATAAATTACACTTTCTCTTAAGTGTTATTTTTTTATCAAGAAAAAAAACATCCATTTCAAAATTTACAAAATATGCTGTCAACGATTTGGATACTAAGAAGCTAAAAATTAAATGAAAAGTAACTTGTATAAATCATTAAGAAATAAAATAAATGATATCTAATACTATATATCTCAATCATGATTGTGTTTTAAATGCCAACATCACTATTAAATAACTTCACACATTTCTGTAGCGAATGGCATACATATAGAAGTGTACTTACGTCATTTCCAGCATTGTATCTCATGCAAGCTGCTGCTATAGTCTTCTGGAACACATTGAGCTCCTTATTCATTGCATACATTGCTAGTGCATACATGGCTGCTATAACATAATTATCTTCTGGTACAGCATAATGCATTGGACATGACATAACCATGACTTTTGGGCAACGTTGGTGCATTTCCATTACGATATCTTTATAAAATGTTTCTGGTTTAATGTCTTCTAACTTTGATCTTAAAATGCTTGGGTTTTCAGTCCGCATAGCTCCTCAACTTCATGGTTTATTTCCATAGAAATTCTTTCCACAACTTTTCACTCAACGATGATAAGTTTGTCATTTGTACTAGTGCACTGTCAATGTCAGAAGACATTTTTGACACAATCATTGCAATACTGTGTTTGTCTTCACTTTTAATTTCAGTTTCACTCAAAATCTTGTTTTTGTGAATTGCATATGGCGTTTCTTTCAAAGATGAACTGGATTTTCCACTTAAAGAGTAGACATGGTCTTCGTGTTTCTTTTGGTTTTCAGTTGAATCAAAACAGTAGGAATGTTCAATGAATGGCTTGCATGCACCAATGTCTAATTCAGATTCAATGCTTGACTGATGTTCTATACAATGTATAACATTATGATCCTGTTTATCCTTGTTTGTGTGTGTTGAAAAGAAAGTTGTTTTGCACATTTTCTAGATTTTGACCCAAGAAGTTCCGCTGTTTTCTCGTTACGTTTCAATTTTGGCAGTTGTTTATTAACTAAAAAGGGGAAGTGACCTCTTCCCGGCGTAAGTGCGTTGTGTACACACCGCTAAAGAAATGATATGTGTATTTTTCGCTCAAGGTATTCTCAGGAATATTGCGTTAGCATACTTTTTTCGTTTAGACTGTTCTTTGCGGAATGCACGATTGACAAGAGAACTGAACCCGTCGATAATTATATAGTGTTAATTCTGCAGATGCATATGTATGCAAATGTTATCTGCATGTCGCATTAGTCGGTTGGCAGGGATTGTAGATAAAAGTATGAACATTTTGTTGTATATTAATGACAGACAGAGAAATACAATATTCAAAGCCGGCATTATCGCATTAAAGACGGTGTTATCGCATTAAAAGGCTCACAAAAAAACGAAATCCTTTCGAGAAATATAATTCTGGAACTGGCCAGTTTTGATGCACATTCGTCTTGTTTCCAATGTATTTTTGTACCTCAAAACGTAATACAACAATCTGGGAAATTTGGGAAATCCAAATACGAACTACATGTAGAAAGCATTCGGACAGCGCGACACCTAGCTGTGGCTTTTTCCACATATGGATGGACCAGTCGAGCCACTGAATAAGTAACATGGTTTATTCAATATACAATAGACATACAGTCCGTGAGTATACATGATATACAAAAGTAAATAAATACATACACGGTGGTCATCTGTATAATACAATTAATTATAAGTAAATTACTAGCTGTTATAATACATTTCACAATAATAATACTATCAATATTATAATAAGTAATATATAATATAATATTATATAATAAATCAAAATACAGTGCATTAGGTAAAGCGAGAAGTCAAGTGTGCAAAGCAAGAAATGTTAATCGTACTAATATTTATACATATTTCTTTCAGTAAATGCTTTATGAACATACATAGCTAGGTTTCTGTTAACAATTGCATTGTCAGACTGCATTAATTCTATATATTTTGGTACATTAGGTCTTTTCCAGTAATACTGTTTGATATACAATTTTCTAATATCAGTATATAGTGAACATTCTAGTATAAAATGAAACTCATTTTCAATAACATTACAATGCTGACATTTTCTTTCTTGGAAAGGTATTGGTTCAGGTTTATGCCATCTACCTGATTCCACTTCTAGCCTGTGTGAAGAAACTCTTAATTTACAAAGATTATATCTAAATTTATTAATACTGACATGTTTTAAGTAAGGTTGAAATTCAACTTTACAAAACATATTGTAATTTTTTGCTCTTGATGAATTATTTAGTTCTGTCACCCAGTTTTGTATAAAAGCATCAGTTATTCTAGATTTAACTAAACATAAGAAACACTTTTCATCACCTACACCTTGGTTAATCCATGAATAATGTAAACCTAAAGATTGTAAAAGATTACATACAGAATTTGCCCATGAGTGGGTATTTGGTCTACTCATTAAAGTGCTATACATATGTAAATACATACACTTAACGTACTTGTGCTCCTCTAACTTAATAATTTTTAACCAATATCTTATAACATTAACAGCTCTTTTGGTTATCAAGGATGTTCTACCAAGTTCTCCATATACAAAATTATTTTGGGTTTGGATTTTCACACCTAATAACCTTTTACAAAAATTTAATTGAACCCTCTCTAATGTCATAGACTCATTTAAGCCCCAGACCTCTGATCCATAGTTTAAAATAGGTAAAACGAGCTGATCAAATAATTGTAGCTTGTTTTGTATAGAGATTAAAGGGAAGTTAATTAAGTATGAATTTAATTTAAAAACAGCTTTTGAAGCTTGACCTGCAAGTGTGTCGAAAGTACTTGCAAATGATCCACCTGTAGTAAAAACTATTCCCAAATATGAAAAGGTTTTAACAATTTCTAATTCCTGGCCTTTATATAAAAACTTAATATTTCTCCTTAACTGACCCCCTTTTTTGAATATCATGACTTTGGTTTTAGCTGAGATTACACATAGTTTCCATCTTTCACAGTATTCTTCTAACAAACATAAGCCTTTCTGCAATTCTTCTTCAGATTCACACATAATTACGATATCATCTGCATATAAAAGCAAAAACAATTTCAACATACCAATATCAATACCATTAAAGCCATTTAACATATAATGTTCTTCTAAGTCATTCAGATAAAAGGAAAATAATAGCGGTGATAAAGACTCACCCTGTCTAATTCCTAAAAAACAAGAGAATTCTTCATTACTTATTGTATTACCCAATTTAATTCTTGATTTAACATTTGTATACATTGACTTAATAACATTAATAATATTTCCTCGAACGCCTAGCTTCAACAATTTGTACCAAATGATATCTCTTACCAAATAATCGAATGCTTTAGTAAAGTCAATAAATACAGCATACAATCTCTTTTTTTCATTTAAAATATGATTAATGATACCATGTAATACAAATATATTATCAAAAGTTCGCATATTTTGCCTAAATCCTGCTTGTGCCTCTATATACACATGATACTTTTCAGCCCAACTGTTCAACCTATTATTAATTACTTTGGTAAACAATTTTCCAAAAGTACTTAATAATGTTATCCCCCTGTAGTTATTTACATCATCCTTATTACCCTTTTTATGTAAAGGCACAATAAAACCCTCACACCAAATTTCTGGGAAATATCCACACTCAAACAGTTTATTAAACAAGGTACACACAACTTTTAAGAAGCTATTACTATAAATACCAAATTTAAAAAACTCATTAATTAGGTAATCAGGTCCAGCAGATTTACCATTGTGTATTTGTTTACATGCATTAAAAATTTCCCGGTCAGTAAATGGTATATTTAACTCATTAAACATAATATTCAGTTCCCCATTTAAATATCTTTCCTGAAAGTACAAAATATCTTCATCAGGCTGGTAAAATGTAGAATTTGGGTCATTTATTGATTTAAAGTAGTTTAAAAACTCCTTACTTGTTATGTTTTGCTTATTATGTTTTACACTAGTATTCTTCAACAATTTCCAGTATTATTTTGCATTATTTAGCCTGGCATTTTCTAGTCTTTGTGATTGATTTTTATCATAAATATATTTCTTTTTTCTAATAGTGCTTTTATAACAGTAACCCAGATGGCAGATGACTGGCAGATGTGAAACTATTATCTTCCAACATAGAATATGAAATATTTGGGTATTTAAGAGAGATCTGCTCTGGTTCGTTGGCTTTCAGCCTCTTTTGGATTATTATATTCGTAGTTCACTAATGCTTAAAGCCGCAGTCCTTAGAATACAATGCAATAAATCTTAAATTGGCATTAGTACTAATGAACGTTACTGACGTTTATTCGTCTGAAAACTGTTTATAATGTACGAATGGTATTTTATAATGTATATGTTCGAAACCGCTTGGTACGAACGGAATATACACTGACGTACATGCTGATTTACTCCAGAGGCATCACGAGCTATCGCATTTAAATAACTTTACGATAAAAAGTAAATACAGTTATTATTTTACCGATTTCAATGCGTTTTTTTTTTGGTATTTTGATACGAAAGATGTCCATTAGAAACGATTTCTGCAGTGTTTTTTTATTAACGTATTTCTGGACTGCTAATTTAAATTTTGACAGTGTGTCTCGTCCTTATGACGTGTCAAAAGAGGGTTCTCGTATGTTCGCCACAAACCTATTGCAGCTGCTTCACACAAGGAATGCTAGAGATATGTCTGCTGAACAATATCAATTGTAACTGATTAAAGATGCCACTTTAGATGACGTCATATCGCAAAACCCTGTCACTGAATTTTATGTTTACATTTTAAGTGATGATCTTGTTTTTTTGTGTGTGCTGCTCAGCATATATTCGGATTATATGAATTGAAACATAACATAAATTTAAAACCAAAATCAAAATGTTACCAAATATTTATAACAGTTGAATAAGTTTAAAAACAAAACATAAAAACATAATAAATGCAGTTCACTAAAATGACAGTGTTATTTATTATTTAAACTTTAAATTTAAGCAAGTATTTGAACTTCGGAGTCGGGATATACTTCGGGTCAAATTAAAGAATTCGGACGCGTGACGTCGCGTCTTTGGAAGAAATGACGTCATAATATGTAACACGAATCTAGGGGGACACGAACTTACCGGATTAGATGCTACATTATATATCTTCAGACCGTTAGCATGTTTGAAAACTAGTATGCGAAGATATGAAGTATTACACAATTTAATAATAATGGAATACATTTTAAGATATGCTGTATACTGATTCTCATCCGTTTTAGATAATGGTTTGCAGGCATTTTTAGAATGTCCGTTGCTTTGCTTGATCCCCGGTGTGAGGCATTGTACAGATAGTGCATGACATTCTAGAAATCAACGTGCAATCAATCATCTGTAGAAAAAAATAATGCAACAGTTAACGTTTATATTAGAAAATAAAGTGCATCGTATTTTGGCCAAGTGTTATTACCCGTTATGTACCATTTTTCACATTTATGCTACTATCCGTAACAATCCATATACATTTGCAGATTATTATTTATAATGTTACCATAATGATAAGTACGGTTGTATAATGCACACATTGCGGAGACACACAATCACTTATTAAACCGGTACAAATATGCACCAATGACTCGACAGCTGTATAAAGTGTTATTCTCTAACAGTCGTGCATGATCTTATTGTTAGCTATCTGGCGGCATTTCCGCGATGAACAGTGGGGAAAATTTCCCGAACGGGAAAACTGGTGATTCCCTTGACCTGCTTGTTTTGTTACTAATTTTAGCAATGTGTTTCCCAATTGGGAAATAAAATTGTATTTTTCAAGGGGCTCAGTAAATTTGTCGCTGCACAGTGTTTATTAAGTGACCTAGATGTTTATGGTCTCAAAATGCTCAGGACATATTGTTCTAAATTTCTACCGTTCAGAATTTTTTTTCATTGTGCCATTTGCAAGTAAACTGTTACTAAAGTTTTTGGTTTTTGCACAAAAAAGTCAAATTGAATAGTTTCCCGAATTGGAAATTCACGTACCCATTCGGGAAATATAGTAGACATGGGAAATATAGTAGACATTTCTTATTACAAGTCCTCCAGAGTTTCTAGCAAAATATAGCAAAAATACATCGTTAAACATACAAAGTGCATTGTATGTTATGCATTCGGTTATATAACAGGAAGAATATGAGAATAATACAGTTTAAAGATACATTTTTCTCTATTTAGCTGATGTTTCATTTTGTTGACAGTTTCTATAAGGATATACCTGTTTGTATTTCTTTTAAGAAACAATATTAGATCATAAAATAAAACAGATGTTTCTTCTATTATGCGGTGATTGTTTCCTCAATATTCTTACAAAATTAAATATAATTAGATTTTTAACGTATCTTATATGTGTATGAAATGGTAAAAAAATGTTCATATTGAATGTGCAATATTTTACTTAGCGTTTTTGTTTTGAGTGGAGAGATATGCGTAAAAATACTTTTAATCTTTAAGTACCATAATATTTCTAATGCACAATGTATAAAGCATAAATATTAACAAAAATAATGGATATAACTGCATGCATTTTCGAAAAAAATATATTTTCCACGCTAATATCTTATAGCGAGTGCACATACATGTTATTTGAAGCATATGCACTTGTTTAATAAGTACTGCAATCTTAATAAGACTGTTTAATAATCTTGTATAGTCACTAGTTTTGGGTCGCTTTTCAAATCTTGCGTACCATACCCGTTTCCATTCGTTTCCGTCTCTGTCTCACCCGTTCGTCGGCATTGGCGTCTGCGAAATGGTCTTGTTAATGATTGTGTATAACAAGTGTATATCTCTGTTACTGCTACATATATTCAATTGAAACTGCACATATGTCTTTGGGGTCATTATTTAAGGTCACTGACCAAGGCCCATAACTCTGAACTGCAATTAAGCAGAATTATGCCCCTTTTTGAAAATTCAGGTTAAAAGTGTGTGAGCAATAACTTCATATCTCCATATCTACTGCAGATATTCTATTACAACCTCAAACATGTCTTCAGGGTCATTATATAAGGTCACTGGTCAATGCCCATAACTGTGAACAGCATTTTAGCAGAATTCTGCCCCCTTTTGTATTAAGAAATTTCCGGTTAAGGTTTGTGTGCAATTACTACAGATATTCAGTTGAAACTTAACACATGTCTTCGGGGTCATTATGTAAGGTCAGTGACCAAGGCCCATTACTCCGACCTGCAATTTAGCAAACTTATGCCCCTTTTTGTACTCCAGGTTAAAATGTGCGTGCAAGTACATATCTCTGCTTTGTAACTGCTACAGATATTTAAACGAAACTTCCCACATGTCTTTGTGGTCATTATGTATGGTCCCTGACAGAATATAATGGTGTTTTTAATAATATTTTGTGTCATTGTTTTAGGTATTGTTTAATGACCAAATAACATAAACTTGAGTATGATCTGGGCAGATGGTCAATACCGGGGTTAACCGGGGAATACTGTTCAAATGAATCTTGCTGACTTTAAATTGAAAATCATATCAGTCAAAATTAAAGATGCGGAAATGACGATGCAATCATTACATATTATACAACTGTGTTTCTTAATTATTCTGCAATTTTATGGTTATATTATTGCAATGCATTAACAAGTATCCAATGTTTTTATTACCCATCACTATTACTTTGCCAGTACTTTAGTTTTAACAGTAACAAAATTCATTGAGAATATTCAGTCAACTGTTATGTCACAACATGAAATAATTTGTTTGAAGCTTCACTGACATTTTGATCAATTCTGTTACTTATTACTATAATTAAAATGAATTCAAGGTATTGTTAGGCAAAAATCAAGATGACAGTATAAAATCTTGTATAAATTGTGTATGAAAATTCATTGAAAATGTTTACTCGACCACTGATGAACACATTGGGAATAGTGGAATACTGATCATTATTAACTATAACATTCAGATTAATGTCATTGCTTTCATATAGATGAATTGAAAAATAAATAATAGCCTTGCTTGCAGCCAAACATATACATTATCAAACTACTTATACATTTTTTGCAAAAAAAATCACTGAACTAGTTCAATATACCGCTATTGACAACTTTTGATATTTTTAACAGCAACCAGTTAAAACAATGAGCTAAAGCTAGGCCGGTTGATTAGCTTTAGCTGCCAAAAAGGACAATCGTCCTGGAATTACAACCCTTATCTTGCCTATATTTATATCCATGTTATACATTTACAATTTTACCTAACTGTACAGTATGAATCAAATATATTTGCCTGACCAATCATGCATTCAATACAACTGATATTTTGCAACAAAGAGGCAATAACTCGTGTGTAGATGATCAACATGACCACTAACCTTTAATTGCGAACTGTTGGTAATTCTCAATCTCAGCAACTGGATCCCAAAATAAATTCCATATTTTTCACATGCATTAATTAGATGATCAAAATAAAACAAAATGATTTAACTGACTGATCTGTCCAAGTCCATGAGCCATTGGAGAACATAAACACTGGCTTAATTAGCAAGTTTGGTCAAGACTGGAAGGATATATTTATGTATTTATCAAATATTTCAGGACATGCATTTTACTTCACAGGATGGGCAATAACTGTGGTATCTGATCCGATCTGATATCGTACTTTTCTGAGATATTAAAGCCATAAACAAATTGTTTGATTTTGCAGAAAAAGTCTCAAAATGAGAAAAAAACATCAAAAATGGTTGATGACAGACTAACAAAGCTAGGGACGCCCCTATTACTAGCTCTGGCGAGGTAACAAATAAAAAGCGGGTTTTAAACCGTGACATTGCGAATGAAAAAACCTGCTGAAGTTGTGCCTAAAACTTTGGTTATTTAAGATTTTCAAGATAGAGACCATGTGAAATGATGCTTTTCCAAGACTCTTTTAGCACGAAGTTCAACATATGGTCAAAAATATCAACTGTCGACATGATTGTTTTTTTTCTATGAACAATATATGAAAACTTAAAAGGTTTATATTGTTTTGTTTGTATAACTAGTAATAAAGTTTTCTGATCAGGAAATATTGTTTCTAATTGGGAAATCTATAGTTTAGCTGTTTTGTTACAAAAAGTGCATACTTTGAGTCTGAATACAAAATTAATGAAACCATTTTAAACAATTCTGAACGGTGGAAATTTAGATCGATGCTTCTTGTACACGTTCTTTACTTATATTTTCTGTATCTTAAAATTCCTTCTGTAGAGGTGCATTTTAGTAACCCTCTTGAAAAACTGTGTTTTATTTCCCGAACTGGAAGCAAAATACTATTAATAGTAGCAAAATGATTACAGATAGGGGATTCCCCAAATTTTCCGAACGGGAAATTTCCCCCCACTCCGTAGAAAGCTTTACATGATACGGGCATATGCTGAACGATTTCTGCTTTGAACCGTTTCTTTTTGTACCTGATCGACCGCCGCTACCAATCCAAACAAAAAGATAAATGAGGTCCCAGATATATATAACAAACCCAGTAAATGTTTAAACACTTATTGTATAAGAAGTTGTATATTTATTCCTTGATTTCATTGTTTATTCTTTTTTTTTTTTTTTTTTTTTTTTACATATTTTGGCTTTGGGTTGATTTATTGCATAATGGTTGACTTCACGTGCACATTAGCGACAAACGTAGCGACAGAAAACACCGCTTTTTAAGATGCAAGTGTATAGATTTAGACTCCGGTACTACGGTGTGGATTAATTTACTTAACAACTGAAGGTTTATAGGACAGGTACATTTTATATTATGGGTATTTTTGGGGGGGTTGGGGGGGGGGCGCCGGGAGCGCCGCGTGTGATAGCTGAGGCATTAAATTGCAACGCCACATTGTGTACTTCGTTGGTAGAACAACACAAGAAACAAACCAATTGTTTGCACTGACACCGAGACTAAATGTGTTTCAATTATAATGTATATTATTTTTAATGTCAACATAAGTTGACCGATCAAACAAAAACATAAATCAATGCATCATTCACTTTATTTTGCAGTCCAACATTTCTTAAACGCTCGTCACGCCGTTCATGTTGTATCGTCGGCCTCCCTCCAGTCAGGCATGGTGACCCTCATGTCCCAGCATGACCAGCACTCGCAGCATTGTGGCATACGGACGGTCATCTGAACAAGATGAGAATTTGGACTAGAACACCAGAATTGATACACCCGAACTAATCAATAATCTAGCCTATAATGAATATGACCTGCAGCCCTGAGGCATACGAATGGTGATCAGCACAAAAAGAGAACACATATTAGAACACCATAATGGCATACACCGGAACCAATCAATAATCTCCCTTCAGTGTCTATGACCTGCAGCACTGAGGCATACGAATGGTGATCTGCACAACAACAGAGCACATATTAAAACACCATAATTTCATACACCGGAACCAATCAATAATCTCGCGTACAATGTCTATGATATGCATATGACGGGTGATTTGTACAACAAGAGAACAACGTTTTAGGACACCAGGTTAGCCATGTCCACACCGGAATCAATCAGTAGGTCAGATAATATTGGATTTGTATGATATGCAATTTGTTGTTCTCTATAACTGACTGTTCCATTCAACAATGTACAATCTTCCTTAAGCGAAGCTTTATTTAGTTTTTGATATAAATCAGACTGTATTCCGATGTATTAAAGATATTTATTTCAAAACAATGTTACGACAACCATATTATAATAACCATAAGCAATGCTGCAATGCTATTCCATGTATTTGGTATAACGACATTAAAAAAAAATATGATTAACATTAATGCACAAGGATAATTAACCACAGCGAAAAAGCAATTATATAATAATAGAGAAAAATTAATTTAAACCTACAAATGCGATTTACGGATACATAGTAATTATATTTGCTTTTTGCTGTAGATTATCTTTTTAATAATGTATTATGTTATGAACAATCTATATCAATTAATCGCAAGTGTCGTTCAAATATAAAATGAGGTTGTAAAATCGTACTTTCTTGATGCAATTCCAAGGAGAGAATTTACAACTCTTGTTGAGGAAGGGACAGAAAGCCCAGACCGTGTATGACTGGTAGTTGTTTTCCAGGCACACAGAGTTCCGCACGTTAGGATGATGTACTTGACATCGGTAGGAGCAATATTCGATGGGAAAAACAACCTCTATTTAATTACAACTGAAAACACCCTGATATCTATGAACAATAAATGTTTATTAACCATGTATATTGTGTTGTTCTTGTAGATCAGGTATTTGATGCGTCATCTGTTAAGTCATACGAAAAACAACAACAACTGAAATAGAATAAAATATTCATATATAAAACGACAGTTAAATTGTGTTTTACTAAAGATACGCTGTATATATAGAAAATACTAGGTTAGTGTTGAATAAAGATAAGTTTATTTCGCGAGGCTTAGAAAACCTGAACCACGAGCCTTGGCGACAAACACAATTTAAGACATTAACAGTTTTTTTTCCTTTTTCTTTTTCTAAACATACCCTAACTTTAGATTAAGCTAGTCACACAAAAAGCAGACAAAAAAAAAACACTAAAAAGAACAAACAAAACAAAACGTACTCCACTACACACGGTTTCTTCAATCGGAGCCAACAGAACAGAAGCACAGTGGGTCAAGGCATACATAAGTCTAATACTTAAGCAGTATAGAATAAAAGTGTAATGGAGTTTAGTGTTTAAAAACAAATCAGAAAGAAAAAGAAGAAAAAACAACAACAAAAGAAACACGAAAACAATCCGCTACACATAGTTGCATCCATCGAAAGCGAAAGACAAGAAGCACAGTATATTAGGGCATAAATAATTTAAACAGTTTTAAAAATTAATTAATGTGTTATGGAGTTTTGTGTTTGTAAATAAATATAACAAATAAAGGAAAGAGCGAACAAACGTATTTGTACTCAACATTTACCTAGTATTCTATTTATCCCATCATTTTTCATCTTTATTTTGAAAATAAACGAAAGAAAACGCACTAAATATTACGGAAAACATATAATCAAAATCAACAAGATGACGTCATTATACTGCGCGTGACGGCTTTATCACCACATAGTGTTGAAATAATGCAAAGTTTATTCCATGGGGTGTTATTTCGTCAATGCACGCCTGGTGATGGGATAAAATGGTAAATTGATTTGTACTCGTATACGCATTTGACATACAATGCACATGACATCCCATTTTGACAATTTAATAATATCATCTTGAAAAGGTGAAATACAATGTATACACTGATTAATTGGTTGGTTGGCTATATTATCTATTCAGGTAGATGTAAGCATGGTAATAATAATAATTAGTGCTAATAGCGATGATGCTTATCAGCAAGGTACGTCATGCATTTGATCGCCCGAATCTTCTGCGAACATGGATTGATGACCCAGCATTTTCGGAAATTTGGATGGTTGAACCGTCCGAGCCAATGGACAGTATATGGACAGGAAATCTCCCAGTAATATCGCCTCCTGTCTCTTAAATAATAGACAAAAAACTTGTGTTAGCTCTACCTAAAAATTTCACAGACGCACTATTTTGTATTTGATTGCTCTGTTGTTCATAAACAATTGTGAACTGCGATATGAAGCAATGCTCAACATTTGATTTATGATACTAATGAATAAGATTACAATTGACCAGCCAAATAAGAAACTTGAAAATAGTTTAGGAGAACCATTAGTTTAGTTTTGAATGAAGCATTTATTTCGTATATTGCTCATTAAATATGACTAGTACGGTGCCCACTTCCGGTTACGTACGGTATAATGCTCTATGGTGCAGTACACATTTGTTGGCTCTTGCTCATTACGTCAGCCTTCAAGGCGGAAGGGGCATTTCTAGTCCTTTTCAAACCCTTTCTAAGAAATTCCAACCTATGAACAATAGGTTTAGATCTACTTAAGATTTAGGTCAATTGGTAAATATGACTAAAGCGCATATATTTTTAATTAAGGATACTCTGCAAAATGTATTTCACGAATAACAATGATTAATTAATTTATTTATTTTTATATCAAAACGTAAATCAAAGCATCTACACAAATATGATGTACCATTCTGTATCGATCATTTCTCCACCCCAGTCGGTTATTTCTGCTTTCGGAGTAGGCTGCGGATTGCAAGGACCGATTTCACTGGGATCAACGAGTATTGAGGAGATATTCGCAGGCACTGCGGTGGGGCCGTCATCTCCGCCCAAAATGGGGGCCACAAGAGCACCTAGGAAGACTATCCGCAACTGTAGTGTCAATATTGCCTTGTCATTCTACACATAACGTACAAGATTTTCGTACAGTTAGCAGCATTTGTATTAAACTAGAAGTATACCATTGAAGTCGATTTCATAGCGTTCATTATCAGTGTACTTACTTACAATACTTACAATAGTTTAACTTTTCGCAAATAGCGTTTGAAAGTATCTGTTCTGTATAAAGAACACTATGAAATAAAAAGTTAACATGTGAGTTTATGATATTTATAAACAATTACCGTATGCATTATAATTCCAACTAAAATAAGTATGTGATGTTGAATATGCGCTCACCATATCGATGTGGAAAATCTGGGAAAAGAAATAACAACGTAATAGAAATAGCTACGATTTATCAAATAGAAAGCAACGTTAGGCCACACCAAATTGAATACTTGCTCATCGGATTTTGTTCAAAAAATGTCGAGCGAGCGAGCGCAAAGAAAAAAAGAAAAATATTATTTTTTAATTTTGGTTATTTTGGTGCGGGCGCATAATTTTTGCGAATTTATAGATATAAAAATAAGTATGTTTGCTTTGAACATGATAATTTTAAGTAATACATATATATAATAATGAACCATGAGATAAACAAACCTAACATTAGATATCTCTTAATACTGAATCTGTTTAAAGTTTCACAAATATCAATGAACAGTTCATTTAAGTATTCATTTATGAACTTGTTAAAGAACTTATATTGTGTTCAATTGTCAGTTTTGATTAAATGAAATTAAGCCATTTTGACATTTAAAATACATTCAAGATAAAAATAAAATAGCGATTGTTTTACTCTTAAGATATAATAATCGTAAAAATTTTGCCGTTGGTTTTGATTTATATTCCTAAAATTTGAAAAACGTTTTATTTTAAATGCAGATCATATATTCTCCCTTAAATTGATCAATTTGCAAAGTCCACATTTACTGATACAGAAATAAAATCATATATAAGTCATGTGATTAATTTAATATACATAATTTCTTACAGAATCTTTTGATGATTTGTATTCAAAAACAACTAAACAGCATGGATATTAAACACACATTTACACATTGAATTATCAGTGTTCAACATATTCAAAAACAACATGTATTTTGTAAATGACCAACATTTTTTAAAAAGTATAAAGCGCATCCCTTTCAATTCGACTAAGTCATTTATACATATATTATTTTATAGCATTAATAACATTCAAAACATTAAGATGATAAAATCGGTGTCGTATGTTCATATACATTAACGTCAACACGTTTATTAAATGTTGCTAAGATTTTTTTATTCTTAGTACAATTGTACGTAGAGGCTGGAGGATGCCACTTTTGATGTGCGTATGTTAAATGTACTAATCTAAGTCAACAATTAAATAAATACATATATATATATATATAAATAAACTCAAATGTGGACTGTTATTCCGTTGTTAAAATGACTCCTCCACAAAAGTATTTTACTAATTTTGCCATGGAGCGAGCGCAGAGCAATTTGCAAAACATAATATTTTTTTGCAAAGAATCGGTGCGGTAATCCAGATGACCAAGACTTCAATTTGGTGTGGTCTTATTGCATTTTATAAAATGCGCTCTGCCATCTTTTCGTGGTCATAAGAAAATAAGTTGGATAATTTTCATGCATGTTTTGTTACCAGTATAACAATCTCAGCGCGATCATTACGTCTGTAGGTTCATTGTACTGTTAAATTAAACAAAATGCAGGACATGTAGCATTCAAATTATTATCAAAACACGGCGACTGATTCACGACACGACTAGTTAGAATATATGAAATCCGTTAAGGAATGTTTAGAAATGTAAATTCAATTATAGTTGGTTCTTTATGGTCTCTTGTACTTCGATGGCGAATAATAGGCAGCGATTTTCAGAGGAGTATAAAATGAAGCAGTCAACAACGGCACATTGATTGGGCAATACCATGGTGTTAGAACTGCCATTCGATAACTACTTAGCGTTCGCGAACAAATTCGTGTTACCGCTTATTTATTATGATATCTATCTGGGTATTAAGATAACATTTGCGACTATTTTTCTGCAAGTTTTTTTATGTTTAAACTAAATGTCCTAAAAGTGCCCAGAACTGACATTAGATACATTAGATACATGTCAGTTCTTGGCACTTTTAGGAATGTTTTTCGTCAAGCAGATAAATATCTTAAGTAGAAAAATTCGCAAACTCTATTAAGATACATAGCACGAACGTTAAGTGGTAACACTAATGTGTTCGCGAACCTTCAGTGGTTATCGTATGGCAGTTCTATGCCACCTTACAATACTAATAAAAGTAACTGGAAAGCAAATGGTATCAAGTTAAGATTTTTTCTTGCGAATTATTGCAGTGATTATCCAGTCCAACGTTTTAATGAAAGAGAATATTATTGTAATTAATATTATATATTTTCAAGCACTAGAATACCGTTACATTAAACTGATGTATATTTATCATTTTTTTACACACCTTGCTATAAAAAACAAACAAATTTAGGTTGATTTTTAACGGATACGGTTTTCATAGTGCCATACATACACATGTGGCGTGCCAAATACGGGTTTTTCTACTTCCTGTCTGCCGAAATACTGGTATTTTGGCATAAGATCGATTTCTCGCGGTGTCGATAACAGCGCGCTGACGACCTTAGTAACGTCCAAACAGATGCTGTTAAAATGTTTGGCAGACCGTTTGTTTGAATAAGACGACCATATTCAAGACAATGAGCGAGAAATGTATGCCCATGAGTTTTGTTATTCCATGAAAAATGCAAATACCAAAAAGAAAAACGAAATCGGACGTTAATCGGGTAAACAAACTGGTTTCAAAGTAAGAGTGCAGAGAGAGAACTGTTTGAAATTCCAACAGAGGTGCTGAACGTGCTTTAACGTATTTGTTGAAATAAGTACAGTATGCTGGTTTAACAAATTAATGTAACTAATTAAATCTTGCTTAATCTATTTATGTTTAAGGTATGTAATAAAAAGGTTAAAACACGGCTATGGTGCGCCTTTAGACCGTATCGGCGCACCTTCGGAATTATTAGCCATCGGGCTAAAGCCCTCGGGACATTACTGCCAAAGATGCGCCGGTTCGGCCTAAAGGCGCAGCATAGCCGTGTGTTAACCTATAATTTTTCTCTCTGGTAGAAGCAATTTACATTCCATCATCTTAATTTCGGCGGTGTTTGCATTTACCAGTTTAATTTATGTTACAGTTTGCTTTATACTGGACTGACGATACGACCTGTTTAAACATACACACCATACATGTCATGAATTATACATGAAACTGTTTAGTTCAAGTTGGTTCTAATTATTAACAATAATTATTTTAATATTTCGTAAACAATGCTGCACAACGATCAGTAAAATGCTTTACATACCTTTCTTAGTGTAGACCTTGCCTTGTTGAACGCACGATTGGTCAATAAAACAAACGCGTTTATATAGTATGTAGATTATACAAAATCTCATGTAGCAGTCTAGTCGTTTGACCTAGCTTTGAAGTAAACAAATAAATATTTTGATTGATGTCTACGGCAAATCTCAAATCCTATATAAAAACGCGGAATTAAAATCCCATAAAACATGCTGATAAGGGGCTGACAAATCCTTATGATGTGACATAAACAGAAGATTTCTGGAACTGGCCGGTCTCGTAATATTTTTTGGTGTCTGGTGCAATTGTATATGTACCTCATACTGTAAATAGGGAAGCAACATATTTTGTACAGATTTCATACTTAAAAAGTGGAACACGTAACTGCATTTTCATATAATTCGATGACATTAATTGTAAGGTGAAATCTGTTCTGTTTCACTGTTGTGGTTGTTTTATTTTATTTGTTTATAGCATTTTTCCAGATTATTGTTTCTGTCTTGAACAATTACTAGTGTATCACAATAATTATACAATAAAGTTTGTATTTGCTTATAATTAAATATTTCTTTTGTTATATTTATGTGTGTTTGTTGTTTGTTTGTTTGTTTGTTATCATGCCCCTCCACATTTGAATAAGCGGGTATATTGCTGTGCAAATGTTGGTCCTTGTGCCCGTCTTTCTGGGTAATAACTACAGAACCCTTTGGTCCAGATTCTTCAAATTTAGTAAGAAGATTGTTTATAGGTAGTAGAGGATTCCTTTGGCCTTGATAAGTTAAACTTGATAGACCGATTGGTCATTATTAGCAGAGGATCCCAATTGACTATTGTGTCACGAGGCCAAATTTGATTACCATTTTCTAAACTTGGTGAGTCGGTCGGTCATGACTGGTAAAGGATCCCTATCGATTTTTGTTTCCTTGGGTCAAATGTCATGGTTAAACTGACCAAAAGTTGTGAAACAATTCCATGCAATACCTTGAATCATTATGCCTTATTTGAACATTTGTACTATTGCGGATGGACAATATACTGAAACGATGAAAATATAAAAAATGTTTTAACTAAAAAGGCATCTATATTTCTATGTGTATCCCCTGATAGTTGACTCGGTGACCTTGTATCTCCGTCAGTCGCCAAAACGGGCTCTGTTCAATTGAAAACTGTCTGTATGTTCAGTGTGAAACCTATTTTGTTCATTCGTGTAGTATATTAAATTGACCTACAAACGCACCATACAGTAATTTGTTTTTGTTTTTACTGTCACCATCGATGAAAATGCATCTCGGTATAATGCGGCCACTATAGTTTGAACGGTGGAAATGCATTGCGGTACAATGCGGTCACTATAGTTTGAACGGTGTAAATGCATTTCGGTACATGTAATCACCATAGGTTGAACGGTGTAAATGCATTTCGGTACAATGCGGTTTACATAGGTTAAACGGTGAAAATGCATTCTGGTACACGCGGTCACCATAGGTTGAACGGTGGAAATGCATTTCGGTACAATGCGGCCACCAACGATTGAACGGTGGAAATGCATTTTGGTACATGCAGTCACCATAGGTTAAACGGTGGAAATGCATTTCAGTGCATGCGGTCACCATAGGTTGAACGGTGGAAATGAATTTCAGTGCATGCGGTCACCATAGACGGAACGGTGGAAATGCATTTCGAAACATGCGGTCACCAGAGATTGAACGGTGGAAATGCATTTCGGTACATGCAGTCACCATAGTTTGAATAGTGGAAATGCATTGCGGTACAATGCGGTCACTATAGTTTGAACGATGGAAATGCATTTCGGTACAATGCGGTCACCATAAGTTGAACGGTGGAAATGCACATCGGTACAATGCAGTCACCATAGGTTGAACGGTGGACATGCATTTTGGTACAATGCGGTTCATATAGTTTAACGATGGAAATGCATGTCGGAACATGTAATCACCATAGTTGAACGGCGGAAATGCATTTTGGTACAATGCGGTTGACATAGGTTAAAGGGTGAAAATGCATTTTGGTACATGCGGTAATCATAGGTTGAACAGTGTAAATGCATTTCGGTACAATGCGGCCACCAAAGATTGAACGATGGAAATGCATTTCGGTACAATGCCGTTCACATAGTTTGAACGGTGAAAATACATTTCGGCACATGCAGTCACCATAGATTGAACGGTGGAAATGCATTTCGGCACATGCAGTAACCATAGATTGAACGGTGGAAATGCATTTCTGTACATGCGGTCACAATAGACTAAACGGTGGAAATGCATTTCGGTATAATGCGGTCACCATAGGTTTGAATGGTTGAATTGCATTTCGGTATAATGCGGTCACCATGGGTTTGAATGGTTGAATTGCATTTTGGTATAATGCGGTCACCATGGGTTGGAATGGTTGAATTGCATTTGGTATAATGCGGTCACCATGGGTTTGAATGGTTGAATTGCAATTTTGTATAATGCGGTCACCATGGGTTGAACGGTTTAATTGCATTTTGGTATAATGCGGTCACCATGGGTTGAACGGTGGAAAAGAATCTCGCTAATTTGCAGTCCACATTGGTCAAATGGTCAAAATGCATCTCGGTACAATGCGGTTTACATAGATTAAAGGTCGGAAATACATCGTTGTAAAATGCGGTTCACATAGGTTGAACGGTGTAAATGAATGTTGGTACATGCGATCACTATAGATTTAACAGTGGAAGTGCATCTCGGTACACTGCAGTTTCAATAGATTTAACGTCGGAAATAAATCTCGGTACTATGATGGCGTACTTCTGCGTAAGACAACCAAAAAATTTTCATAAAGGTTTAACACATTTTCACGAAATTTCGAAAAACCTTCGCTAAAACTTGAATAACTTTCGAGATATAGAAAGTTAAATTAGTATCCATTACTGCATAAGATAATCAGATTTTTTTCTCTACATATTTTCATACAAAGGTTGTCAACTGTTCTTGAAAATAAGTCATATTTTTACAAGAAGTATCTGGTTATCCTATGCTGAAGTATGCCAACCATGTACAATGTACAATGCGGTAACCATGGGCTTAACATATCTTCGACATACACTGTAGAACTGAATATAATTATTAAAAATTGTTATTCATTGTATTGCATGATCAAAATGTTGTATTCAGTGACAGTTCTAGTATTTTTCTGATAAATAAGCAAACAATATTAGCAAATTTGATCGAGCTTATATTTTCTACTATTTTATCATTGTGTAAAAATATTAATGTACGTTGTAACCGACTTGGGTCCCCGTGAATTAAATGTAGCGAGTACAACACAAACTCCAGCCGGAGGGTGATTCATTCTAAAAATAGCGCGCGGTAAAGCCTAATTGATACACACGCATCAATTAGCGTCCGGAGAATCATAAACCCGAAAATAATTGGGGAATTTATATTAATAAACTTACTGTGCATGTTAATTTATATTTGAATTGTGGTTGCATTTTATTAAGAATTATTTATAACTCCACCTTTCTATCAACTTCTCCAGTAGAAGTTATTCAATCTATAACAAGAGGGCCCTGAGGGCCCTAGTACGCTCACCTGAGACCTTGTAGACCAATTGGAATTTGCATCCCCGAGGGGTGGCTTATATTTATCCCAGGGGCATAATTTGAACAATCTTAAACTAACCTCTGGGCCTTGCGGTTTCAGGTAAATATGTTTAAAGTCATTTTGCTATTTAAGTCTATATAAACCATGTGACCCCAGGGGCATAATTTCAACAATCTTTGGAGAGGACCACTATGCAATGTTACGTACCAATTATAGGAAATCTGCGGGCCTTGCGGTGGAGAGGACCACCATACGATGTTACATACCAAATATGAAACCTCTAGGCCTTCCGGTTACAGAGCAAATATTTTCAAAGTCATTTTGCTATTTAAATTTATATAAACCATGTGACCCCTGTGGTGTGGTCAGTTTTGACCCATGGGGCATAATTTGAACACCCTTTGTAGATGACCACTATAGGATGTTACATACCACATATCAAACCTCTGGGCCTTGTCGTTATATATTCTATATAAACCATGTGACCCCAGTGGCATGGCCCGTTTTCATCCCAGGGCATAATTTGAAGAAACTTTGTAAAGAACCACTATAGAATGTTACATACCAAATATGAAACCTCTGGGCCTTGCGGTTTCAGAGAAGATTTTTAAAGACATTTAGCTATTTAAGTCTATATAAACCATGTGACCCCCGAGGCGTGGCTAGTTTTGACCACAGGAGCATAATTTGAACAATCTTTCAAGAGGACCACTATAGGATGTTACATACCAAACATGAAACCGCTGGGCCATGTGGTTTCAGAGAAGATTTTTTTTATGTCATTTTGCTATATATTCTTTATAAACCATGTGACCCTCAAGGCGTGGCCCGTTTTCACCCAAGGGGCATAATTTGAACAAAATTTGTAAAGGACCTCTAAAGGATGTTACATACCAAATGTCAAACCTCTGCGCCTTACAATTTCAGAGCAAAAGCTTTTTAAAGTCATTTTGCTATATATTCTATATAAACCATATGAACCCAGGGGCGTAGCCAGTTTTGACCCTAGGGGCATAATTTGAACAATCTTTGTAGAGGACCACTATAGGATGTTACGTACCAAAAATGAAACCTCTGGGCCTTGTGGTTTCAGACGGGAAGATTTTTAAAGTCATTTTGCTATATATTCTATATAAACCATGTGACTCCCGGGGCACGGCCCGTTTTGACGCCAGGGGCATAATTTGAACAATCTTTGTAGAGGACCACTATAGGATGTTACATGCCAAATATCAAACCTCTGGGCGATGCCGATTCAGAGAAGATTTTTAAAGCTTACTCTTTTAAAATCTATTTTTAGCTCTGGTGACCTAAATATGCAGCGGACCATAAAGATTTGAACAACTTTGAAACAGGGGCACACGTTGATAATTCCTGTGAAGTTTGGTGAAAATCTGCCCAGTGGTTTAGGAGGAGATGTTGTTTGTATGAAAAGTTGACGACGGACGGACGGACGCACGCATGGACAGACGCACGGACGACGGACAACGGGCGATCACAAAAGCTCACCATGAGCACTTTGTGCTCAGGTGAGCTAAAAACGTCAAACATCTCTCTATAAGTATGTGGTGAAAGAAGTCAATATGTGCAATGCTAATGATACATATAGTCTACTATTTAACATAACTGTCTACACTTGTCTAATATATATAATAATTTTCATTCGTTACCGCCATTATTTTCTGACAATGTTAATTTGTTAAATTTGCCTAGCACATTCATGTTTCAATTATGTTAATTACTAGTATTCATGTATTATTGGTTAAAACATGGTGCGGTACATGATCGGTTTATTCACGCTACATATATTAACAATGATTTATTAATGAATCTCAAATTTTTTTTTTTTTTTCCGATGCGTTTTTTATGGTGTCCGAAAATCTAGTGTCCGAGAAGTCTCCTTAGTAGGGACTGAAAAATATGGTGTCCGGAAAGTCACGTAACCGATCATCTTGGTCCTCTTGTATTATATTTATGTCAATAATTTACATCTCGATATTAATTTCAACGCCTATTGTCTTTTTAAAGACATTACTTGTCTCTAAATATTTTCACGAAAAGTTGTCATTTTTTCTTGAAAATAAGTCAAATGTTCACGAAAAGTATCTCGTTATCGTATGCATCTAAGAATGCCACCATACGAAACAATGCGGTCACCATGGGCTTAACGGTGGAAATACATCTGTACAATGCGGTCATCATAAGTTGAACGTCGGAAATACATTTCGGTACAATGCGGTCACCATGGGTTGAACGTCGGAAATACGAGGGTTGTCCTAGAATAGCATATAACAGACATATAGCTAATGCAGTTATACAAGATTATTTAAAATCATGTTTGTTGTACTAACATCCATGCATCTTACAAATCCTGTCAAAATATTATGCGTGTGCCTTCAAAAACAATGAAAATATATAATTTTTTGGAACATAATATGCAGCAACGTCAATATAAATCACGTCGTTACGTCATACGCTTATTAATTCTTAACATAATGTCTATGTGTTTCTAAATACATTTGTTGTTCTGCTTGATCCCTGGCGTCACAACATAAATACACAAATAATTATTGAGTGTCCTACAACGTTTCCTAATTGATGGCTTGCATAATTTTCGATGTGTCCTCATGTTTCCATCCCCATACGTTATAATCCGATTTACTAGATCCCTGGCGTCAGAACATAAATAAACAAATAATTATTGAGTGTCCTACACCATTGCCTTATTGATGGCTTGCATAATTTTCGATGTGTCCTCATGTTTCCATCCCCATACGTTATAATCCGATTTACTAGATCGTTCAACAAAATAGTTATGTCTGTTGTCACTTCGCTGTCCGTCTATCCAGTTGAAAATCTCTTTTGTCGCTTGTAAATAAATGCCAAACTTATTATGTGTTTCTGGTGATTCATTTCCTTTATAGTTTGTCTGGGTGTCTTTCTAAGCTAAACGCACTACGGTGTTACAAATCTGTGTTCCGGTGCAATCGCTTGACGTCGAAATTTAATGCCAATGCTAAACCACATGTTACACAAATTCTGCCATAGGAACTGTTATAGCGACGTCATTACAATGAAACATCGCTTATTGACACATCCAAGTTTTACGATAATTAATATTTTTTTACAACAGAAATGTCTGTATAAAGGGTCCGAATTGCATTTTATGTATTGTGTCATTACATCTATTACATAATTAAACAGTGTGGGCCGAAAAGCTATACATAATATTTGAAATTCACAAATTTTTCATATAATCATATGATTAAATAGACTCAAATTCATTCTGCAGATGTAAAAGATACAGATATTACATGTACACATGCTCAAACAAATAACATCATGATATTATTCTTTGATATTACAAATTATACGCGATTTTGGGACAACCCTCGTACATCTCTGTACATTGCGGTCACCAGTGGTTGAACGTTATGAATTTGTTGTATCGGAATGAACACATGCAATCTATTAATATATGTACGCATAGCAATATAAAGTCAAGCTGTGTCAACGAGCTAAGGATATATCATTTAAACTATTGTCAACAGCAGCATAGAGTGCAATGAGACTCCTTATGAAATAGGAAATCTGTGCATAATTGTAAGGCAACTGATTACATTTATAAATTACTGTAATTAGTTCCATTTCTAATAGTTTTGTTATATATATAAGAGACTCGGTGTTTTGCTTAACTTTGACCCAATACTTCAGGGCACGATGTCAAAATATGCATATAACTGTCAGAGGAAGTCTTTCTAGTTCACCTTAGACAGCAGCATTTAATGTCAGGGCGCGTACACATAATTTAATTTATTAATGTTTAAAAGTTGCAATATACAACGTTTAGTGTGCTATGTAAAGCCGTTTGCATTTGTTTTATTGCATCTGTTTTTGTTTGTTCCCTTTTGGAGTGTTTGCGTTATCATGTCTTTGCATATCAGAGCTTTATATAATATGTATTGAATGTCTCATTCATTCCTATTTCTTATTATTAAAATTTACAGTTTGTAAGGTTTAGAGAAATATGTATTTTTCTAACTTTAACAAACAACGATAATTTGCATATGTCCATGTACATTTTGCCACGTTGTACGAATCCGTTTTTTTCATTTACTCACGGTATCATAATCATTTATTAACAATATATTAACTACGTGAATGTTACAATGATTTTTTTTATTAATCCACAAAATCCAATGCCAATACCCATGTATCACTGATTCGACAGATAATCCAAGTGCTAGTTTTCATCAGGCACGCCTGATCTCGTTGTAAGCTTTCTGTTGGTTGATATGATAAAAACATCAGAGATTGAGTCATTTTTTATTTATAAGAACAAAACGCAAACCGACATAATGAATAAAGATAAACTGAATTTCAAAAGTTATAAAGCGTTTGTGACGCTTTGCGGCGGCGATTTATTTTTAAACACGTTTATTATTTACAAAGCATTGTAAATAGACACTAAAGTATGTCGTGTGTTCTAATTCCAGTGGAAGCACTTTTCACCTTTCTTTGCTGTTTTTGACCAGTTTTGTACGAACAGATAATAAACGTTTTATCACTCGTAAGACAGTTGCCAGGAGATTTTGCTGTTTTAATATTGGATTCTTTATATGGTTTACATCTCAATATTAATTTCAACGCCTTTTCTCTTTTTAAAGACATTTCTTGTCTCTTAATATTTTCACGAAAAGGTTGGCAATTTTTCTTGAAAATAAGTCAAATTTTCACGAAATGTATCTGGTTATCGTATGCATCTCAGTATGCCACCATACGGTACAATGCATAATTTAGTTGCGATTAATTCAGCGGAATAATTACATCGCTTATCACCATGTCGAATGTTTTGGTTGCGAGGATTTAATATCCCGGGTTAATTGAAGGATATAAAGCCGCAACATGTTGTATAAAAATGAACGTATGTCCTTAACAAAAAATATTACTTTGTTTGCAAATTTGCAAAAGCAACAACAACATTTTGTAACATAACATTGTTACTTCCGGTTGAGCATGGAACATGCCAGCAGGAAACGCAATGTCTAGCTTCTGCATGTGATGTTGAATGTGTACATATAAAATATTATGCTAGTATGGTGTTCTGGGAACTTGTATGAGTCAAGTCAATTGTGTTAAGTCGTGTGGCACGAGAGGCGCAGCCTCGAGTGCGATGCTACTTGGTACAACCAACGAGACAACCCAGCCAGCAAGCCTACATTGGCCCGATATCTATCCGATATGTTCTGAATATCGGATAGATATCGCTCGCGATATCTATCCGATCAACGTTTTGCTCCGTCATCGGAGCATTGCATATCGGATACATATCGGATAGACATCGGGCCAATATCGTCCCAGAAAGCAAGCCTACATCGGTCCGATATCTTCCCGATATGTTTTGAATATCTCGGATAGAGATCGCTCGCGATATCTATCCGATCAACGTTTTGCACACCGGCATTTGATCGGGAAGCCATTGAAGCATTGCATATCGGACGTATATCGGATAGACATCGGGCCAATTTCGTCCCAGAAAGCAAGCCTACATCGGTCCAATATCTTTCCGATATATTTTGAATATCTCAGATAGATATCGCTCGCGATATCTATCCGATCAACGTTTTGCCCATCGGCATTTGATCGGGAAGACATCGAACCATTGAATATCGGATACATTTCGGATAGACATCGGGCCAATATCGTCCCAGAAAGCAAGCCTACATCGGTCCGATATATGTCCGATATATTTTGAATATTTCGGATAGATATCGCTCGCAATATCTATCCGATCAACGTTTTGCGCATCGGCATTTGATCGGATATATATCGGAGGATTGTTTATCGGACGTATATCGGATAGACATCGGGCCAATATCGTTCCAGCTAGCAAGCCTACATTGGTCCGATATCTATTCGACGATGTTGTCATTTCTTTGGGATTGATAACCAAATTTGTGTATTTTAATGCTAAATTTCAAAATGATGTGAAATTTTAAACAACACTCAAGAAAGTGTACATATCTTCATTTTTAATAATTACATATAAATCTATCTTCTCAAAACATTTACTACGTTTGAGAACCTATTTATAATAAAACAATCCCAAAAAGCTGCGATCTATATAACAGAAGCAATAGAAAATCATCAAGGGAATGTCTACACTATTTATTTAAACAAAGGTTTATATGATCTTTCAACGTCTTCATTTTTAATTAATATTTATATCAGTTACGAGTTTATAGCTAAAAACATTCAAGGACATGTCACATTGAAATCTTATAGGTTGTATAAAAAGTCACGTACAACATGTCAGTGATCAATGTGACAGTAACCAAGGAAAAGCTAAGAAATGCATTCTTTTATTTTAAGTTGAATTGCCACTGAAAACAATTACTAATGCTTTCTATCAATATGTAAGTTATTAATGATTTATTAGCATCATCCACCATCATACATGCTATAAAACACGTGCAACAAAATTGAAAAAGTTAATAATTCAGCAATACTTAACCGACAAATATTTGTATTAGACATTAAGTATCAAATTGAAATTTCCACATTTCAATGGCCTTAATTTAGATTAAACTAAGTACTCAAAAATGATATAAACAAATGGAAATCTAATTCGAATCCAAACTGGAAATAAAAACAAAATCAAAGACAATTCCAGTAAAAAGTGTAAACACACTGAAATACAAAAAACAACAACACATATTTGCCAATATTATGCTTCCAAAGCATCCTAGATGAAATGGTTTCTTTGTTATCCTCACAAAATGTTTACATTTAATTTTGCAAATAAAAGAAAACTATGGTTCAGTCAAGATTATATATATTAATTACAGGTTATTCGTTAGCATCAAATATAAGTTGCATCACATCTTTAAAAAGAATCAGAATTCTAAGACCTTTGCATGTCTTCACAAAAACATGAAAAATGTAAAACAATTAAGTAACACTAAACAGTGTGTGTCATGATTATTTTTTTTTAAATAAATCACATATTACACTTGTTATTAAGAATTGTGGTTATAGTAATTAAAAATAACTTCATAAATTGGAACTTTCCAGTCCCTATCACACATTTAATGTGTTTACTTTAGAAGTCTTCATAATATTAATGATGAGTTGAATGTTTTTTATTCCATGTTCTTTATCTCAGTCAAATTCCTTAGCCAGTGTTTGATGCAACACTCCACCCGAAAATGATAATGGTGTTGTTCAAAGCAGACACTGTATGCCACTGGCAGCTGGAATGTATTTAAATTAAATTTGCTATTATTTTGTGTGTGAGAAGTTTAGATAACAGAAAGTAGTTCAATTAATAAATATAGTCATATAATGCAATAAATCTTTTAATCAGAGTTGGAGAAATTGTACTTGATCTCTGTAACGCTAAACGATGGAATAATTTGGAGTGTTTCTGTTGTTTTCGTTAAAATTGCTGACAGCACGTGGATCGCTTACATAAAGTATACAATCATATAATATAATATATAATGCATCCATATATATATGTATAATGGAATGGCCGAGTGGTTAAAGCGGTAGCCTTTTGATCTAGAGGTCTGAGGTTCGAACCTCGGTGGAAGCAACTTTTTTCTTTTCTTTTTCTTTTTCGTCATTATACTTGAGCTTTTTAGTTTCGATGCTTAAATATGTAAAGTTAAGTCAATGAATGGCATACTACAAAAAACAAAAATCTGTGAACAAGTCCCTTTACATATAATGTATACAATACTGTTAAAATAAAAATAAATTGAAACTGTAAGCCTTTAAAATACAAATATTGGAAGTATATTAAACATGTAACATGTAGAAAAATAACTTATCTCGCTGTAAATACTTGCATTCGTCGATATGACTAAACAGTATCGTAATATACTAATAATAATAAACAATACTCGCGAAAATACGCTACATTTCAATAACATGGATTTTTCTACGCCTACAAGACTTAATAAATTTTGAATAGTCTAGCTGATATAAAGAAACACGATGTCTACAAATAGTCATAAGTACTTACTTCTTGTTGTTTTTCTGCGTTGATTAGGAAACTGAACATTTTAATGTTACTTTTACTTTCTGGAGATCAACGGTTCAAGTTGAAACGAACAAGAATTTTGCGCCAACCGAAAACGAGTTTGTTCGACGAAAATAATTTCGAAGCTATTTCAAATAAGATTTGTGGAGTCATAGAACGCACATTCATTTCTGAAAAATACTCTTTAGTATTGTCGGATTGATACACATAAATAATTTTATGAAAATAAAGAGAAATTAATGCTTGCCATGAACGATATCGGCCCTACATCGATCCGACATCGTTACTTAAAATGACGACAACGTAACACATATTGAAGAAATGCCACTCATATATGGATTTTCTTAACATATATCACATACACTAAATGTATACATCTACTTTTTATTTTTCACCATAACTATATTGGATAGAGAACGGATAGATATCGAACTATTATATCGATAGCCGACAACTGGCCGATATCTGTCCGATATGTACAGTAAATACATGCCTGCTAGCGATAACAGATTGATATCGGGCCGTTTTGTCAATGCGATATCGATATACCGATATCTATCCGATATATGCTTGCTGGCTGGATAATTAATACATGTTCTCAAAGCACCATACTAATATAATAATCCGTTTATTATATACCTTTTCGGCATATTATTCTTTAAAAAACCAAAGGGAATCACGAACTATTTTATGTCACGTTAAGAATGTTTTTCGCGAGAATGAGTTGTGCATTGATGACGGCATTATATGACGTCATTTACAACTTGGTAAAAACATTAGCTCGGAATGGATTTGCGTTGCTTTGTTATACTAAGTGGATATTATAAATATTATTTCATTTTATTTGTGTTGGATCAAATACACAATAAATCAATATCGCTGTATGTTATTCACTTTTACTTTTTTATTTAACGAATGTAGAATTGAATAATACTAGTTGATTGTGATAAAACAGCAGTAAACGTTTGTGTTTCTGGATATGTTAAACGATGAGTGATGTCTGAGGAAAGGCTGTACCGGGTGCCTGTAGGAAGAAACGTCTACCGGAGTTAAGATTATCAAATGCTTTTATTTATGTTCTGTTTATTTTATAAATGTATATTAGAGATTAGATATCTAGAGCTACACGTTAAGTTGTAAATATGCATTCCGAATTCGATCACGTGTTTTAGACATAAAAAGTAGTACGGCTACAAGGGTGATACGGGATGGGAAAACGCTAGTAGCGAATACGCATTATGGTATTAAAATGTTGAATACAGTACGTATTAATAGCAGAAAAACAACAGGTATATAATAAATATATAATATTAAGCTAGTATAGTATTCTGAGAACTTTATCAGTCGAGTTGGTTGGGTTAAGTCGTATCGCACGAGAGTCGCAGCCTCGAGTGCGATGCTTCTTGACACAACATACGAGACTGATACAAGGTCTCAGAACATGCTGCGGGGAAATTGAATGCCAATAGAATTGGGCAAATCTTCTCATTTTAGGGAGTGCAAACTTCAAACAATAGTTTAACGTATACCAATAACTGTTTCATACTTTTGGGGATTAAAAATGTACATAATTGTTTACATATGCGGTTTAAATGAAGTTATAAACATATCCTCGACATATACTCTAGAACTGAGGCTAATAATGAACGTATTTTCTCATTGTGTGCCATAAACATAATGCTATATTCATTAACGAAACCAAATAACTATTTTGTTTAGCCTACATTTTATATAAGCATTACGCTCTATAAATAGCAATTGTGCAATATTCCCATTCATAAATCTCACTCACAGAGTTGCCGTTCCGTGTAGCCCATTGATTCTAGTGAGTTCATCGCATTCCAGAGAAAGTAACGTCATTCTAAAAATAGCACGCGTAGCTAGCAACCGTTGTAAAGCTGTGTTAATATACTTGTACATGCATCAGTAATAGCGTTCAGAGAATCATTAACCGGAAAAGTTCAATTAATGGGGAGTTGATATTATAAACGTACTGTTAATTTGAATTAAAATTATGGTTACGATTTATTAACGATTATTTATAATTGCATCTTTCTATCAACTTCTCCAGTAGATGTTATTTAAGCTGTAAAAAGATGCTACATTTTCTATAGATAAAATGTTATTAAAGAAGATTCGCAATAAGTCGAATTGTTATTCGCGTAGCATGAATACACAATTGCAATACTAATTATACTCATGAACCCTTGATATATCACATTTCTACTGATTTAATTCAAAATCGTCATAGTCTAATGAATTTTTATGTTTGCGTCATCAAAAATAAAGTCTGAACATTCCAAAAGACGCTGAATGTTCCCCGACTATTGCTTTTTATTGGGATACACAGTATAAATGCTTATTTGACTTCAAATCGTAATTATATTAGATAACTAACATGAATGGTATATTACCTTTACTATAAATACATATATGGACTCGTCTGATACATAATAATTGTAATTCATTCCCGACATTATTTTCTTACATTGAAAATTTGTTAAATTGGCTTGACAAATTCAGATAACAATTATGTTAACCTAAATTATTTGTTTATTTATATATCACTGGTGGAAACATGGAGCTGTATGATTGGTTTATTCACGGCATAAATATTAATTATAATTTTATTTAATTTTTAAATTTTTAAATTTATCTCAAATTAACTTTTGGGTCCGAGTAGTTTTCTTATAGTGTCCGAAAAATCTAGGGTCCAATAAGTCTCTTAATATTGGTGGGGACCAAAAAATCTGGGGTCTGAGAAGTCACGTAACGGATCATCTTGGCCGCCTGTTTAGGTAATTTTTAAATGACATCTCAAAATTAATTTCAACGCCGATTGTCTTTTTTAAAGACATTTCTTGTATTTGTTTGTGTCGGATTAAATACACAATAAATCGCAATCACCGTATGTTATTCTCTTTTGCCTTTTCTTTAACAAGTGTGGATAATAATGGCTGATTGTGATAAAACTGCAGTAAACTTTTGTGGGTTTTTTTTTCATTGTATGTTGAAAGTTGCTGAAAAAATGCTATTTTGGGTGCCTTTTAATTGGAAGAAAAGTTAACCGGACTTGAGATAAGCAATTGTGTTTTATTTATTTTCTATTTATTTGATAAAAAGTCTATGCCAGACTAGTAGGCCTAATCTAGATCTAACAATATTAAATTTGTCGTTGTAAATATGTATTCCTATAATAGCCGAATTCGACCGAATGTTTGTGTTAACACTGGCTACTCGTATGATACGGATTAAGACAACGCTAGTACGCCTTCTCGTACTTGAATGATGAATACAGTATGTACTGATGGCAGAAAAATAATAGGTTTATAATAAACAGAAATATCGCTGTGTGCATGAGTTCCATGCGTATATTTTGTCAATCAGTTTTCGATTTAAGCCTAGTTAACAAGGCCTGCTTATGTATCTGTCTTAGCAAAATATTGAGTAAATTATGACTATTGCAAGCAGATGTGCAAATCGGAGCAAATAGAAGCTGCTCTATTTCGCCTGTTTGAGCAGACGGAACTGACCAGAATTCATCAAGATGTAAAATGATTATTTTACTGTTGTCGCTTCCGCTGTTGATGTTGCTGCTGTTGTTGTTGTTGTTGCTACTGATGCATCCATATATGCTTTGATTTCTATTTCCCAAATCATGAACTGCATTGTGCAGCAGAAATAACAATAGTTAATGAAATGTCAAAACATTTCAATATATTCAAACACGTGTACTGATCTTCGATGAACGCGAGACAGAAAGCAGATCTTTATTCGTCATAAGGTGTAAATATTAAACGTAGATCTGGTTAAATAATGTCTGCTTGTTCATATCAGTTAAAGCAGACCGTGCCATTTTATCACATTTACCTCACGTTTATCTACTATTACCAACTTAGCTATAGTAGATCTATAGTCTTCGAAATCTGTTCGACGTCGAAGATGTTTTTTTTTCACGTATTTTTTCAAGTATTTTTAGAAACAAGTGATATACTATCAATTTCAAAATAACCATATTACTGTGACAAATGACTCAAAATCAGATTATGGTTGATCAATGTTAATTGCATAATCGTTCACTTCAAGCACAAATAAGCGATAAATGCAGCGACAGAAAACACCGCTAATCACGATGCCATATGTGTCGGGGATTTAAGACACTTTTGGAAAGTTTTCAGAAACGAAATATCACACAATCAGATACAATGGACAAATGATAAAGATGTTGCAACATGTGGTATAAATAAACAATGTTTTTTTTTATTTTGCCTATGCTTATATAATTATTTCACGACATTTCATCGCCACTTCATGCTAAGCACGTACCACAGGTGTAGATAACGAAAGCAGTTTCTGAAACTTGTCATAAAACTGTTCAATTAGTATTTTTTATTTCGTTCTTACATAACCACATAGAAAAAGAACCCATCCATTTTGCTTATCTGAATAGATTGTTCAAATGAATTTAGTACAATGCAACACATATAATTTGTTTGCGGAACAGGTCGTATTCATTTGGTTTGAAGACATTTGGCAATGGCTTTCACAATCACAATTACATCAGGTTGTACTGGCAGCATAACGCTTTTTTTGCAGTAGTACTTCCTAAATCTTTTTTGAGTGTGAAGGTTTGTACTGTCAGCATAACGCTTTCTATGCAGTAGTACTTCCTAAATATTTTTTTGTGTGAAGGTTGGCTGCTACTACTAGTATGTGGTTTGTGCAGATTATCTAGCAGACGTGCAAGTCGTACACATTTATGTGTGTTACATGAAACTGTTGAAATCTTGTGAGCTACATCTTACTATCTCATCTTACAAAGACTCCGTATTCCTCTATATTACTCTGTATGACGGACATACAGTAAATGCAGATCGAACCTAAAGATGCGATATCTTAATAAAATTCCTGGTAGTTTTGAATACCTGGCGTAAAAGAATGTTAGAACACTTAATATGCAATGGCACGGTTTTGTACAAGTACTGGCATTTACATTTTGTAATATTGATTACACGTATTTCTGTTTTGTTCTTTTTCGCAGTGTGTTTGTATTTTCGTGACTATCGTGTTGTGTACTGCTTAATATGGGTAATTGGTCACTTCCTTTAAACGAAGGACCTTGATTTTTTTTAAAGAGGGACTGACTTTCCGGTTGTATAGACTTTCTGCGGGTGTCTTTCGTTACCCACTAATAAAAAAGCCCGTTTTATATAGCAAAAACAAACGTCAACAACTATTTTATTTATCGAAAATAACATACATATGTTCTATCGAAACAAATTCGTTTATCCTACAGTAACGGCTACATACGTCTTTTATTAGAAAATTAGAACTGTGCATGCGCCAACAATTGGTTTGTCTTGTCGCGACGCTTTATATACACGTACTATATTTTTTGATTCTCGGTAAAGAATACAACATGTATATAACTTTTTAATTTCTCTCTTAATGCGCATTTCTGAAATCTAGCTATTCTCACCACGTATTCTAATTTCAAGAGAAAATATCTTGACTTCCTTAGAATAAATAGATGGTATTACGTTATGTTATTGGTACAAAACTCGTACAGACCCTCTTCTATATGAGTTCATCTACTGTTAATGCAACTGGGTTTTCAAAATCTTGCACATTTGAAATTTATACGGAGATTTGGCGGAGATACTTTAGACGAGACATGTAAGTAGGACATACCAGCTCCTAATTAGAACTTAGTATCTCCGAATTAGGACTTAGTATCTCCTAATTAGGACTAAGTAACTCCTAATTAGCACTAGTAACTTGTAATAAGCACTTAGAATCTTTTAATTATGACTTAGTATCTCCTATTTATGACTTAGTATCTTAGTAGATACCTTCTCATAATTAGGACTTAGTATCTCCTAAATAGGAGTTAGTATACAGTTTTACCGATGGTTTAACAACATTAATTTGGTTGGTAAACTGATTAGAATAGTTGTGTCATTATGTAAATAATGACAAATTCCTAATATGAAATAATCGATAATACTGCATAGTTGAAGAAATCGAACAACGTACACAAATGCTACAAACGATCACTGTGTTTCAAAGAGGTCGTATATTTATTGTTAGTTGCAGTCGACTAAGACAAAAACAACAACAACAACAACAGAGGTATATTTGTCGAGCGTTACGTGGTAGTGTCTTCTCTCCAGTCAGGCATGGTGACCCTCATGTCCCAGCATGACCAGCACTCGCAGCACTGCGGCATACGGACGGTGATCTGAACAACAAGAGAACATGAATTAGAACACCCGATTTGTGTTTACCGGAACGTATAAATAACCTCGCTTACAATTTCCAGGACAATCATCATTGACCATTTGGCGGGCCTTCGGGTCGGTCGGTCTAGTCGAGCACTGCTAGCGCTCTATGTGCTGAGCTAGCGGGCGGTGCTTGGCTGCTCGGTCATATGGTTTTCAACCGGTACCGAGGGTAAATAAACTCAACTACTACTTCCAGGACAAACACTCGCAGCACTGCGAAAGACAAACTGTGATCTGTACACCAAGAAAACAGTTTTTAACGCAATGCGTTTACACGCTGTATTCATATTATAACGTCGATTGCAATTAGCATGGCATATTGGAGTCCATAAAAATGAACATTGTAATTTATTTAGAAAAATATTTTATTTTATATTATTTCACTAATTAACATTTCCGGTCATCATAATTATAATCGGTCTTTAAACGGAACCACGCTAATGTTATCTGAGGTAACATTTTAATTATATGTTTTTGATATATTTACGTTTTGTCCCGTTGTTCCGTTGAGCGTTTTGATTGGCTATGTATTCTTTCATTGACCAATCGCATGACGTTATGTTGGTGAAATGACGTCGTCAACATGAAATGACGTCACGTCACTACATAACTTGGAGGATTTACCAACTTATTTTAGTAAACATAGAAGGATTTTATTTTGATTAAAAGCATGCGATGAAAAAGATCTGACAGTCGTTGTCATTTCATACCATATTTCATTAAACTCGTCCAGGAAAATCGTTAGTAAATTCGCCAAAGACTCGCTTACTAATACAATTCTTGAACTCGTTTAATAAAATATGGCATAAAATGACAACTGGTGTCAGATCCTATATGTCTGTATTACTAAGAATGGTTGATTTTCATTTTCAGCATATATAAATTGTATGTCATATCTCAACAGGCAGCATTCAATAGAAGTATATACTCGTACAATGTAAAAGGGAAATTGAAAACTCATAACATGAACACCGAAATTCCAATTCCATTCCGAACTTATACTCAACACCATTAAAAAGAACTTGTGCTCACCATATGTGTGTGGAAAATCTGTGAAAGGAAATAACATCATAGAGAAAATAACAACGACTGGCCCACTTTAAACATAGTACTTAAATGTGTTGTGCAATCTGGTTATGCTTTTATGGTACAGAGCTAGTGTATTATGTACGTTATATAGAAGACATATTCATTTACAAGTGCAATCAAAAGTAGTGTTACGTTTCCAGTAACAATCCCAGTGTGGTCACTAAAGTTATTTCGAATTCCCTGCGACTTCGAGATTGAAAATTTCTGTTATGATTAATGTCAGGACTAGTGCTAAAATGGGACATCACTTTTAAAAATGTTCGCAATTTATGTTTATTTATTGTATGTAGTATGTGCTCCTCCTTTGTATTCGTATGTTAAGGCATTTCAAGTACCAGCGTATCGTGGAATTTGACATGCAGTCATGCGTGCTTATCTTTGTGGAAAGAATACATTTTCTTTGAATATTATCCTATAAACTAATATTTTTGTATCACCGATTGTAATTTTGAAGTCACTTCCCCATCGCATGTTTGGAAAGATATTTCTCTGCTTAAAGAAGTTAAAATTTTAATAATCTAAATGTGGTTAGTTACAAATATTAGTTAAGGCAGATACCCATTTGGTTTTTCTGTAAAATGCTATGCAATTTGGTTCATACTTAAAAGTATAAATTATAATATATTTTCAATAAACAATAATAAAAATATGAATATAATATTATTATGCATTACATTATTTTAAATGGTCATTTTATGTTACGTGTGTATAGAAGTGATTTATGAGTTCATAAAACTGCGTTAATTACATAAAAATAAATTGGAAACTTCATCGTTCAGATCTATTGTTGACAGTAATTCTAAGTTGTAATATGTTGCTACTTTGTCATCAATTGTTCACATTTGTTTCTAGCATGTGCCGCTTTACCAGATGTTTCGCATGTTGCTTGAACAAATATTAAGGACTATGCATGTAATAAAGTACGGAAAGTTCGCTGACTCGTGCATAATTATAGGTATAAACATTATGCAAGTAACTCGTAAAACGAGTTGTGTATTTAGTTAAACAGTTATAATTAACCATATACAGTCGACTCCTAATGCCTCGAACTCGCTTGTCTCGAATTTCTCGTTGGCTCGAAGTTTCTTCGAGGGACCGATATTTTATTATTATATATTCATATAAATTTCTTTCGTTTGGCTCGAATTCGCGGGGGTTGAATTTTCGGATGGCTCGAAGTGTTTTTCACGGTCCCGATAACGGTTTTTACACATTTTGTTGTTTGTTTGGCTCGAACACGCATCGGTCGCTTCGAGTCAGTAATAGATAAGATGCGATTGATTAGTATCAAATGCTGGGAGAACGCAAGTATTGATTTCACAGCTTAAGCACGCTTTAAAAAATAACGTAAATAAATGTATAAAACAAGGTTTGATGTCTGTTAATAACCATTGTAGATATCTGAGTACTCTTCGATTGGAGATTTGAAAATAAGGCAGACGGACTGCCCGTACATGTATAAGTAAACACTCTCGAACTCCGTTCCGCTCGAAGTTTCGTTGGCTCGAAGTGTTCTTTTCGGTCCCTGAGACTCCAAGCCATCGGGAGTCGACTGTAGTGCATTTGGATATTTATTCAATTTTATATTATCATTAATGTTCGAGTCTTCGGAACACAGTTACTAAAATACAAAGTACTTTTATACTACTGATTTAGCTGCAGTTTCAACGGGCTTTGCTGGCGCAACATGGTTTGGTGCATGGTCATTGAACGGAAAACAAAGAACGAGTGCTTAAAACCTGGTTTTGTTATGCAAGATCAAAGACAAAGTATTATGGTACCAGCCCTGTGTGAGAATTATTTCCGTATTTTTAACTACAAATATGTCATATGCAAAATTCTTAATTATCTCTGTTATATGCAGTTTTGGAATGATTATTTATAGCACATTATTTCCCCCAATTTGATATATTCTTAACAAATAACATTTCTTAAATAATGTCCTGTTGTTGTGTAAAATAATAGTGAGTAGTCCTTAATGAATAATGGCAACAATACGAACTACAGTGGTCATAAAATAAGGGGTCAACAACAAAAAAAGAGTGGTGCAAAGATTCGTCACAAGTTTGGGATACTGATGGCAAATTAAATTATTGTATAGCACAGTTTTCAGAAAATGTAAACGTTCATATGCTTCGATCAAGTGTTCCCTTTATATACGTACGCGTTGGGCACACTGTATAAATAACACTTGTGTGTAAGCTTAGACGATACTCCACATGAATGGAGTATATTTTTGTATTTCTGGGGCAATGTGACTCGCCGATCCTGACCGAATTAATACAATGCTTCCAGTCAGTGGCAGATCAGTCTTTCCGAGCAATAAAACTGAGCAGTTTAATAGGCAAGACATTCTGAATGTATATATGGTTTTTAATTGTATGAGATAATCATTTAGAAATTGAAGATCACACATATTTTAAGTGTAAAAAAAAACAAGCAAAGTAACGTACACAAATATGATATGTTAGGAGGGGTAAAGTACGGTTTTATGTGAGTAGAGTGTTTCGTGCGACGGATAAGTGAATAATAACTGAAAACAATTACCACAGATGCCGAATATTTATTGTTTCGAATAAACTAACTCGGAACCAAATTGATCATACTTCATGAGGATAACAAATCAAGTGTTGTTAACATTTTGCTCAAATATTGTATATCGTACTGTATAACAAATGTTGACTTTGAAACAAATACGCATTTACCACATGGATTCGACGTTGCCCAACACCATTTTGTTTAAATGCATAAATCACGATCAGTAAAATAGTAGTAGAAGTAGTAGTAGTAGTAGTAGTAGTAGAAGTAGTAGTAGTAGTAGTAGTAGTAGTAGTAGTAGTAGTAGTAGTAGTAGTAGTAGTAGTAGTAGTAGTAGTAGTAAGAAGAAGTAGTAGTAGTAGATGTAGCATTATTACTATTATTATTATTTATTATAATTATTATTATTATTATTATTATTATTATTATTAGTAGTAGTAGTAGTAGTAGTAGTAGTAGTAGTAGTAGTAGTAGTAGTAGTAGTACTAGTATTAGTATTAGTATTATTATTATTATTAGTAGTAACTGTAGTAGTAGTAGTAGTAGTTGTTGTTGTTGTCCTTGTTGTTTTCAAAGACAGTGCGTATGCACATAAAAGTATATCAAAGAGAGATATAGATGTATTTGACGGCATATTTTAGTAACGACAACACAATACTACGTATATATTATATTTTGTTGATGAATTGCAAAGTGTTTATCTGCAGTTGCGCTTACAAGCAATTGATTTATTTCTGCAATAGTAAAACAAAGCATTGCATTGTTTCCAAGGACGTATTATTATAAACATCACCGATGAAGTCCTCTTTAAAGCTTCCAACACGAATAACATTCGCAGCATTGTGCCGTGCGCACGGTTAGCTGAAATATACGAATGCTAGTGTTGCTTTATATAAGATACCATTACAGCTCTATACATTAACCAGTTACACTGTTATTAAGCCTTAATACAATACAAACAACTTGGCTGTCTAAATGGCAGACATGCATTTCACCTGTTGTCTGCATCAATGTACACATGATACGTTTTTCACGTATTACACTTTTGCACGACAAACGTATCTGCATAAAGATAGACAAACGTATCTGCATAAAGATAGAAAAACAAGAGGCCCAACACATTATCGCATCTCATCCTAAGATCAAAGTTTCCTCAACAGAGTGACAACAAAAAACATTGATGCAAAACATCAATGGGCGCCGTAATATTATATATGAAGAAAGGCGAATGGTTTTTTTACAAATACATGTTCAGTGATATGTAACAAAAGACGAAGTTTAGTCAGAGTCGCAAAACTAACGATATGAGAAGATAATCTTTTTAAACAGAAGGGTCCCATTGTCCCATTGATCACGTATACATATGCAAATAACGTGTATACGAAATGAAATAAATAAAATACACTTTATTTAAAATACCAACATTATCATAATAGAAATAACTTCAGCGTCAAATCCTCTATACGCACATTGATCAATACACAAACCCTGTATACGCATGTTTTACCGGCTACGCAGCTGTATCAACGTGCTACTACGCGGGATATTTTTACAATGATTCACTGTCTCTTTCTGTAATGTTTAAGACTAGAAAAAAAGAGAAAATGTAAACAGAAAGGCATAGCGACCAGTCAATTTTACAGTGAGCAGCAATACATTTCATTTGTTGTAGCTGTCTAAGCCAACTTTCGTTGACCTTTCTCAACATCCAGTCAAATGTTGTGAAAATTTCCGCGAGTAGTCCCGAATGAATAGATCATGATACTGCGTCGGTTATTTGAAAATATTTGCACTACACCGGTCACAATAGAAGGGGTGCAACATTCCAAAACAATAGCGGATATATTCGTGTCCAATTATGAAAGCTGATGTCAAAAGCAATGCAGTCTTATTTGGGTAGTTTAGCGTAAAAATTGCCGAAAACAAAATGGCAGCAATTTCAACCGTTTTTTTTGTTTTGTTTAATAGTATTGAAAGCGTTGGCGAAAATATTAATATTACATTTTTAATGCAAGACTACTCAATTTTACTCAGCGACTTCATGCAAGCGTTTGTAATAATAAAACTATAATACATGCTTCTGTATGCTAATACATGCTTCCATATGCTTCCGGCAAAAGTCATCACATATAGACGCCGCTCTTATGCGACAAAAATACTAATACCTTGTAAATGCATCTCCATGGATACCGCCGGCAGATGCTAACGCTGCGAATGCAGAACGCCCACACTGAGTAGGACCTGTACGTGGTCTGAAGACACACCGTGTTGGTAGCAGAACACCGGATTTGACAGCTTCTTCTGCAACATAAAACGACTTAAATAAATATATAAAAGTGCAAAATACGATTGACACCAGCGAACAACGCACGAATTGTCCGTTAGTTAATGATGGTCAATTTTCATCATGGTTTATAGGATATAATACGTCAATACGAAGAGACATGATTCGGTGAGCATTTAAATAATTATCAAGTATCGCATGCATTCCTTTTTTCTTTACCGATAGATCTAGTGCGATATACTATAATTACTTTATTGCAAAATAGGACAGAGATAGTTAAATATTATCAAGTTATGGAATGCTATGATTCAGTTAAATTGCAGATTGCACATGTGTATAAAAACAGGTTTCTTACGTAAGGCATTTAACCACTCCGACTTGTTGAACGCATGGCTGTAGTACACAGCATTGGCCGTAATGTGGGTGTTGGAATTTCCCTAGCCAGTAGACTTGGTACGGACATGCCTTTTTCCAATAAAAATATTCGTGAATTTTCTTCCAAGTTCGAGCAATGTTCAAATGAAGATTGGCATAAGGTAAGTGTTGATCATTTCATAAAACAGAACGATTACGTCTGGTGTAGCTTATGGACACTGAGGATCAAATTTTATTCGAGGAAATAATGTGTGACCGAAACAAATGGGTTAAAAAATGTTGAATGTCTCACTCTTTGAACTCAATAGGCGCCGCACAAGTATTCGTGGAGACTGACGATAGCGACTTCGGAAGTTTTCGAGTTCTTTTGGCCCCACTTTCAGCGTATTTTACCCTAAAACAACACTGGTTGTTGATCACAAAAATGAATATATATATAATTATTGTTCATATTTAGTAGATATTCGTTTATATTTACAACAACGGGCAAACAAAAACGGGTAAAGCTTACCAATCGCGGTCGATTCCCGAATCGTCCATATCCTCAAACCCAGTCTCTCGGATCGGTAGGGGAGAACAGGGGTCAATCGAAACTGGGTCACCCGAACCTATTATCGAAGCATTTTGACCCCACGTAGAGGATATGGCAGAAAGCAGAAAGATCAACAATAACTACAAAATAAATACTATTTTACTTGTTAATTCTTAGGTTTGCAAGCAAGCGAATGAATGGATGTGTTTTCCTTCTATAAATAAGTTTTAATTTCAAGTGCGAATATTATCGGTTTAATTAAATTTTGTTCTCTAATAACAGTTGTTTAACCCCATAGTTTCTATTTATTACCTATTTAGCATGCTACATTGTATATGCACATTTATAATGTTTATTTGTGTATGCAGACTTTTTCCTTATAGAGCACATTATTGAGAAACAGCGAAGACATAGAATATCCAGGCCCAAACAAATATCATTCCAAATTATTCAATAAAGAACAATTTTATGTTTTGTTTTCGAAATATTTGAGGAATAAAACAAAGCAAACTAAGATGATCAAATCATAAACTGTGAACATACCATTTTGCTAGACTTGCAAAATTCTGAAAGAAATACAAACATTTTTAAATTTGCATGGATGGATAATAAACTCACGCCGTAAAATCTACTGACTTACCATGTAATCGGATAACATTTCTTATAAATCCTCTCACAAGCCCTAAATTTCTATCCAATAACCAGGTAAATGTGAATGTTATTATGATAGTTTAGCATGTGTCCTCGTATTTTCCTCAGTAGCTCTATTTTCAACATTCGAAGTCTGTTCCATTGTTTTCAATATGAAACCTGTTCTGGGCCTTCACAATGCAATATTTGAATAAAACTGCAAAATCAGATGTGTGCTGTGTGGCGTGTTTTCTTTTTCTTTTTATCTTAGTAACACGTTCACAAACAATTAAAACACATGCTTTGGTAAATTCTAAAATTATTATGGACGCTAATATTGTGATCGGATGTGTACAAGTTTGGAGACAAAATACGATTGAAATCATAATTACGGTCTGACCAGCCATGGCGAGTTCGAATACAAATATTGTTTACACGGTTCACATAAAATAATCAAAACGCTGACAGCGAAAAAAGACTGTTGGCGACAAAAGAAACTAAAAGCATGTAAATTGACACAACTTCAAAACTGAAGCTGGGTCCTGCTTGTAACATTCTGTAGCAGTCAGTGTAAATACATTGCCCAAGGTTTTGCGCAGGTTGCTCCCCTTTGAATAATTATAAACGATAAACGAACATAACGAAACAAAACCGTGAAACATCACGATATGTTGCCTGTTGGGAGGAGCTTCATTATAATGTATATAGTAAAGTAGGTAATAAAATAATGTATAACGCTAACGCTGATATATTTCGGACAGTCCCTGGTAACGGCTGGGTAGCAAAAGGCTGAGCAATGATTGGCTGATAAGAGTATCGATAAGAATTCGATTCACAGCCGGCGTCATGTCAATTATGAGTACATTTTTGCTACAAAGGAAATATTTGTATGAATGAAGTTCAATTTCACACCTTTAAACTTGATAATATAGCTGTTTATTCAATAGTATACGCTATCATAATACAAATTAATTTCTCAGTAATGAACACATAGTTTCTCAAGATATTTGTCTACTGCAATTGAGTTATATACATGCCAGTTAACAGGACAATCTGCAACGAGCGATGCAGAATAACCGACCAAGTGTCGTAGCTAGGAGCATCGATTGGTAGTGATTCGTAGCCTACTGAGTGCAAAGTAGTAAAGACGATGCGTGCTCTTGATTGTCCGGTTTAAAATCAATACATTGCACTAAGTTGTTGTCAAAATATTCAGAATAAGAATCGGATTCGTAGCCTACTGTGTCAAAAGTAGTTAAGACGATGCGTACGTGCTCTTGATTTTGCATACTACAGTTTAAAATCAATATATTGCAGTAATTTGTTGTCAAAATATTCAGAATAAGAATCGGTAACAAGAAATAACACTTTCGCAACGAGTCAAAAATAACTAATGCCCATTGATTTAATGATCTTATTCCAGGACACCCAGGTGAATATTTACGAATATTTACGTTACAAACAAGTAAATACCTGTTTTGGAAATTACCCTCTAAAAAGACCGCTGGCTTGCGCTAAGTCTAAAAAAAAACTTAAATGATTATAGACAGTGGGATTTAGATCTACCGTCAGTAAATGTTTATAGAGAAATCAACACCAAATGCCGCATTTGTATTTGCTCTTTTCCGGTTTTATTGTCCGCTATTCTTAATTTTGTATTTCCTACATCATAGCTACCTTGTACGATTTTGTCGATGTTTATTTGATTATACTTGTAGCTATGTCGATAAATATTTATTATAACAGTTTGAGAAATAAAATTGGGAATAATAAATAGTCAATAACAACAAAAGCTACTTATTATTACTACTAATGGTTTTACTTATAATATGTAGAGGATATATGTTAGTTTCGGTAGAATATCGATTTCAATTCACGAGTGATCATAGACATTTATATTTTCACGAATGGCGCAGCCTCGAGTAAAAATGTATATTTTCTATGATCACGAGTGACTCAAAAATCGATATACTACCGAAATAACAATATAAAATAATAATAATACGAAAAAGTATTACCTTGTCATAAGATGCCCGTTGCACGGCTTCGTTTCCTGCAATAGCGGCTGTATTTATGCACTTGCAGTTCCCCATCTGTGGTGTTGTATTTTACCTAATCCTGTTTGATTGTTTCATAAAAACTTTCTTTAATTTATATCTGTATACTTCATCTAATCAAATTATGTTTACAGCCATTAAAAGTGAGAAATGTCACGTTTCTCCAAACATGTGTTTCGATTTGCAGCTTCAGCAAACGCTATTTATATAAATTGCGTTTCCGCACTGCACACAGTCACGTACACATAATTTGGCATCCAACAAAAAAGAGGATCGTTGTATGTAAGGATCTATAACTCGTTTGTAACGTGATGATTTTTCAATATAATTTTATTTTCATACTACTAGGATATGTATGTCTCTTGAAGGCAATATGTCTCTTTAATAACAATGTTTAGTTAAGTTACCAACAGAATACCAACAGAATACAGACTGAAATGAACGCATTCTCAGTTTCAAGCTTTTGTTTTAACACAAGCTAAGTTAATTGGTATAACTGACTTGTAATAACATTGTTTCTTGTGTAAATGTTTACTGTCGTTTTTGTTATACTCCAGATCACGAGGCAGATAATGGAATAACCTAGTCCAGTTGCTAAAGTGATGTCTTAAGAACTATTCTCCAAAAACACTGGTTTAAATCCGTAAATGGCAAAACTGGTCTAGTTAATACCCAAACAAGAGCTAAGACTGCACTTGTTTTAGACTGTTCTCGGAAGTAAGAATATCTGATGTTAATTATAAGAAAATTTAGTACCATAGATAAAACTAGTATGAAGTTGCGATTTTGGGATAAACACATGCTCTAAAATATAGCCTTCAAGAAATTCACACGTTATGATTTGTCAAAATGCTCACAATACATAATATTTCAATTAATAACCTGGCGGGCGATTTATGGCTTCTCATATGAAAAAGTCGAATATTGTACCATGCGCTGTACAGTAAATACATATAATATTACAATGGTGAATGCAAAGACATGGCAGCACTAAACAGCATTGCGTAACTGTATACATATTCTCCATTACAAACTTTTGATATTTTTCTTTAGTTTTGTTCTGTTTCGCAACCTCCCTAATAAGTTGGGGAAAACAACATCTGTTTAGGAAACTTGATCATGATTTATGTAAAGGGTTTTGATAAAATACCCTAGCCCTTTGTTCTGTTATGAGACAGGGCGTCAGAGGCTTTACTTGGGTCAATACGCCATCAAGCCAACTCAGAAGATAAAACTGTCCTGTACATTACAATATGAACATTGTCGAAGAATAAGGGTATAATTGATGATCCGTTTTGACTTTCAAAATGCACAAAGTACATGCTGTAACATTTAAACAGCTGAACATATTTATGTTAGTCACTACTTGTTTTATCGACATGAGGACAGTTTGTAGTGCGAACAATATGAGACTTCAACGTTAGTTGTTGTCTACACCGATCCCATCTCTCTCAAACTGGACATTTTGGGACCTCGTAAGAAATACGCACAAAACGCGAGCGAAATCGAAGCTGAATAATTACTAGTAATCAGAGATGGGATGTGACTTCTAGGTTACGCGAACGCCACGTAGCGGTCGGCATGATTATAGGACGAATGTCTTACTGTCAAGTAGCACGTACGTCATGTTGGGTGTTTACATCCAACGGTGATATAACATACCCAAAGCAGCAACAGCACAGGGTCTGTTGCAGGCAGACCCCAAAGAAATGCTCTTTCAACAGGAACACCATATAGTGCTCACGCATATCGCTTCCAGATTACGAAAACGGCACAGAATGGCATAGGCATTAACCAGCGTTTCAACCTTGACCGGCGTATTCACCGAACCTCAATCCCATAGAGCAGTTATGGAATCATCGGCTCTACGACACCCGTTACACCAACAACTGATTGACGGATTTGCAGACGAGCGGAAGGCGATACCGAAGTACGATTTACAGCGCCTAATAAGATGTATGTATCGTAAATGCCAGGCAGTCACTGATACAAATATTGGGCATGGTCGTTATTTGAATTGCTACGTTTGTTTTACACTTCGTTATCATCAACTGAAGCTGACATGCTGTGAATTAATGCTCTGTACATAAGATGAACTAGCAAACATTTAATGACAAAGCCGGTGCGACATTTTGTCTGATTCTCGAGATGAATACGTGCAAACGAAATAACCAGGAACCTATGTGAACTAACTGATGTCTGCTTAAGAGTTATAAACAAAAATAAAATAAGTGCATCGAGATTTTTCAGCTGCTTTGATATTTTTTATTTCCTGTTTGAGATCTTATTCGTGGATTAACTGCTAAATCGTTGACACTACGAGCACATAAGCGAATAATTCGGCGGGAGAAGAACATCGCTAATCACGATATCGCACGTGTCGGTTAGAAGGATTTGTGATATCTTTTGGGGCTACTTTCGGAAACGATTTAATAAACGTAAATACCGCGGAATCAGTGCTAATTGAAGGGAAGCGAGTCTGTAACAGGTGGTATAAATGTTGTTTTTTTTACTAAGAATGCAACAGCAACGTGAGGTCAAATGCTCACGTTCTTGGAAACGCAATTTCTAAAATCTGCATGCTGGTTCACCTACATGTAGTTTGGTGAAATAGACCGGCCACTCATGAACACTGTTAGCATTATTTCACGCTGGATGTACTACATGTATCATTGAGGTTGTTCGTACGCGTGTTTAACGCTTTTCTTAATACCACAACTATATTTTATTGGAATACTCTTACACTGATTTAACAAAGTTTAATTTCGAAAATTAGATTTGTAAAACATTCGTGCATGAGGTTCAGTGTCGGTTAATTTTTTTACAGCTATCATCCATTTCGAGATCAATACCGGATACAAATTGAAATGTTGCCGGTGTACACGACAGGACAACTTTATATTCAATAGTTGCATAATACATTTTGTTTTTAAATGTTTTATACCGTCCTTTTTAAATCGCAAGATTATGTGAGGAGATTCAAAATGGCGTTAGCGCAATTCAAAAGTTGTCTTTGTTATTCAAGTATTTTTCAAATTGAAATCGTGTTTGAAGCTGCTACATGAGGCTGAAAAACTTGAGTTATTTATTTTTGAGTATTTCTGATTGTTTATAAATGTCAAGTATTCGATAAAAATTATATAAAAAATAAGTTCGTATTCATTAGGCCGGAATATTTTTATATTGATTCACCCAAATATTCGCTAAACCAATTTGTTCCAATAATGATTTTTTGGTAGGCCCAATCGTATCCCCGTATGCAACATTTTCATCAGCATCAGCCTTTAACATGTTGTACGTATTCTGTGTTAACAATTTGTTATTTGAGTTTATAATTTGTATTTAAGTACTATTATCTTTCGGCAAATTATCATTGGGTAACGCCCTAGCACTCCATAGAGTACATATATGACAATATATACATGGTAATGTAAACGCACTTGTTTTACAACATACTAAATATTGTACCATTAGTTTTACAACATACTAAATATTGTCCCATTATTGACTAAAGAGCTATAGGGTTAAATCTGAAATTTACTGGTAGAAAGACACATTGACCGCGGCGCAGTTAGTCAATAATTGTACAGTATTTGATATATTCAAAAAGACAAATGCGTTTACATAGTCTTTCAATGACAATAAATATGCTTAACTAAAAATAGTAACAAACATCTGCCTGATCTCAAATGGATTCATCAAAATATCAGTTAGGCCTCAAATAAAAGATTGTTTGTTTCCCCTCCCGCGACCGACCCAGTAAAATCGCCGCGATCCCAAAAATTTGATAGACCAAAGAAAACAATATTTTCTTTTATTTGTGTGTGAAAATGCGGGGTGCGAATCCTTAAAAAGAATCATATAGCGTCTACAAATCTTACTTTCAAAAGACGGTTATACAATGACTTTAAACGGACAGTTTTCGGTAACGCGTAATTCGGCGTATTTCGATGCATGCTTTCACGAAAAGGACGTCATATCATTCAGTGTAAGATTCTAGAGCGCAACAATTTCCGCTCGCATATGCATATTTGTTAAAGACAAAGAACGCCCGCCGGCAATGAACAAACTCGCCTTTATGCACCAAGTGTCCATTATCGATAAAATCTTGACGCAGGAGGAGTCAGCATAACAAGAACCAAACAGTCAGCCAATGAGCGTCGTCGTTAGGAAGTTTATCACGCCCTCATTCTAATTTTAATTGGTAAAGGTGAATGTCATTTGTAATACATTTGCGTTAGGTATGTGTTTTGTTATAGATATGCGTGTTTTTAACAGCCGCGTTTGTAATAAATTACTACAAATTAAAATAATAAATAAATAAATAATTATAAATAAATATCATAATGTTTGTGAATTTTGGTGAAAGGAACCGTTTACTAAGCATATGAATTACGACGTCATTTAACTCGACAAACTGATCGCGTGAAACGTCTTATTTTGCTAAAAAAAATAAAATTACTAGATCTAGTAATAATTAACGAAAGTGTTATTCAAACTCATCACTGCACACGGATTAGAATTATGCAAAAACTTTCGCTGAAGCAATATTTGAATGAAAGTTAGCGGAACTAAAGTCGTTGTCAAAAATGAAAGTAAATAAACTTCAGCGCCTTTTCTTTTTATTTTAAGTTAAAAGAAATATTGTGTTGCTTTCTTTTTATTAATGAACAAAGTCCTATTTGTTTTTATTTCCATATAATGCTTATTCAATTATGCTCTAGCATTTGCGTTGTTCAGATACAGTATTACAGATTAGTGCTTTGAAACACTCCCCACGTGCTAAGCGCGTAACACGTTTTTCAGCTACAAACTCCTAGCCGCAGTTTGACTGTCACCGTTGCTATGGCTGCGGAAATAGAGTGTGAATTCATAATTTGGATCAGACTGGATTTATCAGGTTTTGGTCAGGTAGAACTTATTGTTGGCGCCGCGTATATATGATAATTCTCACGGAAGCTGATTATTTCCTTGATTATTTCGAAACGTTATTGGCCATCAATGAAGCCACAACAAACAATGTTCAATAATGAATAATGTTGCATTTTTTTAGTATTCTTTTTTTTCTATTGTCATTATTATAATTGACAATTTTTATGTCAAATTATATAGCTTCTGCATAATTTTACACTCGTCACCACAGCGTATACACTCGTGATATTAAGACCTGTAAAAGCTGTTCTTTTAATTATTAATTTAATAAATATTCCACATAATATATATGAATTGTATTTTTACTGCAAATGAAGTTTGTTCTGAAAGCTATTGATTGAGATTTCTTTTTTTCCTTCTTGTTTTGGAAAGATGATCGCGTAACCAGACTGAACTTGCCGACAGGTGGTTATTCTTAATTAAATTTCTAATAATTCCAGAAATATGTAGTGAATCATTATAAAAATAGCATAGTAGCAGACGCTGATCAATGCAGCTGTGTAGCCGCTATCATGCGTAGGGTGGGTTTGTGTTATTTATGTTGTTCGAATAACAATTTTTATGCTGATTTGTTTATTTTAAACCTTCATATTAGTCTAAATATGTCGACATTTTCAATAAAAGTATCAAGTGTTTTTTAATTTAATCAATTTTTTGCTTTTTCAAGATCAAATAACTGTAAAAAAAATATTACCATATCATATTAAATCGTTAGTTTTGCAACTCGGACGTAAGTTGGTCACATCACTCAACATTTATTTATTGTAAGATCTTAAAATCATTTGCCTTCTTCACGGATATATAACGGCGCTTTGCATCAATGTTTTTCTTGTATAAGTAAGAAAGTAAGTAAGCATTTTTTTATTAACGTGACATTTGTATATATACATTATATACAAGCTGTATACAATATTTGCCAAGTTACACCCGGCCCAATGGGCCTATATGTCACATAGAATTGTTATAATTAAGAGACGTTAGCTGAGATTATATAAGTATTTACATGTTTTACAGTGTTAACAAATATGTGTGAACAATGAGAAATGGATAGGCATGAACTAAACAAGTAGATATGAGAATGTATAATGCAGATAACAAACATGATTTTCTATGAAGATATATGACTTCTTCTACGCATGTAAGCTTTAAACAAAAATTGTGTAAATAATCTCAATTTGTTTGACATCAAGAATGACAGTTTCTCTTCATCTGACAGTGTGTTCACTGACGTTAAATCTGTATTGTTAAGTAAATAAGTCTCTTTCGGCAGTGTACGCAGTGCAGTGAAAAGCAAAGTGCATTTCACTCTCTATTGATCCAGAGTTGAACATTTTACAAAGTCTTATACCTACCGGTTCACCCACGTATCTACCTGTTTCGATCCTTAGTGGCAAAATACCGGTTCGAAATTTAGCTAGGATGGAGCGTTCGCACATGCGGAGATTCAGCAATAGGTATATGTATATTATGTGTTTGATACCTAGTGTGTTTCTGCACAATTAAGTGCGATCCTCAAGTGAGTATTAAAATAAACACAAATTTGTTCCAAGATGATTAATTGGTATCTCACAACACTACTCTAGTGAGCGCTTTTCTATTATGTTCTGTTCTCCTTTCGCGGAACATCTAAACGCTACACCCTTCATAAATAAACGAAAAATGTACATTCTTTATCAGGCTTGTATAAACACAGATTAAGCATAATGCTACAAAACCAAACTATACAATATAAAATAACAGCATTTAAACATGTATAACAAATTAAAGTACCACGTACCCTCATTAAAGGGAACATTTACAATTTTCATATCAACTATATTTTTTAGCTTGAAAGTACCAGACAAATATTCATAGATATTCCACTCTATAATAAATATTACTAATATTGTTGCATACGTGTTGGTTATTTTAATGTTTGACTGTTCAGTTTATTGTGAGATAAAATATATAACTCACTTTATATGGTCATCAGGCTTGCCTCCGCTGTTCTTCATTCATTCAACACTATTCCATTGCAAAATATTCCACTTAACTATAGAATAAATATTACTAATATTCCTGCGTACGTGTTGGTTATTGACATGTTTGACTGTTCAGTTTATTGTGTTGTATATTTTAAATGTTATAGCTCGCTTAATATACGTTGGTCATCAGGCTTGATTCAGCGGTTCTTGCTCAACATTATTCCATTGTAAACCCAAATATATGGCAAATACACTGATAGCCTTCGCACCATTTTTTTATTTTAAAATCTTATTTACTGCCTTTATAAGGACCTATTCACAGAATGGCATATTGACAATTTCCATTGTTGTCACCGATTCCAAATGAGTTTAATGCGTTACATATAAGCAGCGAAACTGTCACAGAAATATGTGAGGCGTGCCGAGGGAAAACCGGGCTTAATGCATGTGCGCAAATTGTCGTCCCGGATCAGCCTGTGCAGTCCGCCTACAGGGGATTTATGTTTAGAAGAGACTTCCTTTAAACAGAAAATACCATACCATGTCCGGGACGACACTTAACGAACATACATTAAGCCAGATTTTCTAACGACATGCCTCATATCTGAAATAATGTGAATACTTGAAGTTTCCCTGCATAAGGGGCTTACAAAACTATACGTATTGTGACGGCAGGACATGTTGACATACAATATTCGTGCGTACATCCATACTAAAAACATGTGGACAATGTGTTGACGTTGTTGTAGGAGATTAATATCTTCATACCGTACTTTTGGGGCTACATGTGTCACTTCAAATTTTGCTATCAATTTTAATATCCAGTCTCATTTAACTGTTCCTCAAAGCCATATCTTTAACCTATGTAATCATTTCGCATCAATTACGGCCCCGGGTAACATAAAAAAGTGTAATAATACTACCAAGAAGAAACACAGCAGCAGAAAATTTCAACGCGCACCTGCTGGTATCTCTATCACGTCCGCGCGTTCAACATACGCTGGTGACCTACTTAATATATAAAGGCTTATGCAGGCAGTTTTTCATCATTCTATCTCGGAATATCCTTATATCGAAATGGCTGATAACGCCGTCGTCGCTGCTCCAGCACCCTACAAGATAAAGAAGTCTGCCAAGCCCCAAAAGCCTGCAACTAATCCCAAGTGCAGCGAGACGATTGCTGCCGAACTTCATGCCCTTAAAGAGAGATCTGGCTCCTCCAGACAACTATCCTGAAGTACATCCAGGCTAACTACAAGGTCGGGGACAACGCCGCTGCCATCAACGCCCATCTGAAACTAACCCTGAAGGCTGGCGTCAAAAGCGGAGCCATCAAGCAGTCTAAGGGAACCGGTGCATCTGGTTCCTTCAAGCTGTGATAGGTCAAGAAGGCCGCAAAGAAGGCTGCCAAGCCTAAGGCTGCCAAGCCAAAGAAGGCCAAGGCACTTAAAAAAGCCAAGACACCCAAGAAGGCATCCGCCATGAAATGATACAATTTAGAAAGCGTTTGTAATGCTTTTCGGCGATTTATTTTTCAAAACATTTACATATTGCTAAAAATACGTATAGAGTACATTTACCCTAGTGGAACCTGACAGATTTTTATCCGTCGTCGTGGGTTCGAACTCAGCGGAGGCGTATTTTCCCTTTTTATGCTTTTCGTGACAAAGTATATTTGGATATGTTAGTCCAGCTGCTTTAGGTTTTGAAGTGATGATATTTGTGACATTGTTTTAAATAGGTGTTCATAGTTTGTCAGCAGTATCTCGATATTCACTGTAGAAAGCAAATATTTCAGAAATTTTCTCATGAATTATATACTTTTCTGAGTGCACATGCCATTGCTCTGTAGCTACGGTGATGTCCATCATATTTAAAAACATGAACCTGTCACTTTTGACATTTTTAAATGCCTCCAGAATATACATAGTGTAAACATCGGCGTACGTTTCGGACTTCCCTAAAAAGTGACCAGGATTTTTGGCGAACGAGAAAGCATGAGGTCCTTTGATAACAATAAATGCACGTGAATACAATTTTAACATTTCTGCTAATGTTGACTTCATGTCCTTGACGTATTCATAGAACACGTGCGAATGATAAAAATAAAAATGAGCATAAGCGTGTATAACAAATAGAAGTGTTGCGTTTTTATTGTATTCGTGTAGGCTTGCTCGGAGAGGCCGGAAGTAACCACGTGGTGTATTGTAAGTGCAGAACGGAAGTTCGTGTTGTTTCCAAGTGAGGCTGAACTTTAAAGTCTCGTTCTCGCACCGGGCCTCGTGATGTTTCCCGGCATAATCCCACGTGTCTGTTGTCCATTCACAAGACGCCAGATTTTGCATTTCGTAGTAAATCTGCCTCGATGTTGAGTCACCAATAACAATCATTTGCAGGTTTTTCATGTACTTTGTAAGTAGCGCAAAATCGAATTGAGAACTGCATAATTTGCTGTACCATTTTTTCTTGAATAAGTACCCCACGGGTGTTGTAGTGTTCCACGTGCTTCTCAATGCGCACACATCACACTTCCGGTTGGTGTTAAAGTGTTTTTGAGTGGAATCTGGAATAAAAGATTATGTTGAAAAATAACAAACAATAATAAGTCAAAGTACCCAAAGGCACCATAGTGTCCAAGCAAACAGTTACTAAACAGTAAACATGTATTTCAATTTTAGTACTTGTATAGCGAATAGATCGATTTAATACGTAGTATTTATATTTGTATAATTTACCAAAATACATCAAAATATAATGTTATTAAAATTAAGTGATAATTTATTTAATAAATGTTCATGCATGAATTACTAAAATATATGTAAATGAAACAAATTATGTTGTAAGAGTATGTACTAGAGAAAAAACAACAACTGTGTTCCACTTGTGTAATAAGTAAAGATTGATGGTACTGTACCGCTTACATTAAACGGGGAGTTTATGGCTGGATAAATCAAAATGTCTAACAATAATTTTATCATGTAGACGGTCAACAATAGAAGGTTTCCAAGATAAAATATTTTCAACATTTTCAATATTGATTTATGATGGCCCATTGTGTATATGAACGTTATGATAAACGGTCAAAATATTTAACCAACCTGATGTCACGTTTAGAACTATGTTTCGCTGAAGGAACATGGCATTGTTTTCCCTGAAAGAAAAACATCCAGTACTTTGTGTGTGCGCGCAGACATTGTATGGGGTAAAGTAAAATTGTATTAATTAAGTAAACACATTTTATTTCTAAACAACAGCTGTCAGAGGACAGCGTGCTCAACTATTCGAAGTACATGCAGTTCAGTACATATTTTGGAAAGTGAAAGTGGCATAAATTACAACAAAGAGTAACAGGGATTGTGGCAACTGAAGCTGGAGTTGATTACAAAGATGTATTCCAAGTTTCAAGGGAATACCTTATGTAGTTTAGAAATTACATGACATTTGAATAAAAACTGTACACTGAATTTCTATGTGAAAAAGGGGGATAACTGTGTCAAAACACAAACCAGAGTTATGGAAAATTTTGCACCTGATGCTGGATTGATGACGAAGGTATATTCCAAGTTTCAAGTGAATAATATATGCAGTTTTGAAGTTACAAGACTTTTGAATATAAAGTTTAACCAAGATCACACGCGGACGCCGAAGCAGATGCCGACGCGGGGGGTAGTAGGAAACCTTACCTATTCTTCGAATAGTCGAGCTAAAAACTTATGTAATATGTTTTACATTTAAATGCTGGTAATACATGTACATCGTATCAAATGTTATAACACACAGCTATGAATGTTAATATCGATGGGACGGGTCGGACACATTAAACTGACACTGACCTTTATGAATGAATGAGAAGTCCGTCAATGAATACATTACCTTTCGTTATATCTATGTAAGATTATTCCATTTAAAATGCAGTTATGAATCAATACACACGTGGAACACGTACACGAACAAAATCTAGTATAAATATAGAAGATAATTCAAGCGTGTAATTATGCTAAACATGAGTTCTTGAGTGTCAGGTTAATGCGCCCAAGGTATAACGTACGATGCAAACACGGCCTGTTCTGTAGACGTCAGGTGTTCATGTTCGAATCCTAGACCCTTGAGGTCCTGACAGTTTAAAAGCGTCCAGTCCGTGCACAGGAGGCTTTTGTGTCTAAAATGGGAAAACTGATGTTTGGTGACCGCACTGTAATTATTTCATTTAACGTTTGAAACAATTTTAAACTTTGTGGAGAATTCAAAGATTTGATTTTCTAATGTTTAGGAATCCTGTAATTAATATGTCATTGTGTATCAGAGTTTTAAGACACCGAAAATCTATGGCGATTATGCAAATTTGAATTTATAAACCTATGTAAAATAACTCTAAAATGTAGAACGAAATTGCAAACTCGCAATGTTAATTTGTTAGAACAAGTTTCGAAGAAATCTGTATTGTAACACTGACTCTGTTGTATAGCACTCTATATACATGAACTGCGTAATCCAAACATTAGCATAAATGGCGAAAGACATAACACAGCAAAAAGTATTCCATTCTTGGATACAAGCAATGCAAACAACTGCATGAAGATTCATTTATCATATGTTACATGTGTTCGAAATAAACGGAATACACATTGGTTAGCAATTATTGTTGAATACATTTATACCAGCCAGCACCTCTAAATTAACAGTTACGCATATTTCATACGTTACAAATGATGCTCGGTCTTGGAGAATTTTTTTAAGTTGCAAATACGTGTATGAGATTTGTATGTAAATGTTATAAATGATTATTAAGTAAATATGTGTTATCATTTATACCGGTATATTGGAAATGTCAGTTGTAATCAAGAGCATTCAGGCGGTTAAGTTCTAGAGGCAATGAGCAATGGATAATTGTCTTTGTCTAGTGCAGTTAATGAAAACATTACAAATGCAGAGTGTTTGTGATATAGAATGACAAAGAGTATCTTATATAGTGACGGATTATGCACCGTATGTAACAAATCTTTGTTAGGGGTTTCTAATGGATTTTTGTTTGGCAAGAAATGATGATCGGGAAATAGTTTTCAAATGATCAAGCAACTTCAAGCTCATGGCTTTGATGTACATGTAATAATGAAACAAAGACAGTGGAATGTAGACAGATTTTGGTCGTTATTCGTAAACAAATACGATTCATAAATTATACATTTTAACATTTTAAGTATTAGATATGATCATGCACAGAAAACAAAAACTACAAGTAAATGAGTATAAACTAACAACACAAATGTAATAATGAAACTATGTCTTGCACACAGACATGGCATTACATTTGCAAAACAAACGACTTAAAACGCAGACCTTAGTTTACCGCAGTACCACGGTCGCCGGAAGTTGTCATCCGTCAGGTTGCAGATGACGTCATATCCGCTGATGTACGGGTAGAAACTGCACGGCGTCTCTTCAGCGATGCTTGGGTCACGCGGGTGTTGAAATAAAGCAGTGTTCATCACCGCGGGCGGACACGTGTACCTGAAAATTTAAAAATGTGCATGACAGTTCTAAGGCGGTGACTGCAGTTAATATAAAGTTGTGTTTGTGCCGGTTTCGTGTTGTTTGTATTGTGTTAAGTTGTATGTGCAATTGGCCAATGGTCACATGCCTTTAATAAGTGACCATTTGATGTTAATAAGTGATTCCCTTCTGCTGATCCAGCTGATGTTTCACATATTTTATATGTATTAAAATTATGCGATTTTTTGTATTAAAAGAATTAGTATTCAAATAACCGAAATAATTTGGTTTGGAAGCCATGATATGTATGCCATGACTTCTTTTCTTGATTTGCTATTCAGAGTAGCTAAAAACGTTGTGGACTCAATCAACTGAAATAAAATGCATTGTGCGGTGGTGTGTACAGTTTGTCACCACATATCACGAGTGATAATTGATGCGCGCGCATTCCAAAGTTGGCATGCTGTGAAGTGAAAACAAAGGTCGATTTATTGTGATGTCCACGTACTAATATCTGGAAACAGAAGACAGGTTTACTATATGTTTAACTCAAAGTACAAAGGGTATTTGATTCCGTTCTACGGTCGTTGTTACAGTCGCGGTGTTACCATTGTTGTGTTTTTTTGAAAATGTGACAATTTGATCTAAAGGTGTAATACTGTAAACGATTGGTTTGTGAAGCATTCAAAGATTAACAGTGGCACGATTGCAGTTGTACAATTGTCATAGAACAATGAGGAATCATCTTTCTACTTTGAGATATTAAACTGTTACAAACATGTCCTCTATTATCAGGTTGTACATGACAATAACACATAAACAACGTTTGTTTACTGTAGAATGCGTGTACATATATTGATTACTTCCCGTGGTTGAAAACAGTCGTTCAGTCCTGTCAATTGCGACCGTACAAATTCCCAATAGCTTAACGCTGTTCACACTAAAACAACCTTCGTTTATATGCAGTAGCAACGGCCTCCCGCGTCATAATAATGGCGGCCCTGACTTCCGGTCGACCTTCCCAGAATGCCACAAACTCGGCTTGGTAAGTTCCGTCATTGTTGTTCGCCACTTTGGCGGACGCTGCAGCCCCAGTAGAAGGCTCAAAAAGCCAGGCTCGAACCTTGAGTGGGAGTGTTTTAAAGTTTAATTTTGGACAGTTTTATACACGGACAACTTGCACGGAATTAAAGTGAAACTGCGGACATACAAACATTCAGTCAAGCAGACTTAAACGATAAAAATAGACATATATAGATAACACAGACTGTTAACTCAACTCCTGATAAATGAATTGTACATTGGAAATGTATTCTGGGGTTAAGACTAGGAAGTATTTCTATCAAAGGGTCTGCTGAACGTTTGTTTAAATAAGTTTTGAAAGCTTTAATGTGTACCTACTGTCTTGTGTATAACCCATTCAGTTGATAAATTGAATGCAACAGGATACACATGTTTATTTATGGGACATATTCACGGACTGTCATATTGATAATTTGGCATAGATTTCAAAAACAAAAGTATATTGCCCGTACATACAACGAAATGATGTAACACTAATGACGCAAATACACATTATACATGTATTCATAATTGGAAATTAAAATTTAAAAATAACAATAAAATTACAAGGCGTTTGTAACGCTTTTCGTCTGTATTTTGGAGAACATGGCGCTTTACAAATACAAAAAGTAATGCATATACGTCCCACTGGCCGAACGATTAGAATGGCAGATATTTTATCAGGATTTGATTTTTTTCCACAAAAACAACACAAAAGTCTGTGAATGTGAAACTTGCCCAACAGAAGAGTTGCTAAATACCTTAAACATATCGAATGGCAGGTATATTGATCTAAAGTAGCGGTATAAATATTGTACGATTTTATGGACCTGGCACTCATTAATATCCGGTAGCGCTCGGCTTTTTTATTTATAAAGGTTTAACTTTTATCTAGCGTGTTAACCACGGATTTCATAGTCATATAACAACAAAAAAACCATCAACAAGTGTCAGGAAGAACAGCGCGGTGGATAGTGTTTTAGACTTTGAATCACAATGACTGTGGTTCGAATCCAGCCAAAATCTTTCTTTTTTCTTATTTTCTTTTACTTCAATATCACTTATTATCGTGATATTTTTCTTTATTTTGTTTTCTTTCCTTTTGTATTTTTCTTAGTTTAATTATTTTATGTACATAAAAAATGCATACACAAAACTCTGTTTCGCTCGCAGTATCGATGCAGCTCTCTTCTGTTTCAGAATCGAGGTTGATGAGATTTCGTTATATGACGTCACCAAAATGATCAATGAAATAAATTTAAAAAAAAAAAAAATGGAATAAATCAAAAATTCCTGTTTTGGGATTCGAACACAAAACATTATGCTTACAAACTTTGCATATTTACCACTGCACTACAGAAACAACTGTTAAGTAGTAAGGATTTAATAAATACATATTCATGTCTGAGTCTCCTATCTGGGTTAGTAGCTTAAAATAGATTTACGAAAATACACGGAATATTCATGAGTGCCAGGTCAATAAAATCGCACAAAACATGTTGTGAGCGGACCACTTGCAATTTTATGTTACTAAGTTTAATCTAATAAATCCCTGTACTGTTTATATTTGATTGAAATATCAATAGTCAATGGAGTAGGCAATCATTCCGGCAGACGACGCTGATTGAACAGTTAGCTGAGCTTATCAAACACAAGTTTATCAGAATTGTCATGACATTTTGCTTAGTTTATTTTCTTTTAGGAAACTGTCTTATCTAAGTTCTTATAAAGTTATGCCCTATATCTGTTAAATACAATCTGACTAAAGTGCATGATATCCTTTATAACAGTAGCGTATTTTAGGAGCTGATTTATGGGACTTTTTTCAGTATGACCTGAACCCCGTTTGCACTTAAAACATTATGATCATAATCAGACCTTTTCAAATAATATATAATTTCAAACTTTTTATCTTCAAACTTTCGATGCTGGTGATCCTTGTTTTGCCTTTCTGTTTTTATAAATATAATTTATACAGAAAACAAAAAAAATGGTAACGTACGCTGCAAGACGCACTAATACGTGTATAATGTTCTTTCAACTCACCACGTCACCTCCTGTCCGTCGTTTACGTCCCTGACGGTCAAATAACGCGATAGTCACGTTCACATGGTCTCCAATGTTCACGTGACCGTTTCCATGGAGCGTGAACTGTGACCTTGACGGATCGGGAAGATCAAGTAAGTCTTCAACATCCGGGTCATTCAAATATTTATCTTCCGGCCACGTGCCAAGTACTTCCGGTGCAGCTGTATGTCTGCACGTGCTATACACAATGTCAGGTGCACGTGCTATACGACCCTCTGGCTTCTTGTATAATGTCTTTAGATCAAATCTGAAAATACATACAATTACCGTGCGTTTTATTCAAAAAAACGATACATATTTGACCATACTGAACAGTCTCTCTTTTCCCTTTACACCAGTTAGGTCGATTGATGAAAACCGATAATCCTAGCCGAAGGACGGCTGCTGATCGGTACTGATCGGAAATTCTCCGATCGAAACCGACGGTTTATGGTCGATATGATATCTTTGCAGGTCACCCTGCCTCAATAAACGAATCTCTTATGGATGCACATTGCGACATATACGTACCGATCTCGTGTATCCGTCTTGGTATTTTCTTTGTTAAATTATCCCGATAAGAACTTAATTCTTCGCTTTATTGTTTGAACTCTTTCAAAATTTGAGAATTGAAAACCTGAAGGTACTAACTGCTACATTTTTTAAAATAAAAATTGACTTTTTTGCTTTTTTTTGCATTTTACCACATATGCTTTATATTTGAGAAAAATATTGAGAACATTTGCCGTAAATAAATGGTAAAATATTCTAGAAGTATAAACTACCTACTACTTTTGGCCAAAATGTATTCAGGCAAAAGATGCCAAGTCTAGTTAGCACCCATAAAACTGATAAAATGACAAAATATGTGCAAGCAAAAGGCAATTAGGCAGAGTTGTTTTGATAAGATATTGGCGGAATAATTAAAAGAGATAATTAAACCAAATGAAAATAAACAGATCACTTCGCGTGTACTGCATTTGTGCCAAGTCATGAGGTAAGAGAAAATAAAACCAGCTTTGAGGTCATACAAATAAAGAATATTTATATATTATTATTTTTCACATTTTAAGGACGATTAGTACAATATGCAGCTGTTTTAAAAACCTTGAAACATTATCTCTACATGATGTTGCTTTTTGATTCTTTATTAGTAATATTTATTGATGAAATAAAACAATTTTCAACCTAAATGTATACTAAAATTAATTTTATTGTTTATTCCAATTTTTTTAATTCAAACTTGTACACAAATCAGGTTAATTTCAAGCTAGAATAAATGTACGCACTCAAAAAACAACATAATCAGCATACTTATAATCGTAAGACACTATTATATAACTGAAATAATAAGCACTGAACGGACCGTTTAATTTTATTATTTCCATTAGATTTCTGATTCTCAAGACTTCACATTAAATTGAGTGAATATATTAGCATATGAAGAATGTACAATACAATCCCATATATAATAACATTTAATGTTTAAAATGAATAAATATGTTATAAGATATGTTATTTCATTTCTATTACCAATTTCCCTGTAATTTTTTTCAGTATATAGTACAATTGATAATTTTTTTCCCCAAATATAAGCTTCTATTTAAGTCAATTTTAAACTTCAGTAATAACATTGCAAATAAATGAATGTCGATATTCGCTTGTAATTTAGGAGAAGTGAAATTTATGGTAAACACGCATAAAGTTTTTTCAATATTAACATAAATTAGAAACACAATGATGTTTATACTGACCTTCATGCACTATCATAAGTTTTGAACCGAACATTTTATTCAGGCAGACAGAATTTAAATAAAAATAAAACCAAAATACACTAACCTGACATTAAGGAATGTTTCCGTCAAAATGACAAGGCCAAAAATAAATATGGCGCTGAAACATACTGATTTCCGTTCCTTTGGCAGACCTATTTTACGAATTCCGTCCATTATTTAAATGAACTATTTCTAACTAATTCGCTTATTGAACTCAAACAAGCAAAACAATGTTATCACTTTTTAAACCTCATGCGAAAAGTGTCTCCATTTTCAACAATAAAGATAAGTTGGTTTTACACGACCGAGTATTGATAACATACAGAACGCGATTGATAGTATTCAATTCAGTTTTAACCGTGCAACCATTAGCCTTATCTGTGAGTAATGCTTTCCTTCCTTGTAATATACTTGAGTGTACGGAGACACGTTTCAACCACGCAAAAGAAGACATACCCGCTTAGAAGGCGATCCATAGTCGTTTTGTTTTTCTCCTCGCAGCGGTTACTTCCTCCTGGCGGTTTACAGAAATCACTTCCGCCACAAGTGAAATTTGGAAAAACATATTTTTTTTTAATTTATGATTTTTATTAATTATTATTTTATAAAACTCCCATAAAATATATTTCATTATTGGTTTATATATTTTTTTAGGGTTAAAATAGACAAAAAAGAGATGACTAAATTACAAAAAGGGAAATATAACATTATCAATATCCTAATCCTCCTCCTCCTCCTCCTCCATATCATCATCCTCTTTCTTCGCCTCCTCATCATCATATCATCATCATCATCAACAACAACGAAATCATCATCAGATCTTAAATTTCTCTACTTACCAATCAATATAACTGAAAACAAAACGTTTAGAAACACTATAACCATCGTCATCAACCACCCTACTAAAACTATCCTCAACCGTAGTTTCATTTCTGCACAACCGACAATTTTCAACGAAATGGCATTCGCAGCACATAATGAAAATATATCCAAAGCCATATCATGAAGAGTCTGGTTTGTTCTTCCGTTAGCAACTTGCAACTATACAAAGCAAATTTTTGCTGGCAGAATGCCATACAATACATTTACCCTTCACTTTCGGTAAAAATGGCCAAACTAAATAGAATAGCTTAAAGTTCACTGTAAGGATCAAAAGAAGTCGTTTGTTTCCGCTAACGTCTTGGAAAAAGTATGGTATGTAGGTAGGCATAATGTTTTTTTCATTAACTTGTTTTTCACAGATCTACATCCGCTTTAACAACTTGTTTAGTAATCGGTTATAACTTAACTTTTATAACTTATGAAAACTAATTACAAAAACAAAGATACACTTAATATTTAATAGGCAGTTTATGTAAAACAATTTGAAACCAAAGCCAAACTTTCCAAGTTCACAATCTTCACTTCTGACATGAGTTCCTATTTCCTTTTCCCATGGGGGCGCTTTGTTCTTGTGTTTTTCCCATTTTAAACACATAGTGACACTGTTCAAATTAGTAGTTCTTCTGTAGAGTTATTTCAACTCGTGCACTAGGGAAGCCACAATAGCCACAAACATCCTTCCTTGAAGTTGAATTAAATTTGCAGGTATAAACACATGTTTCAATAGGGTTTTCACAATATTTCCCCTCGGTTCTGTGGTCTAGTGGTAACGCACTGGCTTTACAATTCAGGGTTGGCAGGTTCAACCCCCGCCACACCCTAAACTACCTACTCGGTTTTCGCATAGGACTTTAAACCGAGGTGCAGTGTACTAGGTGCTTCAAACCGCACTAAAAGACACGGGGACGCCTCTGGAACGGGGCGTCATCTGAATCTTGCACTATCCCCCGTAACCCAACTAACAAGTCTGCTGGGGGCGATGGTCATATGGCAGAGAATCCCGTGCAGTCGATAAAGATGTACTACACACACACGTGTTTATAATTGGTTCCTGGTCACAACACCTCTTGGAGATAAGTACACAAGTTCTGCATCAATAGACGCTTTTTGCCATTTATTATTCATAAGCACCTGCACACATTCAAACTTTATTAAGGCATAGACGCTTGTTATTGTTAAATGTGCGCTCAAATGATCAGTTATTGTCAGTATTTAGGCATAAAGCGTCGACACACTTTGCACAATGAGATTTATTTACTAAAGCTAACCGCGCCATGGCAAAGTTGTAACAAAATTCGACAAACTATTGTATACAAACGTTTAAACAACACCAATACTATTGGCGTTGCTGCCTATACTGGTTCCGCGGTAGTAATAGAATATTAAAATAACATGTCTAGATGCCGGATGCCATTCTAGTTACTGCCTTAATAATGAAAAGTTTAATATTATTCGAAAAAGACGCAAAAACATGGTCGGTCGGGTAGGTGGAAAAAAAACCCCACTTTACACAACACTCTATGCCAAAAATCTAAAGAAGCCTTACAAATGGACGCATTTAAATAAATCTCAACCGATCCTGCTTTAAATTTATCTATAAAACTATCTTTGTTTGAAAAAACACACATCTCTAAAATATGACATATTGAGATTATTTTACCTGCGAGCCAATCGAGCAGAGGAAGGAAGATAATGCAAAGAAGAAAAAACACACTTTAAACACACCAGCGTATTCTGAGTACACCTTCCGGTATTTTAATCACCGCGTTTTTTGACTATTGGTGGAAGCCAACGGTCTTTTGAGAAGGTAATTTCCAAACCAGGTATCGCGGAAAACTACTTCTTTTCTTTGCAGGCTACGAGTCAGTAAATAGGAAGCTAAAAGGGACCTTCTTCAAAACAGCAAAAAATCACGCCTGTTTTCTTACCTTTCAATTATTTAAGATATGTATGTCATGTGTATAATAATGTGCATATTATGTAATTTATTACAATTACAGTTTCCAAAAAGTCAATTATACTTTTAACGAACCTGATGCAACGTTAAGAACTATGTTTCGCTGAAGAACATGGCATTGTTTTCCCTGAAAGAAATACAAAACATCCAGTACTTAGTGTGCGCAAACATTGTATGGGGTAAAGTAAAATTGTATTCAGTAAGTATACACATTTTTACAAAATATGTATTATAATCAGTAAATATTATAGGTAATACATGTATATCATATCAAATTTTATATATCACACAGCTATGAACGTTAATATCGATGGGATAGCTTTGGAACATTAAACTGACACTGACCTTTATGAATGAATGCGTTACAAGTCCGTCAATGAATACATTAATTTCCGTTATATCAATGTAAGATTATTCCATTGCAAATGCAGTTATGACATTAATAAATACGCGAAACACGTACACGAACAAAATCAACTATAAATATAGAAGATAATTCAAGCGTGTAAGTATGCTAAACATGAGTTGTTGAGTGTCAGGTTAATGCGTCCGAGGTATAACGTACGATGCAAACACGGCCTGTTCTGTTGACGTCAGGTGGTCAAATTACTATGAAATGTAGAACGAAATTGCAAACTTGCAATGTTAATGTGTTAGAACCAGTTTCGAAGAAATCTGTATTGTAACATTGACTCTTCGTTGTATAGCACTAGATATACATGAACTGAGTAATCCAAACATTGGCAAAATGGCGAAAGACATAACACAGCAAAAAGCATTCCATTCTTGGATACAAGCAATACAAACAACTGCATAAAGTATCATTTATCATATGTTACATTTGTTAGAAATAAATGGAATACACATTGGTTAGCAATTATTGTTGAATACAGGTATGCCAGGCAACACTTCTAAATCAACAGTTACGCATACGTTACAAATGATGCTCGGTCGTAGAGATTATTTTCAAGTTGCAAATACGTGTATGAGGTATGTATGTTAAAGTTATAAATCATTATTAAGTAAATATGTGTTATCATTTATACCGGTATATTGGAAATGTCAGTTGTAATCAAGAGCATTCTGGCGGTAAAGTTCTAGAGGCAATGAGCAATGGATACTTGTCTTTGTCTTTGTCTAGTGCAGTTAATGAAAACATTACAAATGCAGAGTGTTTGTGATATAGAATGACAAAGAGTATCTTATATAGTGACGGATTATGCACAATATGTAACAAATCTTGGTTAGGGGTTTCAACTGGATTTTTGTTTGGCAAGAAATGACGATCAGGAAATATTTCTCAAATGATCAAGCAACTTCAAGCTCATGGCTTTGATGTACATGTTATAATGGAACTAACGACAATGGAATTCAGTCAGAGTATAGATATGAATACAACAGATTTTGGTCGTTATTCGTGCGCAAATATCATCCATAAATTATACATTTTAAGTATTAGATATAATCATGTACAGAATACAAAAACTACAAGTACATGAGTATAAACTAACAACACAAATGTAATAATAAAGCACTATCTTGCACACACACATGTATCAAATGGCTTTAAATTTGAAAACAAACGACTTAAAAACGCAGACCTTGGTTTACCGCAGTACCACGGTCGCCAGAAGTTATCTTCCGTCAGGTTGCAGATGACGTCATATCCGCTGATGTACGGGTAGAAACTGCACGGCGTCTCTTCAGCGATGCTTGGGGTCACGCGGGTGTTGAAATAAAGCAGTGTTCATCACCGCGGGCGGACACGTGTACCTGAAAATAAAAAAAAATTGCATGACAGTTGCAAGGCGGTGACCGCAGTTTAATTTGAAGTTGTGTTTGTGCCGGTTTCGTGTTGTTTGTATTGTGTTGAGTTGTATGTGCATTTGGCAAATGATCACATGCCTTTAATAAGTGACCATTTGATGCTAATAAGTGATTCCCTCCTGCTGACCTAGCTGGTGTTTTACATAATTTATATTTATAAAAAAGATATGCGAGTTTTGGTATTAAAAGATTTAGTGTTCAAATAATCGAAATAATTTGGTTTGGAAGCCATCATATATATATATGCCATGACTTATTTTCTTGATTTGCTATTCAACTTAGCTAAAAACGTTAAACTGGTGGCATTATTGTACACAGAACAACTTGAATTCGATCAACTGAAATAAAATGAATTGTGCGGTGATGTGTACAATTTGTCACCACATATCACGATTGATAATTGTTGCGCGCGCATTCCAAAGTTGGCATGCTGTGAATGAAAACAAAGGTCGATTTATTGTGATTTTGACGTAATATCTGGAAACAAGAGACAGGTTTACTATATGTTTCATTCAAAGTGACAATTTGATCTTAAGTTGTAATACTGTAAACGATCGAATTGTGAAGCATTCATTGATCAACAGTGGCACAATTGCAGTTGTTAAAATAGTCATAGAACAATGGTGAATCATCTGTCTACTTTGTGATATTAAACTGTTACAGACATGTCCTCTGTTTTCAGGTTGTACATCACAATAATACATAAACAACGTTTGTTTACTGTGGAATGCGTGTACATATATTGATTACTTCCCTTGGTTGAAAACAGTCGTTCAGTCCTGTCAATTGCGACCGTACAAATTCCCAATAGCTTAACGCTGTTCACACTAAAACAACCTTCGTTTATATGCAGTAGCAACGGCCTCCCGCGTCATAATAATGGAGGCCCCATAATAATTTGGCATAGAACTCAAAAACTAAAGTATATTGCACGTTCATATGACGAAATGATGTAACACTAATGACGCAAATACACATTATATATGTATTCATAATTGGAAATAATTGGTCTGCATTTTGGAAAACATGTGTATGCCGCGTTACAAATATAAAAAAGTAATACATATACGTTTTTCTTCCACAAAACAACACAAAAGTCTGTGATTGTGAAACTTGCCCAACAGAAGAGTTGCTAAATACATTAAACATATTGAATGGCAGGAATATAAAGAAACTGTATAAATATTGTACGATTTTATGGACCTGGCACTCATTAATCTCCGGTAGCGCTCGGCTGTTTTATTTATAATCGGTTTAACTTTTATCTAGCGTGTAAAGCACGGATTTCACATTCATATAACAAAAAAACCCATCAACAAGTGTCAGGAAGAATAGCGCGGTGGATAGTGTTTGAGCGTTGTCTGCCGGAATGATTGCGTACTCCATTGACTATTGACATTTAAATCAAATGTAAACAGCACAGCGATTTATTAGATTAAAATAAGTTACATAAAATTTCAAGTGATTCGCTCACATGTATTGTGGGATTTTATTGACCTGGCACTCATGAATATTCCGTGTATTTTCGTAAATCTATTTTAAGTTACTAACCCAGATAGGAGACTCAGACATGAATATGTATTTATTAAATCCTTACTACGTAACAGTTTTTTCGGTAGTGCAGTGGTAAATATGCAAAGTTTGTAAACATAACGATTTGGGTTCGAATCCCAGAACAGGCATTTTTGATCAAACACAAGTTTATCAGAATTGTCAGGAAATTTTGCTTAGTTTATTTACTTTTAGGAAACTGTCTTATCTAAGTTCTTATAAATTTATGCCATATAGCTGTTAAATACAATCTGACTTAAGTGCATGATATCCTTTATAAAAGTAGCGTATTTTAGGAGTTGACTTATCGGACTTTTTTCAGTATGACCTGAACCCGGTTTGAACTTAAAAGATTATAATAATAATCAGACCTTTTCAAATAATATATAATTTCTAACTTTTTATTTTCAAACTTTCGATACTAGTGATCTTTGTTTTGCCTTTCTGTTTTTACGAATATAATTTATACAGAAAACAGAAAAATTAGTAAAGTACGCTGCAAGACGCACTAATACGTGTATAATGTTCTTTCAACTCACCATGTCACCTCCTGTTCGTCGTTTACGTCCCTAACGGTAAAATAACGCGATAGTCACGTTCACATGGACTCCGATGTTCACGTGACCGTTTCCGTGGGGCGTGAACTGTGACCCTGACGGATCGGGAAGATCAAATAAGTCTTCAACATCCGGGTCATTCAAATATTTTTCTTCCTGCCACGTGCCAAGTACTTCCGGCTCAGCTGGGATATGTCTGCACGTGCGATACACAATGTCAGGTGCACGTGCTATACGACCCTCTGGCTTCTTGTATAATGTCTTTAGATCAAATCTAAAAATACATACAATCACCGTGCGTTTTATTCAAAAACGGTACATATTTGACCATACTGAACAGTCTCTCTTTTCCCTTTACAACAGTTAGGTGGGTTGATGAAAACCGATAATCCTGTCCGAAAGACGGCTGCTGATCGGTACTGATCGGAAATTCTCCAATCGAAACCGACGGTTTATGGTCGATAAGTGTTTATGTTTACGACATCGTTGCAGGTCACCCTGCCTGAAGAATCTCTAATGGATGCATTGCGACATACAAGTACCAATCTCGTGTACCCGAGTTGGCATTTTCTTTGTAAAATTATCCCGATAAGAATTTAATTGTTTGCTTTATTGTTTTAACTCTTTCAAAATTTGAGGGTTGAAACCAGATGGTACTAACCGCTACATTTTTTAAAATCAAAATGGACTTTTTTTTGCTTTTTGCTTTTTGCTTTTTTTGCATTTTACCACATATGCTTTATATTTGAGAAATATATTGAGAACATTTGCAATACATAAATGGTATAATATTCCAGAAGTGTAAAGTACTTACTACTTTTGCTCAACATGTATTCAGGCAAAATATTTCAAGTTTAGTTAACACACATTAACTGATAAAATGACAAAATATGTACAAGCAAAAGGCACCAACATGTTCTGCCAAGTATGTTAGTAATACTTTTTAATTGTCTGCAGATTTCAGACTGTTCGCGGAAGTCAACGGTCTTTTGTGAGGGTAATTTCCAAAACAGGTGTCGCGGAAAACAACATATATTATTTGCAGGCTACGAATAAGTAAATCGAAACCTGCAAGGATCCTCCTTCAAAACAGCAAACATTATCGCCTGTTTTCTTAGCTTTTAATAATTTAAGATAATGTATGTCATGTGTATTATAATGTGTATATCATGTCATTTATTACAAGTACAATTTCGAAAAAATTCAAAAATTTTGACAACAATTTACTGCAATGTATTAATTTTAAACTGTAGTATTGAAAATTGAGAGCACGCATCGTATGGCCTACGTTTGACTTCGTAGGCTAAGAATCACTAACAATCGCTGCCCCTAACTACCACGCTTCTTCGGTTATTCTGCATGGCTCGTTGCAGATTCACCTGTTAACTGGCATATATTTAATTCCCTTTGCACTAGAAGCATATTTGTTCGTCACTTACAATTAATTTATATTATGATGTTGTCCCCTATTGAATAAGAAGCTATATTATCAAGTTTAACTGTGGAAAATTGAACTTCATTCAAACAAATGTTTCCCTTTTAGCAAAAATGCATAATCATAGTTCATATACGTTAAGCTTCTTTTCTCGCCAACAGTCTTTCTGCGCTGTCAGCGTTATGATTAATTTTTTGAATCAAGAACATTTAGGCAGAGTTGTTTTAATAAGATATTGGTGGAATAGTTGAGAGAGATAATTAAACCACATAAAAATAAACAGATCACTTCGCGTGTACTGCGTACGTGCCATGTCACGAAGTAAGAGAAAATAAAACCAGCTTAGAGGTCATACAAATAAAGAATATACTAATTATATTATTATTTGTCACATTTTAAGAACGATTAGTACAATATGCAGCTGCTTTAACATCCTCGAAACATTATCTCTACATGAAGTTGCTTTTTGATTCTTTATTAGTAATATATATTGATGAAAGAAAACAATTTTCAACATTATTGTATGTACTAAAATTTATTTTTTGTTTATTTCAATTTTTTCTATTCAAACTTGTAGACTTAATCAAGCTATAATAAATGTACAACCAACATAATCAGCATAATTATAATCGTAAGACACTATTATATAACTGAAATTATAAGCACTGAACGGAGCGTTTAATTGTATTATTTCCATTTGATTTCTGATTCTCAAGACTTCACATTAAATTGAGAGAACATATTAGCGTATGTAGAATGTACAATACAATCCTATATATAATAACATTTAATGTTTAAAATGAATAAATATGTTATAAGATATGTTATTTCATTTCTATTACCAATTTCCTTGTAATTTGTGTTCAGTATATATTACAATTGATTTATTTTTTCCCCCAAAATATTATCTTGTATTTAATTCAATTTTAAACTTCAGTAATTACATTGCAAATAAATTAATGTCGATATTAGTTTTTAATTTAGGAGAAGTGAAATTTATGGTAAATACGCATATTTTTTTCTCAATATTTACATGATTGTAAACACAATAATGTTTATAAGCTAAAAGTACTTTACAGTAACCTTTTTCTATTTATTTTACCTAGAACACACAATATAAGTAGATAATTTTATAATGCCATTTGCAATTGGTGCCTTGTGCTAGGCAACGATTAAAGCTCAATGATTTTTGCCATATTACAAAATCGTCAAATAAATAAATATAATTATATTAATCCGCTTTATAATTTACATATACATTGCCCGCAAACACACCTAAACATTAATAGTCAAATGCAATATCTCTTTCAGCAGAATGATCAAATAATGAATTTTTCACACACAAAAAACCCCTCTTGGCGAGTTCCGGCGACATAAGAAGACATACGTGTATCACTGCGACAAAGAACGACATGTGTTATAGATCTACACCAGACGAATTGTGGCGAGTTACAACTCGCCAGAACTCATAGTTGAAATTCGCCAGAGTGTGTCAGAGCCTTTAAAACCCCCGCTGCTTCTTGGCGACCTTTTCTTCTCGTACACGTGTCGAAGACGTGTCGACTGAATCTCGCTCACTTTCGAACACACTCGAACACATTCCGTAGACATGTCTTCCATTGTCGTAGCGTGTCGCCGTATATTATCGTTTCTACGAAATAATACGAGTTTGTTGCTAGTTTGGGAGACTTGCCTGCGACATCTGCTCGTCCGTTTCTCGTAAAATGTCGAAATAAACTCGTGCTCATATCATCACAAGTCGTACAAACTCGTCCACACTCGTACCTTCTCGCAGACAAGTCTTCGATTGTCGAAACGATATCGTACGCATTATCGTACTAATATCTTATATATCTCGGCTGAACTCGTGATAAATTGTAATTATCGTCGTGACATTGTCGTGCCAATGTCGTGTCAAGGTTGAAGAGAAATCGAACAAATGTCGTCTTGAAACAATTCCGCGACCAACTCGTCCACTTTAGGACGAGTTATAACTCGCCAGAACTCGTACAAAACTCGACACTCGATTTCGCGACCAACTCGTCCACTTTACGACGAGTTATAACTCGCCAGAACAATTTCGCCACAGGGTGACAGGGCCTTTAACAAATTGTATTTTTATTTTTAGGCCATAAAATTAATTGCCAGTTGTGTATTTCGTTATTAGGTGCCTTCACGATCTCATTATAACGCGCGTGCTATAAAAAACAAGTGTTGCCTTGGAAAAAATATATTTGTAAATCTATAATTTTTGTTTGTAATTGTGTTTTAATAATAGATTGGAGTTATGGTAACTTTTTTATAACAACATTTTTTTCCGATAATTCTATTGGTTCTGCCCAGACATTATATTCACATACTACATTTCATGAATTCATTGTTATATTAAATATTTTGACATGATTTATTATGCATAAAAACACCATATTTTCAATGTATGTCTTCTTCTAATTCGTGCAATTGTCCATTTAAGTTATTAAGTTAAAATGTATATTTGAAATAACATAATACATATCATCAATATATCAATGATTTTGTCTTCGATATTGCATTCTCTAAAATAAGCTAAATAGTTCTTCATTTAAAAACTATGATTGCTGATAACTCCGCATAGAGCATATACAGCCATGACGGTATTTTTCCACGAACGAACTTGGTATCTTTCGACTACGCTCATTTATTTCCGTATTTAGTCACGGACCTGAATTTTAAACTATAGGTACCCCGTTTAAGTATGATTTTCCGCCTAAACTGTTAAATAATTAAACAAAATTAACAACTCTCGAACAACCAAAGAATGTATTTTCTAAATCCGTTGTACTTTATTGACACAAAAGGTGAAGTTGATATTTATGAGATTAAGTTGAAAATGCACCATATTTGCAACCGAGGTACTATTGATTTCTATAGGAAATTGGGTGGTGTTATAAAAGTGCAAATTCCCCGCCTAAATTAAAATGGAGATACCATATTAAAGTGCGCATACTTCTCTTTTCAAATCCGTTCGTACTTTTCTTAGAGTCAAAAACTAAAGAAGTTACAGTGAATACTATTCGAAGCTCCCTATCAAATCAATGACACAATAGGACCTCTGGTGTTGTTATATATTATTCGACTATGAATGTAATCTGGAAATGGCATTGTAGTGGTCAGCGATTGGCCGATAAGCCACGCCTTCTTTTGGTTTAGCGAATGAGAGTTCTCTGTTGTATTATCAAGCATACTACTTTGATACCAGTTGCCTTTAGATATAGATAATATATACGTATGAAACACAAATCCCTCTTGGGTCTTGATTTAACCATCCCTTTATAGGTCATTGAACATTACAGGCAGTGTTTCTGAAAATCTCTGGAATGTATTGGTTTATTTTCTTGAAACTGTGTTATACTTGGTTAAATTATCCCTCAGTCTCGATGGACATTAAGGAAAGATTTCGCAACAATGATCAGAACGATTAAATATACACACTTACAAAATATATAACAGAAATGGCTAGCATTTTGTCCACATGTTTGACAGCATTTAATGTAAACACTGATATACCCATATGTGTAAATTTGTGCTGATCTTTTATTTATTATTACCCGAGTAACGCTGTCTGGTCTTTTTATACCCGTGTTATACTGACCTTCAGGCATAACATTTGAACCGAACATTTTATTCACGCAGGAAAAATTTCAATAAAAATAAAACCGAAATACACTTACCTGACACTATGGAATGTTTCCGTCAAAATGACGAGAACAAAAATAAATATTGTGCTCAAACATACTGATTCCCGTTGGGCAGGCCTATTTTACGAATTCTGTCCATTATTCAAATGAACTATTTCTAACTAGTTGGGTTATTGAACTCAAACAAGCAATACAATGTTATCACATTTTAAACCTAATGCGAAAAGTGTCTCCATTTTCTACAATAAAGATAATTTAGTTTTACACGACCGAATATTGATAACAGACAGAACGCAATTGAAATCGATTCAATTCAGTTGTAACCCTGCAACCATTAGCCTTATCTGTGAGTAAGGCTATCTCTTTCTTGTAATATACTTGGGCTGTACGGAGACACGTTTCACTCACACAAAAGAAGATATACCCGCTCAGAAGGCGATCCAGGGTCGTTTTTTTTCTCCTCGCAGCGGCTACTTCCTCCTGGCGGTTTACAGAACCACTGCTGCCTCACGTGAAATTTTGAAAAAAATATTTTTTAGAATTATTATTATTATTAATTATTAGTTTATAAAACTCCCTCGGAAATATTTCATTATTGGTCTATATATTTTTTGAGGGTTAAAAAAACAAAAAACAAAAGTGATGACTAAACTACAAAAAAGGGAAATATAAAATTATCAACATCCTATTCATCCTCATCCTCCTCATCCACATCATTATCCTCTTTCTTCTCCTCCTCCTCATCATATGATTATCATCATTATCCTCTTTCTTCTCCTCCTCCTCATCATATGATTATCATCAACAACAAAATCATAATCAGATCTTAAATTTCTACTGCCCGTTGGTGGCCCATTTCCTATTCCATATTAGGTCAAGGTCAAAGTGAGATTGGGTGGGAACGGTTATACGTAAAAACTGTGTAAATATCCAAGTGTTGTAGTAAGCGGTGTTGGTGCTAGACGAAAGGGTAAAACCTAGTTAACCAAGAAATGGCACTTTGCATAATTATAAGTCCAAATTAGGTCAAGGTCAAAGTGAGGTGTTGGTGCTAGACCAAACGTTAAAATCTACTTAAACCTTTTCACGGACGGACGAACAGGACAATCACTATATGCCTCCCCCATCAAGATGCCGGAGACATAAAAAAAATCAAACAATGTCATATCCATTTATACAGAAAGTAAGCAAATTTTGACCTCATTTAGACAACTGGTTTTATCTTCAGTTGGCGAAAGTTTTTTACTGGCAAATGGAAATAATTTAGATATCTCATAAATGTTTTCCCATGAAAATAAGAATAATCACTGTTATTTTGCAAATCTACTGCGGTGGAAGCTTCTCAGTACATGTTGTATAGTTACCAAGTCCTTGGTTTTCTTTCACTTTTGCAGTGACACTTTTCTGTAAATGAATTCAAGTAATTACTGGAAGCATTAGCATTGGAAATAAGGTCAAAATACTAGCACAGCTGTGGCGGTATTCTGAACATTTTTAAGATTTTGTATATATAATTGTCTAATTCTTAAAAAAGGTCACTTAGAATATAATTTTTCTAAGTTTTTCGTCTTAGAATTTTCTTAAATTTTTCTTAGCGAAAAAACGGTCGAAGAAAATAAAACGATTTTCGTTAATGAAAAATTTCTCTTTTTGATGAAATCGACTGCGTTTTTGGCTATGTGCATGCGCATATAACAATTACCAAAAAAACAAAATTGCTACCATAATTATGTGCGATCGTGTTTCGTATCAATATGCGGGTGTATTGTGGATTTAATGTGTCAGAAACACATTGTTATTGTTGTACATTACACAGTGCACTTTGTGTTTCGCAATATAAACGTTTATTGGAAACGTGCATAATATTTTAATATGATATTTTTCTCCCTGGCTAAGGTTAGCTACAATGATATGGTCTAAAAATAGCTCTCCTTGTAGAAGTAGTTCCATTGTAAATGTGTGTATTGTTGTATGTCAAAAAACTAATAAAAATCAAAGTGTTTCAGCCTAAAAATGGATGGATTATAGTAAAAGGTAAGATATTCTTCTGTACTTTTGTCGATTGAAATCCTTGTTTATCATTGGAATGGACAAAAACATTGAGAAAGTTTCACAACGAAGTTGATTTCCTGTTTGGAAATCGGCCATGTTTGTTGAAGTGGGTGACCTTTGTAAAGTCTTGTTTCTAATGTTATTTTAAGGAAATATGGGAAGATATCACATGGTACATGTCAACAGTAGTGTTGCGCACCTGCATGAATGTTTTACTTTGTAAAAATCGCATATTTAACTCTAAAAAGATAGATTCTTCGCTAAAATTGTGAAGGAAAATAGCAAGTTTTACCCATTTATAATAGAGGTTGCAACAATTTTTTTTTTTTTTTAGATCGATCGGTCTTTTCGCTTCCCCATAATGCTTTGTTTGACCTTCGGTTCTGCTGCGCATACGATTGCGCGCATAACATTACGACCCCGGGTCACAAACTTTTGAACCGGAAGTTATCTGAATTGTCCGAAAATACTTCCCCGGAAGTTGAATTTTTAACCGAAAGTGTGTGTTATAACGTAGTTTCAAGGCTGTTTACAATCATGTAAGGCTTCGAAAAAGATATTTTTCTTAATGAAAGCGATGTTTATAGATTATTTAACACCGCTCAAGTGTTATTTTTTATAGACAAATGCGACATTATTTAATAATCAAGACTCATTCATCAGTCACTCTATTATCTACAACTGGTTCCATTTTTTGCATCATCGTTTTTGCATTTGTTACATCCGATTTAATTTTTCAAACCATCCTTTTAATATTTATATTTCATTTCCGGATTTTTTTTATATTTATCTTACCCCAAATGTCTTTAGTTTAGTTTTGACATCGGTCTTTTTAGTGTGTAGTATTTATAATGTTAAACTGAATGTGAAAGTACATGCGGATAAAAAGTAGATTTTAGTAGAAATATATTAAATGAATTTACTTATTCAATTGCTGGAACATGTGACCTGATGCCACTTTAATCTGAATCAATCCTTTCTTAAATTTCAAGCATAGATTTCCCAAAACTACAATAGTTGATTACTAGTAATAAATTATTTTATGAGTAAATGCAGGAATAAAAAAAAATCCACTACAAAACACAAATATAGAGCATATATAATTTATTTTCAAGAATCAAAGTTAACACAATAAAACAGTTTTTGATTTTTATTTATTTCAGTTTCATTTTATTTTCATTTGTTTCCTTTGTCGTTGTTTGGCCAGATCTGGAGACGTCGCACCTGATGAATTGAGATAGCTTTCCATCATCATATAAGTAGTAGTGATAAAATAGGATTCTAGCGGCCATTTTTTTGGTGGGTCGGTGGGACCCCTAATTTTTGCGGGAATGGTGCGGCGGGTAGAATTTCGCGGTATATTTCGCGGCCATTTTGATTACGTTCGGAGTGTCGCAAATTTTCGCGGCCATTTTGATTACGTTCGGCGGGTCGCAGATTCTCGCGGCCAGTTTTTTTGGTGGGTGGGAGGGACCCCTAATTTTCGCGGGAATGGTGCGGCGGGTAGATTTTCGCGGTATATTTCCCGGCAATTTTGATTACGTTCGGAGGGTCAAAGATTATCGCGTCAATTTTGTTTGGAGTTGTACTAACTTCGCTACCTTACAATTATTTTATTGAATATGGCGCAAGCACAGTTGCTGCTTACAGACGACAGGTTGTCATTTTTTAGAGATGTTGGATTTTCAAACGTGATATGGTCACCGATATATCGACAATTTACCTGTGAGCCAGACGATGACTATGCGCTATTGCTGAAAAAACGATGAAATGTTAAGCTGTATTTAAAGAGAGGAGAAAAGGTTATAGAATTACTTTCAACATTTTTTGAAACTTTAAGCAATTTTAAATTAGCAGCGTTTCTAGAAGGACAACCGTGATGGAGTTAGAATTTAATGCACCCAATATAAAATGTACAATGAAAAACTAAAAACGTTTCATTCTTGGTCTTCATCCCAACAAATTTCAAATGGCAGCTGCTGGATTATATACTACACGAGGAAAGGTGATATTGTTGAGTGTTTTTCATGCTCAATTCGATTGCAACATTGGGATAAAGTGGACAACGCAATGAACGTTCATTTAAATAAGTCACCAAACTGTTTATTCGTACAAATGATTGGACATTAAATCAATAGTTTAGCCGTTGGAATATCTGCACGTAGTACGGATTTGTTTTGGAGTCATTGGAAGTCATCCCATTTTAAAGATGGCGTCCTCTAACGACTCCCCCTGAAAATTTCAAACGTTTAGAAACAATAAGGTATATAAGCCGCTTTCTTATTCGCAAGGCCTCAGTGTTTAACTGACTGCAAATACAAATGCATCTAAAAATGGCTAGCTCTAAAGATACTATGTCACTGCAAATATATGAAGATGGTCGCTGTGAGTCAATGGAACAGATGAAATTTACAAAAGTGCCTCTAGATCATATAACCCAACCATCATCGATCGTTTTGCTTTTGAATTCTTACTTTGATTGTGTTTATGCTAAAGCATTGTTAGAAGTGAAACAAGTAGTGAGTGAGCAAAATATATTACTAGCATGGGATGATCTTGTCAAAGGATAAAATTTCTCACCAAACGTTATTCAGCTACAGAAAATGGTGTTAAACAACAATGACTGTTTACGGACTATGAGTGGAAGAATAAAATGAAAAAGGTTATGCACACTATAATACACGCCGAAGAACGCCTCTTCCCCAACAACAAATCAATATAACATTATACATGCTCGAATCAGTAGTGGAGACATTTTCACTAGTCAACTACTAGAATGGACATTAATAATCCATCAATCAACAATCGCTAGGATGGAAAAGAAGCCATGCTTTTTGAGAAAGTCAAAACCGAAATAATATATGTTGAACATGGATTTTCATGAATATCAAAAAGTTCAAAATGTTACATATCCATCATCAAATAGTTTGGAATATGTATACTTCTTGTGACTGGTCTTGTTCCAGGTTATGTATTGTTAGAACGTAGAACTGTCCATTCTGGAGCAACCGTAACACCGGATTTAACCTTATCCACATGTTCAAGTATTAAACAGTTTTCGCTTTCGGACAATATGTATGCTGCTGTATGTAATCAACATGGACATATGTTTCTAGATATTAGGAAGTTCGTGAACGGAAAAACCACAATCATTGGAATACACTTAAACTTATTGCAATGGACACGTTTGAAAGAAAGTGTACATGGAATTGATAATGCGTTTTCTAACAATCATTGAGTGTTGTTTGTTTAGCGTATATTGGTTGTAAATATTGTATGACAGTTATATTTTGTTTTACAATGGTTGTACATAACATTCATTGTTTATATTGAATTATGACTTCAAAGATCGAAATGGATAAAACAAAATGCATAAATTTGTACTTTAATAATTATTGAGTGCTGTCATTATGTTGTTTGAATGATTATTGGTTGTGAATAAAAATCCTTACTTATATGACAGTTGTTTGTTATAGAGTGATAGTGTATCAGATGTATTCCATATACATATTAAGCGTTTGTAAATTGAGACTTCATTGAGCAAAATGGATAAAACGCAGAAGGAGAATATCCTGTCAAATTATTATTTTGATTTTAAAAAGTTATTTGGGTCTGTAAAATTATAACACGAGCTGAATAAAATTTACCCCGGAATATTAGTGTTCATTTCATAACCACGTGGTTAAACAATCAAGATTCATATGCCTTACAAAGACAGGTGAGACATAAATACAAAACAACAAAAGTTCAAGTGGCTGGGTTAAACAATCAAGCTGATATGGACCTTATGTCTGTTGAAAATATTTCAAAATACAACAGTTCGATCAAGTATTTATTAATTATGATAGACATCTTTTCACGATTTCTATTAGTTCGACAGCTTTTGAATAAGAAAACACAAACAGTCTTATCCGCAATTCAAGATGTTCTCCGTGTTCGTAAATTTACAAAAATGCGAACAGATAAGGGTGCAGAATTCGTTAATCAAGACTTGAAAAAGTTCGTGGAAAAACAAGGAATTTATCTCTTTAATACTCAAAGCAATTATAAAGCTAATTATCCAGAACGAGTCATACGTTCTCTTCAAAACATGATGTTTAGAATGTTGAAACAAACGCGTAATTACAGATATATTGATGATCTACACTATATTATCAACAGTTACAACAAAAGTCCTCATCGCAGCTTACATGGTCGATCACCGAGTGAGATTTCAAAGAAGAACGAAATTCAAATATGGAGTGAGATGTACCTTAAACCAAAAAGGTTTACTCAAGCATCACCTTTTTTCAAATATAAACTTAATGACTTAGTTCGGCTGAATTACATAAAACACCCTTTCAGACGAGCATATCAACAACAATATACTAAAGAAGTATTTAAAATTAAGAGTATAGTGTTTAAATAATATATACCACTGTACAACAATGCTGACTTAAATAACAAACCGATAAAACGATATGTTAAACAGCAAGAAATAATACCAGTTGATAATAACGAAGAAAGTGTGTGGTATGTAGAAAAAATCTTAAAAAAGAGAAAAGTGAGGGGAAAACTTCAGTACTTTGTTCGATGTGAAAGGTTTCCAAAATCATTCGACAGTTGGGTGGAAGCAGAACAGGTACATGAAAAGTAACCATGGAACGTTATGTTTTTGTAAGAGACAATGAAAGTAATCATGTTTTTAAGGATAATGTGCCTTACAAATTTAAAGTGCCGTTAAAACTACCACTTATTTCTTATGGATACTGGAAAGAGGGAAATCAGTTTACAGATAGACTCAAGCATAAAAAAGAAAGATATAGAGAACACCTTATTTATTTACTCAAATATTTGCAAAAAAAGTATTATTAATGGTTGTGAACATGCATTGTTGAGATGAATAGAAAAAAAAACGATCAAAGAAGTTGGAAGTACGTTTTTGACACCCCGTTTTATTTACCACTTACTAGATCTGAATTTCAAGAAATTGAATTGTATATAAAAACTGTAAATGACGAGTATGCCACTTTCGTATATTCACCAGTGTATCTTACACTTCACTTCAAACGTGATCCATTTTACTCGCAATATGAATCAATCTAATTTGTATGTGCCTAATCCACAAAAATGGATAGACTATTTTAAAAAGAATAAAAACTTAAGCTGGGAAAGCATTTGCCATACCGCACACTGTTTCCGCAGAAACTAAATGTGTAACAATTAAATCAATTTCAGCGACAGATCAGTCTGTAGATCAGGCCAAAAGCGAACTGAAACGAGATGGTATAAAACCTCATGAAATGTCATCTTCTCTTCATAGACTTCAGAGAATTACATCAGTGCAACATCAATTCATTAACAGCAAACATCGTTAAAAGAAATGCAGAAAAAAACGACGAAAAAATACACCAAAAAAAGATACTGTTAACAAAAAAACGCATCCAAAATAAAAAGAAAAACATGTAAAAAAGAAACACAAAATTATTAAAAAATCACAAACAGTTAAAAAAACAACACAGAAGCCCATTACAACGCGGGACATATTCCATAGCTAAAGATGTCATATTTTACACAAGAAGGATTTTCTGAAGGTGTTCCTAATGAGTTGTTATTGTTTGATTTACCACCGACTCAAGTTGCTGTGAATGATGTATACTTTCAAGAAATTCGACCATTATCTCAAGTGTCAGATGACACACCTATCGAGTTTCAAATAAGCGAACGAAATTCAATTCTTGCTGCAATTAAATAAATAAAATATAGGTGTATAAAGCTAGATACTAATCACACCACGACACATACATATTTCCCATCTCAGCTGAGTTGAAAATCGCATTATCTAAATAATAGAGATATAAAACACATTTATTTACTTTTACACTGGTATAATTTAACCCCTTCGTTACCCTCCCATAACTTTATTTCGATGGGAGTGTGACCTACATGGGGTGACCAGAAACTAGCCTTACTAATTACGTCATGATCTTCCTTTTAGACTAACACCCACGCATGATAGTTGACCATAAAAAGAAAGACTCCCCTTGTCTCTTGTGCTTAGATATAACTATATTTAGTGGTTTTTTTTCCTGGTACCCTACGGCCTACGCATTTACATGTTGACACTATATAACATACTATGTATTTGTTCTATGTAACATGTTGGCCGAAAGTTACTTTTTTGGGAGTACACGTAAACAACCACAAAAAAGTTTTGATGTTGATTTTTCTTCACATAATTATACGTTGAATTATTAATTTTTTCGATAACGCATGCATTTACTTGCTAACAATATTCATAAATAATAATTGTTTGTCGTGAGTTTTATGTCGAAACGTTAACTATTGGGATCACATTTAAACGGAAGCTCTAACAAAATGTTGTTTTTACTTATATATATTTCTCGTTTTCTAATTATCGACCGAATTGTTGCTTCGTCTAGCTGTTTCCAGTAATTTATAAATACAACCTCCATATCCATTACAGATTGCTTATTGTTTTATATTAGTTTACATTTTAAGAAATATAGTTAAACACACCAGACCACCTTCCCCCATAAACTTATATTGTACTTTTTTTTTGATTTTCTGATGTTTTGTGAAATTGTTATCTATGAATCATATGCTCACCTGTTGTCACAATACATGTATTTTCCATATCCATTACAGATTGCTTATTCTTTTATATTAGTTTACATTGTAAGAAATAGAGTTAAACATACCAGACCACCTTCCCCTATAAACTTAATTTTATGATGTTTTGTGAAATTGTTATCTGTGAATTATATGCTCACCTGTTGTCACAATATATGCATTATGTATCATGTGACCTGTTCTGACTATTTGGATCTAAAAGAAACACAGATATGTGTAAAGTTGAAAGTGAAAAATCCTAATGGTACTAATATAACCAGCAATAAAGTGGGACCAGTCAATTTATTTGTACAGGCGTTATTTTCTGGCGTTGAAGTATCACTACAAACAAAGCTATTATTTCATCGAATTACAATCCCTATACTGCGATGATTCACACGCAACTAAACGGTGGATATAGCGCTACATCTTCACAGCTGGAAAGTCAACTCTTTATCAAAGACGATAGTGACCACCCAGAAGCATATGACCCAGAAGGAGCCAACAATGGATTATTTATTCGACAAAAGTACATATCAGACTCTAAAATATTAGAGCTTCAAGGACCAATTTATCATAGCTTATTTACGATTAAACGTACATGTTGAATCAAGTTGATGTGAAATTAAAACTCTACTGTAGTACTCCAGCATTCTGTCTGTTATCAGGAAATACATCACCAAACTATAAAATAAATATTACAGATATTTGCCTTTGAGCTAAAAAGTTAGAGTTAACCCCGCGGTTATCGTTGCCCATTCGGAGATGTTGAAGACCAGCACAGACAAATACCCATTCGATAGACTCGATTGTCGTTCACAAACCATTGCCGCTGGAAGTAAAATGTTCACATGGGATAATCTATTTAAAGGGCAAAAACCTAACAGAGTAGTCATAGCTTTTGTAAGATCAAATGCATTGTCTGGTGATTATACATCAACTCTATTTCATTTTTTGAATTGTGACATTCAAAGTATTTGCTTATATGCAGATGGAGTCCCAGTGTGGGGAAACCCATTAAAATTTAATTTTAATAAAACAGAAGGCCAATGTTTCATGAGGGCATATACAAACATGTTTCTAATGAATAACATGGAATAACAATGATGGGCTTGATATAAACAGAGAGGACTTTGCACATACGTCAATTCTATTGTCATTTCAATTCGAACCTAGCTTTTCTAATGACACAACGTTTTTATCTCTGATGAAAACCGGTCATTTACGGTTTGAAGTTCAATTCAGAACTTCACTGAAAGAAGCAACTAGCTGCATAGCGTACAGCAATTCACCAGGATTTTTTTCAAATCAACTCTCAAAGGACATGATTACAGAATGAATACATCACCAATTAAGTGTTGTATAGACTGCAGCTTAGTGTTAAAAAACACACTCTAGGTGTATTTGCAGCCGATCAAAAATTGCCAATCAACTTATCATTCCCTTGTGGTTTTATTGCAAATACAGATGACCATTAAAGAAAGGGTAAACCTTGGTGTTCGTTTTACTTTCCAAACTCTACAACTGTGGAATATTTTGACACTTATGGAAAACCACTTAGCTACTTTAATTATTATTTTGCTATGAATGTATATGAATTTTCATCAGTTGTTTAACATTCGAAGCAATTGCAAAGTGTGTACAGTGATGTGTTTGGAATGTATTGTTTGTTTTTCTTACTGCAAAGAATAAATTGCGTATCGTTTAATAATAGTGTAAATAGTTTTTCAAATGATTATGTATGCAATGATTCATGCCTATATAACTATGTTAGTAATATATTTGTGAACTGTGTAAAACAAAATCAAATATGAATTACCAATCATGTAAACCAATAATAAAGTAGATGTGAATGTATATATTTTGTTGTTGTTTTATGTTTGTTTCATTGCTAATTGTGACTTACTTGAATGCATACCATGGCAAATACTCTTGTTAAATGTCCAGCTACTTGCATTGTAGCAGGAGCAAGTGGAAGTGGAAAATCAACATTTCTTTTAGAACTATTTAGATATGCAAAAGACATGTTTGCTAACATTCCAAAGAAAATCATTGACTGTTATTCCTCATATCAATCTGTATACGATGATATGAAAACACTGGTGGATAACATAAAGTTTTTTTAAGGTTTACCAACCAAAGAAGATATGGATATTTGGTCTTTTGATTATGGTTATAAAATTTTGGTAATAGACGATTTAGTGCAAAAAGCTTCAGAAAGTGTGGATATTGTTAACTATTTACAGCCATCACCAAAAATTTTCAGTGTTTTTTGTGGTTCAAAATTTGTTTTCGGGAGGGAAATACTTTCGCACCATTCAATTATCAGAGAGATCAGTTGCAAATTCAATGATTAGCGAGGCAAAATGTTCAGTGGTGAAACCAAATATGTTATGGATGCATATACGAAAGCAACTAGAAAGAAATATAGTTACTTACTTGTGGATGTGAGTCCACATTCAAATATGCTATATAAACTTCGCACAGACATATTTCCACATCAAACGATGATGGTACTTCCACCTGAAAAGGAAAAATATGAGTGAGAAACTGAACAAGGAAAAACATTTTTAAAACTTTCTATTGAATACAGGAAAGAAACAACAACAACTGTTGATAAAAAAAATAGCACTAAATCACAAATGGATGTGATAACTGTAGTGGTTTACAATGCTCTCATGGGGAATATAGAAATAAGTGCAAATAATAAACGGATGTTGAAACGATATAGAAATGCCCTTCGTAAATTGGTGTCAAAGAAGCTATCACAAAGGAAGCGAAAAGCGCTTCTCTTAAAATATTGGAAACATATGTCGATTTCAACACAAACATGCAACAACAAGCACGATCAACTTTGAGAAAAATTCTTCAAGCTGATGAACAATTCAGTTTTTGGTAAGAAATATTTATACAACATTTGCGTGAAATGAATTTCTCATTATATTAAAGGTTTGCGCGGAATTTAATTACTAATATGAAAATGATTCTGTGTACAATACTTATTACTGGCTATATTTGACCGATTTATTTCAAATTGTTCATGAAATCGCATTGTTTACCTTGATTATCCATTACTATACCTTTTTTCAGGGAGACTATGGAGAACCTTCGCAAACATCGAACAGTACAGTTAGTCCATACAGAAGAACGACTTAAGAAGCTTTCTGCCAAATCGACGTACAAAATACATAGGATCTGATCAAAGGAACTTTCTGGTGTAGAGTTAAACAAAGTCAAAATAAAATTAAATAAACCCATTTATATTGGAATGACTGTTTTAGATTTGTCGAAACATACTTTGTATGATTTCTATTATAACCACTAAAAAACCTGTATATCGACACAAAGTACAGAAGCAGATGACGGACACAGATTCATTATTGTTTAGCTGTGAAACAGACGATTTGTTTAATGATATGCAAGATTACTCTCACTTGTTTGATAAATCCGATTTTCAAGCTGATCATTTCCTGCATAGCAACACAAACAAAAAAGTGATGGGAAAAATGAAAAGTGAAACCAATGAAAAGTGTATTTCAGAGTACTGTGGCCTACGATCTAAAATTTACGCATTCGCTTGTAATAACAATGAAGAAACACGAGCTAAAAAAAAAGATAAAAAAAAAGAATTTCAAGAAGTTGTAAACAGAAATTTAATATTGCAACATTTTAAAAACACATTTTTTAATCAAACTCAGGTATTATCTGAAATGCATACATTACGAAGTTATAACCACAACATGTATTTAGAGAAAATCAATAAAATCGGTATATTATGTTTTGATGACAAACGATATTTATTAAATGATGGTATCAGCTCATATGCTTATGGACATTACAAAATACAACAAAAGTAAATAGTTGTGTTGTTTATTGTGTACATAGAAATTACTGCGGCAAGGTGCCCTGAAAATAAAATAAAATGTTTGTTAATGTATCACCTTTTTTGAATTATTCATATTCAAAGTATATGCACGTGTGTTACCTGTATGTAACATATGACGTGTAATGGTTTATAATATATGAATTTTTTTCAGTAAATATGTTTTTGTTTTAATAACTCACCGGGGTAGCAAAGAACATGTTTTCTTCAGAGAACACCTACAACAAGTTTACGCTCAATTAGGCTATGTTATTACTTTGTTAAGTACAATCAATGTTTTTCAATATAATGAATAATTGTATCTATGAAATAACATAATGACATAATGAGTCGCCTCCTGTTCAGGATTTTCAGTCTGCAATCATAATGTATTTACGCTTTAAAGCAAAAGTTAACACCCTAGTGTAAATATGCTTTGAAACTATTCCTATTTATTTACTACATCTTATTCCTACATTTAATATTTATGAAAATTATCAAATATCCTACCGCTTTTATTGGTGTTACAGGCAACACCTCGTACCGTAACGGGTGCTGGCTAGGTTTCCCAGTTTGTTGTGGTGGGGATTGACTCTATTAAAACTAACAACAACAAGACTAACACATCTTGCTTATAGAAAGACAAAATCTTACAAAGACATATCAAAATCTAAAAAAAAAAGAAATAAACACACACCTGAAAAATATCCCGTGTGGTATTCCTCCATAACTAAGGATCAAATAAGTAAGATAATTATTTAACTAATGTGTGCTTAAACAAATACAAGTATTTTTCTTGGGTCCTCAATATGAACGTAAGTTACTCCCATAAAATATATTCCATTCATTTTCTATAATGTGTTCTTATTGTTCCATTTACACCTCTTTTTTGCGAAAATTAGGCTAATTTAAGATCTATTATACATAATAACATAAACTCGAATGGGAAGGGACTGCATCATTTTAAAATATAAAGGGGAATTACACTTCGACCAGTCAAATGAGCGAACCGAACAACGATGTACAGGCTGTTATGCTGGTTGACACCAATCAACTGACAATATACAATATAACCATTGTTTACAATAATGGGTGGAGTTAATCGAAGGTTTAACGATGGCGGCTGTCTGTTCACATATCAACCAAAGACACCACACAGGTACATCCGGAGGAAACTCTATTGCGATTGCTTGGGACTGTCAAAGACACAGAAACAGCACATACACAACCAGGTGTTGTGGACTATCAATTATTCCTATAATGTAATAAAAGCGTGGTAATTTAATCTTGGGTTGTTGTTTATATAGTGTTGTTTAAACGTTTTCACATAATATCGAATTAATTACGACTCACAAAAATAACAATTCACCTCAATAACAAATCGCAACAGTTTAATTACGATTCATCCCACTACTAAGTTGACTGTAACGAACCATTTAGAGGAAATTGGTTGTGACTAAATTGGGTTTGAATCATGGTTTGGAAAGAAATTAGATAATACTGTTTTAAAAAAAGTCCAACATTATATATCTTCAACTGAAAATAAAACATGTTGTTAAAGTCATCTTCTGAAACTTTAAGAACCACGGTTATTAATCATTGAATACTTTGTATGTCCGTCCTGTTTATCGGAACACTACAGAGTGTTTTAAATCTGTCGGCATAAACATATTCAATACACAAACAAATATTGTTTGTGTTAATTTATCAGTAGGGCTGCAATTAAGTTGTTATGTATTTTTATCATACTTCAGTGCTATGTGATTTGAAACAAAACATTTCTGTCTCACTTGCTAAACTATCATGATATAAATTGTATATTATTGTCATATAAAGCATTTACTACTTCTTTTACATTTTTAAGTTTTTAAAAGCTATATTTTAGTGTGCTCAATCATGTGCATAAACTTGTTAATAAGCATATATGCCTACTAATGGTTAATAGTTTGTTGTTTGTATACTTATATATATTTTGATATTTGCTTATTTAATTTAAACAAAAAAACTAAATTATGCATGTTTTGTCTTTTAAAAACAAAGTTATATGCCATAATGTGTGACATTTTACAATAAGAACGTTCTTTGTTTGTGGTGGTGTTTGCAATGGTGACGATGATTTTCAACAGTAAGAGTATTTGTTCGGTTTGCAGAACAAATCAATTTGTTTAATCGTTGTAAGCATGACAGGTGTTGTAGCGTGTATCACCTCTACATGAGGGTTTGTAAAACCCATGATCGATGTGACACCTATTCAAGCGTGATGGTTTTCTGTCGAGTTTATTGCACTACAATCGTGGTCTAGCCTGTCATTGGTGAGATGTATCTGCATAGTCAGCAGTACATGCTTGAGTCTGCATAGTCAGCAGTACATGCTTGAGTCTGCATAGTCAGCAGTACATGCTTGAGTCTGCAAAGTCAGCAGTACATGCTTGAGTCTGCATAGTCAGCAGTACATGCTTGAGTCTGCATAGTCAGCAGTACATGCTTGAGGCAAAACGAAAATCATATACATACAATTTTACGGTGAAATGAAGAAAGCAATAATGAATAATCGCAGTTGGTAAAATTCAAGTAACTGACGTAAATAATATCTTTACAAAGCAGCAAATAGCAGTTCATCATTATGCAATGTATTTAAATTGGAAAACAACTATGAGCAACAGAAAAGTCAATGATGTCTTTTCCTTGGCAACATTTCTAAATAAATACTTAAAGATCATTTACGAGTTATCTTCATATACTATAAAGGTCAGTAAATTAACAAAGTAATGTATGGTTTAAATATTAGTTTTAGCTTATGATTTAACCGTAGATATCTACATTGGGGACAAATACATGGAAAATGAAATTTTCATACCTAATCATTCCAGTATAACTATAAACTTCCGATAATTGACAGTCAGTTGACATGTTTGCGATAGGTTGCCATACGACATATCCGTCCTATTGTTGTTGGAATAGTTACTGTTACGATGTGAAATCAATATCTTAAGTATTGTCATAAAAAGCATTTAAACATTTACAAAGCCTTGTTTAACACATTTCAAATGTTGTACTTGATAAAACTCGATATAATATATCAAGGAGTGATGTTTAAATATTACATACTTTTACACTTTATTTTAATTTTAACCTGGTAACTATGGTGTACATATTGTTCTGTTCATCTTAAAATAAGGTTTTCTATGCTTTATATATGTTTTATTTCATTTTTAAATGTTGTAAATAGTAAGGTATTCAAATGGTCTTGTATATAAATAGATTTTGTATTGATCTTTGAATTAGGCAGTTTGAAGAAATGTATAGACTGTGATATCATTTTGATAGTATTGATCTACTTTTACAAAACTGACTATGTACATAGCAATAAAAACTATGATATTCTTAATAGCATATTATTACGACACCTGTTTTTTTTTCTCAATAGGAAACTTATTTTGAATGTTTTATTTGTTTAAAATGTGATTGTTCATTTTTTTTTATAGTTTTACAATAAAAAAGTTCTTTGCTGTTGGTAATTATAATTGCTATAAGTTTTAAATAGTGGTGATGATTGCCATGGTAAAAGTAGTTATTAGGTATGCGGAAAACGTCTAATCGTTCATTCGTTGTCAGCATGAAAGGTGATATAGCATGTATCGCATATACCAGAGGGTTTATGAAACACTTGATCTCGGTGACACCTGCCTAAACCTGAAGTTTGACAATTTTCTTTTATTTTTATTGCAGTACACAACATATTTAATAGTTGTTTGCAGCATGCTGTTCAGATAAAATATTCCGGAGAACAATTGTGTAAACGACAGCTTTCACATAAATCACCGAAATGAATGACTACTCGTAGCTATAACGCCGTGAAAATTGCAAAGAGATCTGACTATTAATGCCACGCTATGTTAACGCTACCAGTAGCCAAAATAGCCGTTAAATTCTAAAATTTCTTATTGCCTACTACAAAGCATATGTTCACACTTTCTGGGGAAACATTTCTAAATAACAGGTTATCTTTGCAAAATAAAACAAAAACATAAGCTACCAGTTCATATTTTTTAGGACAGATCTTCTTATACAGTGTTTGTCGTGAATGAATAAACGAAAACAATAAAACATAACTAAAGTGAGTAAGGCAAAAAATACGAATTTACACTAATCAGATTTACTTACTAAGCTATACAAAAAAGTATATACAATGTGAATTCCAATTGTTAAGTTAAAACAGAAAGTGAAAAGCATTTGTATTTCTTGTTTAATTTCATTATTCAAAGTGAAATGTCATACCAACAGTATACTGAGGAACGAAAGCAATATGTCCATCATCGCGTTGTACAAGAATTAGTCACATAAACACAGTACAAATTATTTGGAAATATTTTCACACGCTAACTGAAGATATTCAGATATTTAATTTTGGCTTTTGCGAAATCAAACAAATTTAGCTACTACTTCATATTCATAGCATAATGTAAGAGAGATCGTCGTATAAGGCGTCTGTCGTGAATGAAGATAAAACATTTACAAATGAATACCAATCGAGTTTATGGAGAGTTGGTGAATATCACACAAGTTAGTCGTGTTTTATCAGAATATACATAAACGAAATATAAATATATACATATTATACATAAACAATGATGAATAAGTCAACAGGTACGAATCTATACTAATACATATTTACTTATAAATCTATAACAAGAAAAGTTTACAATGTGAATTTCAATTGTCTAAAACAAAAGTGAAACACGTTTTCATTTTACAATAAGCTTCATTATTCAAAGTGAGATGCCATATCAACTACATACTAAGAAACCAAAGCAATATGTATATTTTGTTGTTCAAGATTCAGTTAACTAAACGTAGTACAAATTAATTGGAAATATTATTACACGCTTACTGGAGATATTTTGCTATTTCAGGCGGCATTTGCAAAAACCACGATTCAAATTTTTTTATTCCGTCATTGTACATTTTTTAAGTTGGGTGCATTAAATTCTAACTCCATCCCGGTTGACCTTCTAGAAACGCTGCTAACAGCTAGCCTAATGCTTTCTTTAAAATTGCTTAAAGTTTCAAAAAATGTTTCCTCTCTTTAAATACAGTTTAACATTTTGTCGTTTTTTTCAGCAATAGCGCATAGTCATTGTCTAGCTCACAGGTAAATTGTCGATATATCGGTGACCATATCACGTCTGTTAATCCAACATCACTAAAAAAATGACAACGTGTCGTCTGTAAACATATTCGATAAATAATTGTAGTGTAGCGAAGTTATTATAACTCCAAACAAAATGACCGCGGAAATCTTCGACCCTCCGAACGTAATCAAAATGGCCGCGAAATATACCGCGAAAATCAACCCGCCGCACACCATTCCCGCGAAAAGTAGGGGTCCCGCCGACCCACCCAAAAAATGGCCGCGAGAATCCTATTTTATCACTACTCATATAAACCTATGCTCTTTATTACAATTGCAGGAAAAAATACTTTAAATATCAACAACTAATTTCAACATAGCTGATATCTTTAAATCGAGTGGTTTGCTAGAAGCATGTAATTTGTGTCCAACAAAGTTGTCAAAACATGCAAGGAGACATTAATAAAAGCTATTGATCATTGTTAGAAATTTCAAAACCTAATAAGAGTGTATCCTTATGCTCTTGAACAAAGTGATTTTGTTTTAGTTATCAAAGTAGCGAGTTCTCCCTCACCCGTTAAGACCTACTTATTGATGAACAAATGAATTAGTCTCAGGTTTATTGAAGCTGATGACCGTTCAAAATGGTACGCCGGCAGAGATATCACACACAAATATAAATTATCAGTCATGTTTCTTAATATTACTAATGGTTTGTTTGTTAAAACATTCAGTCTATATCTACAGAAAAATACAGTTAAAAATATTCAACGCATTTTCTTATTTATACTTTCAGGTTCCAGTATTCCCGAACTGAATTAGAATGTTTTGATGGAGACGAAGACATATACACATTCAAACTAGGGGGCAGGAAATGTTGTTATAAGAATGTGATATATATGTAATATGTAAATAAATATAAGACTAAAAAGCAAAGAATTTGACATCAGTTTATAGTGTTGTATTATATTGATTGCACACGTAGAAGGGGAGCTATTCATATCAGATGATTAATAGATTTCTGATATTGATCCCTTATGGTTAGTTATTTGGGTTCATATTGCAATTGTTAAGCTGTTATTGCTTAATGTATCATTGTAATAAATCAAAACAAATTGCATAGTTGCATTTGTCTCACTGTGACCTTTAATTTGATATATTACACATGTACATTGCGAGTAGTTTTATTTTTGAAGGTTTCTAGCCCTGGCCGAGCAGAAAAAATGACCATTTAAAAAATTTCAAAGGGCCATAAGTCTCACAATAGTTTACCGATTAACAATTTGTAATTGTCATGTCTCAAGCTTTAATTTGATGTACAATACTTGTGCTCTTTTGAAAAAAAAGTTTTTTCTTTGTAATAGCTACTAAGGTAAGGAAATTCCCGAATGTAAGAACACGTATTGATCCCTTTTTACGATAAAAGCAATATATTTGTATCGAAATGGAAAAGAAAATGGATGGTTGCATATTGATATTTATGGAATAATGAATTTAATTGCATTTATTTCATAACTATGTCATTTTGTAATCGGATCGCGATCGGAAATCCCCGCTGCTAAAATTAGATATTGTACATGGAATATATGCCGACGACAACGGACAAGTCAATACAATAACATGGCATCGCCATCTAAGAAAAAGGAGAGGGAAAGAAAATTTTCCTTGGAAGAAAGCCTTATCTTGGCTGATTTAATGGGTCAAGTATGTGGCGTGGTTGATGATTTGACTAACCATGATGTTATGAGACACCGGTTCACTGACGGTAACACAAAATTAGTTTATTAATTGTACATGTACCATTTTTTGTTTTTGGCATTTTACCTAAAGCACATCCGCCCATTTGATGTGATTAGGAACTTGACTTTATAGATGGCTCGGCTAAATAAACAGATAATCATTTTGTCACTTGTAAGTTATGTTTACATGTTAATTAATATTGATTGTGATAAAATTATAAAAAAAAATATCTCAAGTTTTAAAGAAGAGTTGGATCTAGTTATAAAAAGTATTTACAGTTAAGTAAATGCACACATTTATTACACCTGTGATCCGGGTTCACTCTGTATTGTTTTGATATTTAGATGGGTGAATCAGAATAAATATTTTAATTTAAAATGACAATTAGATAATATTAATATTTATAAATGGTAATAACACCTTTGTATCACAAATATCCCACTTTTCCGAAGCCCGGTACAACTTAAAAATAGTTCAGCCAAGTCAAATACTATCAGCCAAGTCAAATTATGAGTGTCCAAGAGGGCAAGTCACGCTTTTTTCCATTTAATATTTCAAATTGAGAGTATAACTATTACAAACAATATATTTTCAGTGAAGCTAAAATGAATTCAGCAATTTAACATTATCATTATAAAGATGATTTACAAAGTACTAATTTATTTGAACATACAAAGGCAATGCATATTAGGCAACATGTACTTATATGAAGGATTAATACATTTTTTTTTATATCTAATAACAGGAATTGCCAACCGCACAAAAACGAGATGTGGGCAAGACAGGAGATGTCCTTTAATGAAAGGGCAAGTGCACGAAGGACCGCAGAGAAACTAGAAAAAAGTGGCTAAACATAGTGGCAAAGCACCGTCTTAGATTCACAGACTTCATAAGAGACCGGGCACTGACTGGTAGTTTCCAATAATTTGCGAATGAAACAATGCACTACATGTCAAATAATGCAGGGATATTTCCTTTCGAAAAATGTCTAAAATTCAAACATTTGATTTTGTTTACATATTTGTCCACTTTCAATGTAGTTGTGTACAAACCAAATTGAGAATTTTAAGTTACTAATTGTGGATAATGTAGCCAATTTGGCATTATGATCCCTATCAGTAATAATGTTACTGTACAGTAGACAAAATCCAACTTCAAAACATCACTGAGACAAGTTCTGACAAATCGGCCAAGTTAAATTCACAGCAAGCAATAATAAATCTCCAACATTACTTAATTAAACATTTTTACGCATTATGACAGTTATTATTACATGAATGCAAATACACGAAATTGTTCATTTTAGGAGGCGGCTGTACCAGCAAAAGCCTAGACATCCTGACAGAGTCAGTGATGAATGTCATTGGGAAAGAGTCGCCCGCAATAGTTGGAGCTGCCGCAGTGTCACTGGACACGAGCTTCAGCCAAGTGGAGTCGTTATCAGCTGTGTATGACACAAATTGATCATTTTGTAGTTATGTTAGAAACAAATTATCTGTACCTTACTGTGTTGCCAACACTTTTATCTGATTGTGTACTTTAATGATCTTACTGGTAATCATGTAACAAGCAATACAACTTTAAAAAAAACAACAACAATAAAACAACAACAACATGCATACAAATTCATATATTTCATATATAATTCATTTATTATATACTTATAAAACATTATTTTATCCACAGTGCCATGTGTATACCAGTAAATGCTGCATAACATAGAATAGTTTTAATGTTCCATTTAATTTATAGCATTCATTGATTGTTTGTTTGGTAGATTCTACCAAAAGTATTTGTAAAATACACAATATATAGTATATATTGTTCTTTTTAGGGAAGCACCTACCCCCAGTACACAGTTCCTGAACGTCATTGCATTACCGAATCCATCTGGCGACAATGGCAATATCAGAAGGTATGATAAAAATGTAAATAGTATAATACAGATTACATCCTTAATACCATCAACAGTTTATAGTACATAAATATCATAGGCAGTTGAGGGGTACAGTACATATTGCACACATATTCCGAGGTTGACATTACTCTTCAAGGGGACAATATTTACCATACCCCTAAACTGCCTATGATAATTATTTGTTTATACCCGACAAATATATGTACTGTTATTCAAAGGCAAAAAAATCGTACATAGTTAACACAAGTTTATTATTGGAAAATTAAGCGGTAATCCACAATAATTTTTAAATACAGCGCCTACAGATTATTAAGTAATTCTTGGAAAACACAAAAAATGAGAATTTTGTTAATGTTTATTTCTTTTTATTGTAAACTGTCAATCAAGATAATCATTGACAATATAAATCATTAACATTAAAATGTTTGTAAACAATGTATGGCACACTGTAATGTTTATATTGAATTGCTTATATCATTTACTTGATTTGTTTGTTGACATCTTAACTAAAATACTGTATGGCCACAAAGTCCCTGTAGCGGAGCCCATTTTGAATTCCATGATATGGAGCATCCTGTTGCCTGTTTTCCTCCCTGTCTTCACCAATCATGGGGGTATTCATGTCCTTGCATATATTATGCAACACACCATATGCCATAATAATTCTGTAAATTGACATTGAATCTAATTAATAACCTTGTCCATTTATTCTGTTTTTGATAAATTTGATTTGTATGTAGGATTATCATTATTACTAATATTTATTCTTAAATACACATTTTAACACTACTAAATGAATTATGTTATATAATGATTAATTATGACATAATTGTTATGGTATTGTTTTTTACTATGTAACTAATTACATTTTCACAATAATACATTAATTAATTTATAATTATTACTGGCAAGTCTTTTCGGGTTTCAGACGAATTTCGCCATGTACTACGCCCCATCTTCGTTTTAATTGGCCGATTCGGGTTTCAGACGAATTTCGCCATGTAATACGCCCCATCTTTGTTTTAATTGGCCGATTCCCCTCTCCACTTTGGCCCTTAATATCTTGTGAACCCTGTGATATTAGTGTTAAATTTAATTAGATTCAGTTAAATGTGTACTATATATTTTTTTGTTGTTGTTCAAACAAATGTTTTGTTGTAATATAGCAATATAAATACATGTGTAATTATCTTAGTGAATGTTTGTTATTGCTATACCCCATACAATCAGATTCTAGTAGCATGAAATGGATTGTAATATTGAACATATACAAACCACACATTAAGCATACCCTTTTTCTGTGTTAGTGCACTTATTGCTGTACTACATTTTTTATTTTATATAAATATGAGTTACTTTTAAGAGTATTTCTTATACTTTTGTGATAAAGGTAGACCATGGTTGCAATTTCTCATACACATAAAAACAACTTGTCATTTATTAAGTACCTGTTGAAGTTCACCTGCGGTGCATTGGCCGTGTGCAAAAATGGGGTAAGCAACCACTGCTTGAACGGATACCCGCTGTCACCAAGCAGATATTTGTGTTAACCCGCCACATGTCCCCGCTCAAACAGTTGGAACACTCCACTTTCTCTTAGTATACGACTGTGGTGGGTCGAGCCTGGCCATCGTGCCACTAAGTATATTAGTCTATCTTGGCCATCAAATATCACCTATATTGAAACAATTAAGGAAGATGTTTGTCTTGTATACATGCTAGTGATTCTATGTTAGTCATTGTCAAATGCAATGGTTTTTTTTTTTATAAATGATGAACATTGTGTATCATTCATTCTGTTCACATATGCATCCTCGTTAATAACCCCTACTACTTTTAGGAAATTGGCTGTGCCTCGGAAATCTGTCTGGATCCTGACTAAGTCACGCATGTTGAGTGGGAAAGATACATATCTTGATTTAGTCTCTCTACTCGCGAGCATCTCAGTGAACTGGGCCACTGCCCTCGACACTGATAGCTGTAACAGACTGTGAATGTCTCCGTCGTTGATCTGAAAGTCACCCGACGCGAAATAGCGTAGTGTGACTAGAATCTTCTCTAAGGAAGATACATTCCTTGGCACAAGAGTTCTCGGTGATAATCTTTCACCGTATTCTACATTAAGGCGGTCGATGCCATCCCTGTCTAGACGATATCGCCTGACAACCTCAATGTGTGTTAGATTTTCAAATGTATTCAGTCTTTCGTTCATATCTACAAACAGTAAATAAACATGGTTCATATCCACTTAATGTTTTTTGTTTTTTTTTTCGATTCTCACTATTTATTCGTTTACAAGTACATATATATATATATATATATATATATATATATATATATATATATATATATATATATATATATATATATATATATATATATATATATATATATATATATATATATATATATATATATATATATATATATATATATATATATATATATATATATATATATATATATATATATATATATATATATATATATATATATATATACTAAGAGATTCGCCAGATACGGGGTGTTTTCCAATATAAGACCCTTGTTGTGGGGTGTCCAAAAATTGTGGGGTGTTTATAACGCCCCACAATTTAGGACACCTATTTTTCGATAATACACCATAAATATATGTTATTGGTGAAATATGGCAACAACTAGGTTTTATATTGAAATCATATATACAGTAAAACACAGTTATTTCCCTTGTGTTAATACACTAGAATGCTATTAAAATTGCATGTGGAGATTAAACTACCTGATAATGAGGCACACACCAGGCAGCTGGATACTTTACGCTCTGTTAATCTTTGAGTAAAAATCTAGACTATCATTCAACCTGATTTTAAGCCTATCTTTGTTGAATGTAAAGATAGCAAAATTACAGTTGATGAAATGTTTGAACTAATTAGAAACAAAAATAAAGTAGTGTTTTCATTTTTAACCCAAGAAAATAGTTAAGACTGCCTAGCGTATTAAGCAGTTAGTATTAATATCCGGTAAATAAACAAATAAATACAGTTAATAATAAATGTATTGTGTTTTTAAAAGGTCTAAGGCTGGTGATGATTATTTGATTGTAACAATTATTATGATTTTTTTATGATTTTCTTTGTTTATTAACATTAAATGTTGACTTGCCATCATTATGGACTATTATGATGCAGCATTTAGCAAAAGATTAACATTAACTTAGTATGTCTATATGATAATTAACATATTTATTATGATTTTAATAAAAAAAAAAATTCACAATGTGTTGAACTTTTATTTACTGAACATGTACATGTCCTGTCCATTATTTTTGTATGTGTTAATACTAACACCATCACTATAATTACTCCTCCGATTACTACTAACACAATTACCGCAATCATCGTTGAAAAAAACAACATATTGTTTCCATTTATTAACAAACATTAGTATGTGAGTAACTAACAAACTAAAAGCAACACTGTTTTGAAACGTTAATCTTACACATTTTGCCTTTAACATGTAAGCAAAGTAAGAAAACATGTATTTACTTGTCTCCTACGATATATATTTTTATTCAAAGAGTGCATGCTAAGTATGAAAGGAAAACACTTTCAAGATCTCAAGTCAGGTTTATAACTACTGTGTTAATTAAGTATTTAAACACAAAGAAATTCACGTTTTAACATCTTGCTAAAATTTACCGCTCAGATAGTGCCAACATGCCAAGGCTTGATATATGGCTATTAATGACCACAAAGGGACCATTAAATTTGGCTGCAGTAGCTGTTCTAATGAAGGCTAACTGCACTTGAAAGCAATACACACCAAAATAACATCAACTTGCTACAACTACTGAAACTACCACTATCATTATTTTTACTACTGCAGTAATTCTTCATATTCTATAACAACATCAACATCTACTACAACAACAACAACAACTACTACTACTACCACTACTAATTATTCTACTACTAATACTGCTTTTGCTGATGCTGCTGCTTCTACTACTACTACTTCTGCTGCTGCTGCTACTACTTCTACTACTACTACTACTACTACTACTACTACTGCTACTACTACTACTACTACTACTTCTACTACCTCTACTGCTACTACTACTAATTTTACTATATTGTTATAGTTATAATTGTACTACACTACTGCACTATCGTCACCACTACTACTACTACTCCCAATACCACTACCATTACTACTCCTTCAACTACTAACATAATTACCGCTATCTGTTTACTACTGCAGTACGTCTTCAAATTCTATAACAACATCAACCTCTACAACAACAACAACAACTATTACTACTACTACTACTACTACTACTACCTCTACTACTACTACTACTATGCTACACTAATACACTACCGTCACCACTACTACTACTTCTCCCAATATTACTAAAACTAACTTCACTACCATTTCTACTCCTTCGACTATTTCTAACACCATCACTATAATTACTCCTCCGATAACTACTAACACAATCACTGCAAATACTACTACTACTGCTACCACTACTACTACTACTACTACCACTACTACTTCTACTACTACCACTACTACTTCTACTACTACTACTACTACTACTACTACTACTACTACTACTACTACTACTACTACTACTACTACTACTACTACTACTACTACTACTACTACTACTACTACTACCACTACTAATACTACTATTTCTGCTACTACTATTACTACTACTTCTTCTTCTACTACTACTAATTCTACTACTACTCCTCCGATTACTACTAACACAATCAGTGACAATACAACTACTACTACTACTACTACTTCTTCTACTACTACTACTACTACTACTACTACTACTACTACTACTACTACCACTAACACCACCACTACTTCTACTCCTTCCACTGCAGCTACTTGTAGCGCAACCAACACCTCTGCAACTATTCACCCGACCATAACTAATGCTCCCAACACCATTAATACAGCTGCTCCGACTACTACTAACAACAACACTACCACCACAACGTCTACTTTTCTGACTACTTTTAACACAACCACAACCACTATTACCGGTACTATTCTTTGGAATACTACTAACAGTAGTACACTTGTAATACTACTACTACTACTACTACTACTACTACTACTACTAATAATAATAATAATAATAATAATAATAATAATAGTAATAATAGTAATAATTTACCACCACCAGAAGCATCACCACCACTGCTACTCCTGGTGGTGGTGGCGATAGTGTTAGTAATTGTCGGAGATGTGCCAGTAGTGGTTGTGTTCATATTAGTTGGAGTAGTAGTAGTGATAGTGGTTGTGGTGTAAATAGGAGTCGGATGAGTAGTAGATGTTGTGATGATGGAAGTGTTAAAAGTAGTCGGATGCGAAGTAGTGGTGGTGGTGTAGGTGGTGGTGTTAGTTGTATCCGTAGGTATAGAAGTAGCGATGATGTTAATAGTAATCGGAGGAGTAGGAGTGGAGGCGGTGGTATTGTTCGTACTAGTAGGAGTAGTAGTAGTAGTAGTAGTGGTGGTGGTGGTGGTGTTAGTAGTAGTCGGAGTATATATGGCAGTTGTGTTAGTAGTAGTCGGAGGAATGGTAGTGGTGGTGTTGATGTTAGTAGTAGTAGTTGTTGTGGTGTTAGAAGTTAGAAGTAGTCATAAGAGTTGTAGTGGTGGTGACGGTGGTATAAGTAGTAGTAATAGAAGTAGTATTGGTGGTGGTGAATTTGTTAGTAGTAGCAGTAGGGGTAGTAGTGGTAGTGGTGGGGGTGTTAGTAGTAGTCGGAGTATTAGTAGTGGCGGTGGTGTTAGTAGTACAATAATTATAACAAAACAACCATTTGTACAATGTACAAATACCATATGGCCGCAAAAAAGCCGTATGAGGGGATCCGTATAGTATTGTGATACTCATCTTTAGCATATGTTTCTTTTTGAATGCATCAAATTGGTTAACTTGCACAAGTACTAAAAATACAATTTTACGAAGGTGCGTTTTATAGCTACATGTGTGAACAGATTCCCATTATATACACATTAAACACATTGCATTAAAAAAGAGATATATAAATCGTCATTCTAATAAAAACATGTAATCTAGTTTAGCAAGGTGATAGTAAAATGTATTATTATAAACTGCAGCGGGCAACAATTTGATATCGCCGGCAATGTCGCCCGCTACCGCTATGTCGCCCGGGACGCAAATGATACGGGATTGTTCGGTATAATAAAATAAATTAAAGCCTCGGTCGACAGTGTTGCCTCGGGTTGACAAGACGCACTGTCACCCTCAAGGAAGTCAATATTTATATAATATCAACATGTATAGACCCCTTCAGTAAACTGTTCTTTCAGGAAAAACTATTTGACTTATTTTGTTTTCACAAAGTGCTGCTTATACAAAAGCTACCACTAACAAATGTTGTGCTGCTGCCGATATTATTAATAATTGTTATAACTTTGTATTTCTTGCTTCTACTACTACTACTACTACTGCTACTACTACCAGTACTACTACTACTACTACTACTACTTATTCTACTACTACTGCTACTACTTTTAGTACCACTTTACAACAACAAAATTAACAACGTCAGCTACTATTACTGCTAAAACGATTAATAAATGTACTACAGTTTCTACTACTACTACTAACTACTACTATTACTACTATGACAACAACATCAACAACAGGAACAACAAAATCATCAACAACTAAAAACTTTTACATTATATCACCACTACTGATACTACAGCTACCAATTCTGCTGATTCTGTTTTGATAATAATAATAGTAATAGTAATAATAATGATAATAATAATAATAATATATAATGGATGCACATGTCAATACAACTGCACAGGTTCTGAAGAACAGGAATGCGGGGTGATATATACACCCCACAATTATAAAAAAAGACCACGAAGCATGACATGGTGATACGATTGTAGAAGTTTGTTTATATGAGCATTTACGCACGCTTTTAAAAACAAATTACAATATGTTAAATTAATGGGATGTCACAAGAAATAATTTCAAATGTACTTTATTTATAATCAACTATTGCTGCTGCTACTACTACTACTAAAACTTCTAAAACACGTTATTTAACCACTACTTCTACTACAGCTACAAATACTGCTGATTCCAGTGCTGATTCTTATAATAATAATAATAATACAAATAATAATTATCATCATCAACGTCACCATCATCATCATTATTGTAGTAGTAGTAGTAGCAGTAGTAGTAGTAGTAGTAGAAGTAGCAGTCGTAGTAGTAGCAGTAGTAGTAGTTGTTGTTGTTGCAGAAGGAGTAGTAGTAAAAGTAGTAGTAGTAGTAGTAGTAGTAGTAGTAGTAGAAGTAGTAGCAGTAGTTGAAGCAGTAGTAGCAGTAGTAATAATAGTAGTAGTAGTAGTTGTTGTTGTTGTTGCTGTTGTGGTTGTTGTTGTTGTTGTTATTGTTATTATCACTTCTATTACTACTACTACTACTCTTATTATTATTATTTATTTATTTTTATTTTTTTATTAATATCAATATATATTACACGTTTAAACGTGTTCACAATAGTGAATTTAAATCAACCCATCTAATTGCAATTGTATACATTGTATACAGAACTCTTTTAACATGGTACATTTCATGGATGGTTCAAATTGAAAGAAGGCATCTAGTGTGGAAAAGAAATTAGAACGCCAGTTTAACGGGCATCAATTATACTGTTATGTTGTGTAACAGGTCAGCTGCTACGATCATGCCAAGGTTGATATATGGGGGTTTGGTTGGCAGTATGGCCATTTAATTGAAAGATTAATGCATGCAACCACTGTGCGGTTTAGTTACTGTATTTAAGAAATCGCTGAAACTTATTTAAGCTGTTTTATTGCAAAATACTACTACTCTTGAATTTTATTTGCACTACCAACATCACTACTACTACTACTACTACTACTACTGCTACTACTACTACTACTACTACTACTACTACTACTACTACTACTACTATTACTTCTACTACTACTACTACTACTACTACTACTACTACTACTACTACTACTACTACTACTACAATAAGTTTTAATACTAATCAAGAACAACTTTTACTGTTAGTACTACTAGCGGAACTACTGCTACTGCAACAACTGCTTCTCTTAATAATAATAATAATAATAAATGATAAGGCTCTCATGAACCGAAATGCGGGATATTATATATCAATATATACACCCCACAATTATAAGACCAAGAAGTATGACATGATGGTACGAGTAAAAAATATTATGGTTTGCTACCATTATTATTATTATTATTACTACTACTACTACTACTACTACTACTACTACTACTACTACTACTACTACTACTACTACTACTACTGCTGCTGCTGCTGCTGCTAATACTACTACTACTGCTGCTGCTGCTGCTGCTGCTGCTGCTACTACTACTACTACTACTACTACTACTACTATTACTTCTACTACTACTACTACTACTACTACTACTACTACTACAATAAGTTTTAATACTAATCAAGAACAACTTTTACTGTTAGTACTACTAGCGGAACTACTGCTACTGCAACAACTGCTTCTCTTAATAATAATAATAATAAATGATAAGGCTCTCATGAACCGAAATGCGGGATGTTATATATCAATATATACACCCCACAATTATAAGACCAAGAAGTATGACATGATGGTACGAGTAAAAAATATTATGGTTTGCTACCATTATTATTATTATTACTACTACTACTACTACTACTACTACTACTACTACTACTACTACTACTACTACTGCTACTACTACTACTACTACTACTACTACTGCTGCTACTACTAGTACTTCTTCTACAAGTTGTACTACTAAACCTCAACAACCTTTACAATTATTTCTACTAAAACGTATAGTGCAACGACAGCTACTGCCTCTACTGCTTCAACTGCTGCTGTTTCAACTTCTTATAGTAACACTTATAATACTACTACTACTAATAATAATAATAATAATTATAATAAAATAATAATAATACTAATAATAATTTAAGATGAGAATAAAAAATGATAAGGCTCCCATGAACGGGAAATGCGGGGTGATTCATATAAATATATACATCCACAATTGTAACATAAGATCAAGAAGCATGACCCGGTGGTACGAGTACTACTACTTTTACTGCTACTTCTGCTGCTGCTGCTGCGGTTACTACTACAACTTATACTACTACTACTGCTGTTACTGCTGCTGCTGCTTTCGTTTCTTCTTCTATTTTACTACTACTACTGCTACTACTACTACTACTACTACTACTACTACTACTACAACAACAACAACTACTACTACTACTACTACTACTACTACTACTACTACTACTACAGCTGCTGCTACTACTACTACTACTACTACTATTACTTATTCTTATACTACTACTACTACTACTACTACTATTACTACTATTACTACTGATACTACTGATACTACTAATACTACTGCATCAACAACAACAACAACTACTACAACTACTACTACTGCTACTACTACTACTACTACTACTGCTGATGATGCAACTGCTACTGCTACTACTACTACTACTACTACTAATACTGCTGCTACTACTACTACTACTACTACTACTACTACTACTAGTACAATTACAACTACTAGAGCTACTACTACTACTACTACTGCTACTACTTCTGCTGCTGCAGCTGCTATTACTACTACTGCTACTACTACTACTTGTAATACTACTGCTACTACTACTACTACTACTACTACTACTACTACTACTACTACTACTACTACTACTACTACTACTACTACTACTACTACTACTACTACTACTACTACTACTACTACTACTACTACTACTACTACTACTACTACTACTACTACTACTACTACTACTACTACTGCTACTACTACTACTACTACTACTACTACTATTACTACTACTACTACTACTGCTACTACTTCTACTACTTCTACTACTTCTACTACTACTACTACTACTACTGCTATTACTACAACTACTAATACTACTACTTCTAATACTACTACTACTACTACTTCTACTACTACTACTTCTACTACTACTACTGCTACTACTACTACTGCTTCTACTACTACTGTTACTACTACTACTACTATTGTTACTGCCAATGTTGCTTCTGCTCTGCTGCTGCTACTACTACCACTTCCACTACTACTACTGCTATTACTACTACTACTACTACTCCAAAAAAGCACTATTAGTAGTAGTACTACTACTACTACTACTACTACTACTACTACTACTACTACTACTACTACTACTACTACTAGTAGTAGTATTATTACTCCGAATATTACTAACACTACCACAGCTACGTCTACCTCTGCGATTGATACCTGAACTACCACTACTACTATTTATACAATATTGCTAACACTACCACCAGTACTACTTCTACTACTCCGAATAATACTAACACTACCACAGCTACGTCTACCCCTGCGAATGATACCTGAACTACCACTACTACTATTTATACAATATTGCTAACACTACCACCATTACTACTTCTACTACTCCGAATAATACTAACACTACCACAACTACGTCTACCCCTGCGAATGATACCTGAACTACCGCTACTACTATTTAAAGAATGTTGCTAACACTACCACCACTACTACTTCTACTACTCCGAATAATACTAACACTTTCACCACTTTCGCTTCTATTACTTCTTCGAATACTAACACTACCACCACAACACCTGTTATGTGTACCCTTCTAAAATATACTAACACTTCCACCGTCACAATTCCTCATATGAATACTACTAACACTACCAAAACCACAACTACTACTCCTCTGATGAGAAATAAAACTACCATAACCACTACCATAACCACTACTATTCTTACGACAACCAATACCGCTTCCACTAAGACAAGTACTACAGGTACTAACGATTCTAAAAAAACGTATACTCATTTAAATATAACTACCACTGCTATCATCATTGCTACTTTTCTAAATTTCGAACTACTACCAACACCGCATTAATCACCATTACTACAACTGCTCCTACAACGTTTACTACTAAGGCTAAACAAATTAAAGAATTTTTCTCAGGCAGCACTGCAACGTGTTTTATGTCACGCCGCAAATTTGATTTAATGCCAAATTTTACGATCGCACCCCGGTTTTAAAGCAACAGTCCAGAAATATGTTAAGAACAAGATTCTGTGTTGGATAAACACACATGCCCCCGGTTGGTGCTGGATAGCCCATTTCTTAGTCCAAATTAGGTAACGGTCAAGGTCAAAGTGAGGTTGGGTGATATGGGTGGATTGGGGATGGTCATAAACAACAACTGTGTAAGTATCCAAGTGTTGGAGCAAGCGATGTTGGTGCTAGACGAAACGGTAAAATCTAGTTAACCAAGAAACAGCCCATTTGAATTATTCTAAATGCAAATTAGGTCAAGGTCAAGGTCAAAGTGAGTTGGGTGATATGGGTGGATAGGGAATGGTCATAAACAACAACTGTTTAAGTATCCAAGTATTGTAGTAAGAGGTGTTGGTGCTAGACGAAACGGTAAAATCTACTTAACTTTGTCACGGACGGACGGACGGACGAACGAAAGGACGGACGGACAGGACAATCACTGTATGCCTCTCGCATCAAGATGCCGGGTGCATAAAAAAAAACTTTACAGAAATAATTTCTAATAGGAATGTTACCTATCAAAATACAGAAAAAAAAACATTGACATCGGTGCAATAACAACGTTTTGATAACTTTCTGTCGTCCATTTTCTGTATGCGATAACTGGTGATGTCTCCGCATGGAATGAACAAGCATTTTCATTATAATTGTATATTTCGTTCGAACCAAGCGCTTTTGAACAAAGAATGTATATAATGCCTTTCGTAAATAAGAAACAGATTTCAGATAAATAAACATCATAAAGTTTCATACGAACTATTTCTAAATTGCGATGTTTTAAATTATGTTTTATAGACAGCGGCTTTACACTAATCTACATTTTAACTTTGCGGAATAAGGGTAACAATTTCGGTATTTTCAGCAACTTTCTTCCATCTGATTTAATATTATCTGATATACACAAATTGTGAAATTATGTTTAAATCTCAACTTATAAAAAAAATGTCATATCCGATGCGGAATATTTATAAATATCGTCTAATTGTTAATTTCAACTTTTTTCGTAGACGGATTTGTTTGTTTAACAGCATTCCATATTTTTAAAAGAAAATCTGTGTCAATAAGTTTATGGAAACGAACGAAAATTCCAGTCGCATTGACAAGTGTTGCAGTATACTAGGGTTTTCCTTTCCAAGAATTGTTGGTGATTTTATTTTGGCAAAAATAATTCCTATTTTTTACAGTAATAAAAATATGAATTACGTAAAATTCTAATAGATGGACTTCTATGTTGATGGTATATCAATTTGAAGGCACTTATGTTATTTATGAAGATTCAAATTTATTGCCTTTTTACGTCTGCTTGCTTAAATGACCGTATGTAGCATGAGCAAATAATAAATCTATATTTTGAATTTATAAAAAGGTATATTGTTGTACTAATTAAAATTGACTTTAATCTGTACTTATTTACTTATTTAAATAAGTCATTACTTAGTGCCCATAGAAAAGAGTAGAAGAAAAAGAAAAAAAATACTTCAATAAAAAAAGCGCCCTCCCTCATCATGTTTTAGGAAAAGGTGCCTGAGAAACAATTCAGTAACTTTTGTTACCTAACATACCACCACCTCCTCTGCTAAAATTCTGGCTTTTACTAACACTAATATCACAATCATTACTTATTCTCCTCCGACTACAACAAATAGTATAAGTATCTGAAGTAGTAATACTAATAATAGTTAGAGATATATTAAGACATGGTATTTACAACGATTGTATACAACTTAATTTAATTTATTCCGATATTTCATAAATTTATGTATAAAAGTAAGCTTTTATTGCGAGTTCATGATTATTTTTCCGCTAGTTTGCTGTTTCAAATTTTAAACACACAGTTATAAATATTCAAAAAAAACCTTCCGCAAGTTCACTGCACAGACAGCAGCAAACGTGTCAAGACTTGATATATGACCATTAAAAATCCCAATGGAGCCATTTAATTTCGCGGCATAATAATACTAATGAAGGCTAACGGAACAATCGGGCAATACACATCAAAATATCCCCTACTAACTAGAACTCTAATATCTTTTACATTTAGTACCACTGGCATAAGTTTACAACTACTACTACAACAAAAGGCAACAACAACCACTGCTTCTAATAGTACTACTGCTACAACTGCAATTGATGCCGCTGCAACTTTTTGAGCTGTTGGTGAAAATAGTACTAAAAGTACGCCTGTTACAACTACAACTACATACTATACATACTACTTTCACTACATTAATAATATTAAAAACTATTTAATTATTATTATACATAAGACAGCCACCAATAATAATTAAGCAGTATAAATACTGGTCGTTATACTTTAAATATATACACCATAAAATTATGTTAAACGTTCGGACACGGTTCAGATAAACGATTGGGTGAGGTTTTCAAATAAAATTATTGGGTCAAGTTTAAATAAGTATATGGTTCAATAATTGTGATGACATATTTTGTGATATCCTTATGGCTAGATCCTTTATGCTAGATGTTAAATACTGTTATAAAAGTATAAAAAATATATTATAATTTTGGTATAATAAGTAGTATTTGCAACGTTATTATTATAATTAGTGTTTGTAAATCATTACAATAATGACTAAAACATGACTTCTTTAAAATTGAAAGTTATTAGACTGATTTCAAAGAATAATATCTCAGTTATTAAATCCACGTTTGCTGTACCTAAACTTGACGTACATTTGTTACATAATGGTAGTAAATAATTAAAAGTATATTTTAAATTTTACTAAATCAAGCGTGATATTGCGTAAAATACGTTATGTAATTTATCTTGATAGTTCCACAATTCTAAGGTATACAATCAAAATAAGGGAATTTTTTATTTGGAGAAGACACATTCGTTCTTAAAAATAAATATTCGTACACAAATTAACTAAATATTTTTAACTTGCTGATTTACTTATTTTCAGCATGCGTCTATAAAAGCAAAGTATTTGTATTATAGTGTCACCCCTCGCGATTAAGGGCCAGCCTGTTTTGACTTATGATACACCTTTACTTATGAACATCATTACTCCCGAGTCCTATGGTATATGCCGCGCGCTTATCAGGAAGGCAATCGGAGCCCCTTCATTTAACCAACTGCTGGGTAGGCAATCGGCCATATCAGAACAAGCCCTGTTTGAGACTCGAACCTTCGACCTCCCGCTACGTAGGATAACGCCCTAACGACTAGGGCAGTAGGACAAAGAGACGGCCATAGAGCTATATTACATAATATCATAAAATAGGCCACATATCATGCATCTGCTAGATGCTATGGTTATGTCTAACGAACATGAATGTAACATGCTTACTTAAACCGCATGTACACTGGGTGTCACGTATTTTACGTAGGTAAGAAATTATGTCCGCTAAGGCGTTATTTAGGCATTGAATTGACAATGTTAACATTTACTATGAATCATGTTCATATTATATTCAACATCATCGTATAATGTCCAAAGAAAATAGACACTGTAATGTACGGTACTGTATGGTTTTAGGCATTTCTATAAAATGAAAATCTTGTATGTGAATCTTAAAAATATAAGTTCAATATTTAAGCATATGTGGTTGCTTTTTAAGGGTATCACAAAAGAATACGATATAATACTTGTATTTGATACTTGTAATAAACATGCCAAACTTTAACTTAACATATTGCGTTCAACCTTCTACAAAAAACACTTTACAAAACACTTGACAAAACAATTTACGTTCGTACCCCGTGAAAGTTTAACATAATTGTGGGGTAAATATATTTAATATAAAACACCCCGCATTTTCAGTGATCAACAGCAAACATATAGTTAATTGCATCCGGATTAGCTGAAGTTAATACAGATGTTGAACTAATATACTAACAGTATCAATGACAGTAGTAGTAGTGTTAGTACTAGTATTTATTTTTGTTGTTGTAGATGGTGTTGTTGGTGGTGATGTATTGTATACAAGAGCTGTCGGAGGAAAGCGCGCTCGACTTTTCTTGTGCTTGTCAGAGTTACTGGCTAAAACAAGAAACATGGAAATTCCACGAAAACCAAAATTTCAAACGAAATGCATTAAAGTCAGCACATCAATATAATTTTTAGTAATGGTAAAATTAACTTTGACCCCACCCACCCCAAATGCAATCCCAAGCGAGGTCTCGATATAAGGTATATATGAATCAATTTTCATTAAAATATCTCAATGCGTTCTCAAGCGGAAACCATTTTTCTAATTTTATTAACAGTGACCTTGACCCCACCCACCCCATATTCAATTCCACGCCAGGTCTCGATATAAGATAACTATGTATTAAGTTTCATTAAAATATCTCTATGCGTTCTCAAGTTATTGAGCGGAAACAATTTTTCTATTTTTAGTATATTAGGATATTTAGGTATATTTATTTAGCAGGAGTTTATATATGGACTGGAAAGTCGACTTTGCATAATTTTATTAACGACGATTTGTTTGACCTTTTACAAAATGATATTTGTTTATTTGAAACTCGAGAAAATGTATTTTTAACGGGTGATTTTAATGCCAGGGTCAGAAGCGGGGATAAAACAGATTATATTATTTGTGACAAACCAATTATAGAATTTGATAGCGATGAATATTTACCTGACAATCAGTCGAGTTTCGATGGACATAATCCATAATAAATACGGTATTAAATTGCTAGACTTATGTAATTCAAACTGCGTTAGAATTGCTAATGGAAGGCTTGGAAACCATTATAATATTGGAAATTTTACTTGTTCATTGTGATCGAGTGTTATTGATTATCTAATGTTGAGTGAATGTTACTTTGGTAAATTGAGCAATTGTTGTGCAAACTCTTTTAATTAATGGTTGGATCATGCATCGCTCTCTTTCAAATTAATTGTGGCAGTGTGTATTATAGTAATGAAAATGACAACACACGAACTAGTATTAAATGGAATGAAAGTATGTGGAATGAATTTGGACGTGGTATAATCTCAAAATTGTCTTGATTTAATTCTTTAACACTAGGCACAGATTTCGTGAATCGTTAAATAACAACCTACATCAGCTACGTGATTTAAATAACAGTAATACGACCGATCAGGTAAATCTGCTCATGAGCTTCATACATGAGAAAGCAGCACGAGTTTTCAGTAAAACGTCCTCACGTAGTCATTCACACAATTAGGGTCCAATGTCGTTTCTTACGATTACAAAATTTAAAGTCCAGTCAAAACCGGACCCCTGGGCCGATTTGACTCAAACTTGGAACATAAGTAGGGGGGAGCTAGCCCTTTCCAAAAATACCAACCTTTCCAAATTAGGCACAGGATTAGGGGCCCAAAGGGGTCACCGACTTTGAGCGTAAGAAACGACGTAAATCCTGTGCCCTAGTCCGAAAACGCGATATGGTTGAGACCCCCGGGGGGTGGGGAACTTCTAGCCTAATCATACCACCTAACCCAAAAAAGTGGGAAAAGCCGACCCCTAAAAGTGAAGAAATCGATTTTGGGGGTACTAGGGGTGTAATATAGTCAGTTAACTTACATAGACTGTATTTGGCAACTATCGGTGACCTTTATCAAGGTCAAGTGACCCCTATACTATGGGCATCGTTGGAAAGGTCTCGAATGGACCTACATGGAACAGTTTGAATTTTGGGGATCGAACGTACCGTTCCGGAGTTATGGCCCTTACCAGTTCGATACATGAATTTTAGTGCGTTTCTTACGCTCAAACGGCTCGGGCAAATCTAATGCTCCGTAATTCTGTGATCTGGATCCCTGATATCTCGTATATAGGTGAAGGTGCTGGATATCTACAACGTCCGGGGGGTCCGACAGGGGGTAAGGGGGGGTAATAAGAAAGTTTTGGGCCTTTTTTGGGCCGATTTCTTATTTCTTTTTTCCAAATCGGGCCCTTTTACGAACTCTGGTGGTTTTATTTCGCAATTAATGCCAAATTATTTAATGTTTTCTGAAATGTGCACTAATTTCCTACAACAGGACATTTATTTATTTTAAATGGGCCCAAAAATGAACGTGTTATAGTACTTAGAAGTCGTGTGAGACACGTTTTTTAGGTTACACATCACTAAAAGTGAAAAAATACCACCCCTTGATCCACTATATAGGGACAGAGTACATTGTAATGATATATATCATTGGAAAGGTATTTAAAAATCAGACGGAAATTCAAGAAAATATTGATGAAAAGATGTATGGTGTTCCGTGGGGGTCTGAAACCCCTCTGCATACGATATTTTGACAGTATTTTAGCCATTTTTAAATTACCAAAATTCGAATTCTGACAATATGTGTCTGAAACTGATATATATGGGTAGTAAATAGTACCACGGATCTTTTGACATGCAGTTTGGGGTATATGGGTGCCAGAGGGTCGGAATAGGGTGTGTCAAAGTGAGGGGCTCTGAGAATAAAAGCGTATTTTGGCCATTTTTCACGTTTTTTTTACTTTTAACATAAATATCATCCACAATTCTTGACTTAGCTATATGAAAATTATAATAATGATGGATAGTTGTGTACCTGAATTCTTGACTCCGGGGATGAAGGCAAATATAGCCCGGGGGTCGGGCTAGGGGCGTTCAAAGTGACCACCCCTATGGTATTTTTGCCGAAATAAACGTAAATAGAAAAAATGGTCACTATCTAGGCACTATATACAGACGAAGTACCTAGTAACCTTAGGTACCACTAGAAAGGTAATAAAAAATGAGGCAGAAAATTGAAAAAATAATTAATAAAAAATGTATGGTGTTCCATATATGTCCCAAAAACCGATTTTTACTATATTTTGACCGTATTTTTTACTGTTAAAAATTAATTTTATTCAGAATGCTGGGAATATGTGTCTGAAACTTATATTAATGAGTAGTAAAAAGTACCACGGATCTGTTGACATGCGGTTTGGGGTATATGGATGCCTGAGGGTCGGAATAGGGTGTGTCAAAGGAGGGTCTCTGAGAATAAAAGCGTATTTTGGCCATTTTTCACGTTTTTTTTTGACTTCTAACATAAATATCATCCGCAATTCTTGACTTAGCTATATGAAACTTGGAATATTGCTGGATAATTGTGTAGCTGATTCGTTTACACCGGGGTTGATGGCAGATACAGTCCTGGGGTCGGGCAACGGGGGCTCAAAGTGACCACCCCTTCGGTATTTTTCCCCAAATAGACGTATATAGATATTTATATAGTATTTTATTCCGAATGCTTTGAATATATGTGTCTCATACTTATAATAATGGGTAGTATAAAGTAACACTGATCATTTGACATGCGGTTTGATGTGTTTATGCACACTACACGCATCGGACCTAACTCACAAACATCGGGTAATGTAAAGCGTAAAAAAGCCCAACATTTGGCCTGACCCCTCCCTCCTTTGCAAATCTATAGGACTTTAAGGGGCCAAGATACCCCCAAAATAACACCGGATTCGTGATCAGAAATGAATCCTAACATAGATTTGAACATCTTACGGTTGTATGTCGAGGTCACCGAAATACCCTAAATTCCACCTGAAATTCCACCATCAGGGTAAAAATTTGGGTAAAAGGTCAAAGTTCAAGGACATCAATAAAACATCATTTTCCATGTTAGGATTCAATGCTGAACACAAATCTGAAATCCGTTTTGAGATATATTGTACCATGAAAAAGTTATTAGGGTCTTAGGGATCCCACCCCCTCGTGTTTCTTACGCTCAATTTTCGGTCAAAACTTTTTCTTCAACAACTTTGAGTAGATAGTGGTTTCTATGGTAGAAAAAATCGCTGACCACAAATCCGGAGTCCGTTTTCAGCTATATTGCACCGTTAAAACGTTATCAGGGTTTCCTCGATACCACCCGATAGCCATATACACGGACAGAAGGACAGACGGACGGACGGACAGACAGACATCGTTCCTAAAGTAGTTTTTAATGCTAAGCAAAAATGTGAAATCCGTTTTGAGCTATCTTAAACCGTTCAAAAGTTATAAGGGTTTCCTCCATACCACCCTATAGCCATATACATTCACAAGACAGACGGACGGACGGACGGACGGACAGATGAACAAAAGGGCGATTGACCAAAGGGTAAAATTGTATGCTGAGCACGAATCTGAAATCCGTTTTGATATATATTGCACCGTTCAAAATTTATCAGGGTTTCCTGGATACCACCCTATAGCCAAGTACACGGACAGACGGACGGACGGACGAACGGACGGACAGACACTGTTTTTAAAGGACAATTTAATTCTAAACACAAATGTGAAATCCGTTTTGAGATCTCTTAAACCATTTAAAAGTTATAGGGGCTTTCTGGAGCCCACCCCTCGCCATGAACACTCCTAAGACAGACGGACGGACGGACGGACAGAAAGACAGACACAAAGACGGACGGACGAATCAAAGGGTGAAATTGTATGCTGAGCACGAATCTGAAAGCCGTTTTGAGGTATATTGCACCGTTCAAAAGTTATAAGGGTTTCCTCCATACCACCCTATAGCCATATACACGGACAGACGGACGGACGGACAGACGAACGGAAGGGCGGATTGACATAAGGGTAAAATTGTATGCTGAGCAGGAATCTGAAATCCGTGTTGATATATATTGCACCGTTCAAAATTTATCAGGGTTTCCTGGATACCACCCTATAGCCAAGTACACGGACAGACGGACGAACGGACGAACGGACGGACAGACACTGTTTTTTAAGGACAATTTAATTCTAAACACAAATGTGAAATCCGTTTTGAGATCTCTTAAACCGTTTAAAAGTTATAGGGGCTTTCTGGAGCCCACCCCTCGCTTTGAACACTCCTAAGACAGACGGACGGACGGACGGACAGACGGACAGACACACAGACGGACGGACGAACCAAAGGGTAAAATTGTATGCTGAGCACGAATCTGAAATCCGTTTTGAGATATATTGCACCGTTCAAAAGTTATAAGGGTTTCCTCCATACCACCCTATAGCCATATACACGGACAGACGGACGGACGGACGGACGGACGAACAGACATTTTTTAAAAAGTACAATTTAATTATAAACACGATTGTGAAATCCGTTTTGAGATCTCTTAAACCGTTTAAAAGTTATAGGGGCTTTCTGGAGCCCACCCCTCGCCATGAACACTCCTAAGACAGACGGACGGACGGACGGACAGAAGGACAGACACAAAGACGGACGAACGAATCAAAAGGTAAAATTGTATGCTGAGCACGAATCTGAAGCCGTTTTGAGGAATATTGCACCGTTCAAAAGTTATAAGGGTTTCCTCCATACCACCCTATAGCCATATACACGGACAGACGGACGGACGGACGGACGGACGGACGGACGAACAGAGGACGTTATACACTCCCTTTAGCGGTATTACTCGTATGTGGCACCCAGCGGCGCTCCACTTCCGGTACCAGACCGGAAGCCGGCTACCGTGAATCCTCGCCCAGTGTTGAGCGTAAGAAACCACATAATATTGCCTGACCCCTACCTCCTTTGTAGCTCCCTAATTCTTTAAGGGGTCCAGATACCCAAAAACTAACATCGGATTCGTGCTCAGCGATGAATCCTAACATAGATTTGAACATTTTACGGTTGTATGTCGAGGTCACCGAAATACCCTAAATTCCACCTGATGGTACCATCAGGGTAAAAATTTGGGTAAAAGGTCAAAGTTCAAGGACATCAATAAAACATCATTTTCCATGTTAGGATTCAATGCTGAACACAAATCCGCGATCCGTTTTCAGATATATTGCACCGTTCAAAAGTTATAAGGGTATAATGGACCCCACCCCCTCGTGTTTCTTACGCTCAAAAATACCAAGACTTTTTTTTTTCCATTTGGACTTATTATCACTTTTTATGGTTTTATATGTACAGTTACACTTGTCCAGCCATCCTAGTAGACTAGCTTTCCACCAAAATGTCTGTATTGCAACGACTTAGACGTAAAACTATACATGTATTCACACTTTAAACCCTTCGGACGTGACTTTTGGTCATAGTTTTTGACAAAATTCTTAGCGCAGCATCATTTCCTGCTTGTTTCCCATCAGTCTACACTGAAAACGCACACAAAATACAAATACAGACCAACAGGGGTTTCCTGCTATGCATAACATATGTTACAACATGCGTTACCGGTGCGTTTTGACCCTAATCCTAATCCTAATCTTAGCGCAGCATCATTTCCTGCTTGTTTCCCATCAGTCTACACTGAAAACGCACACAAAATACAAATACAGACCATCAGGGGTTTCCTGCTATGCATAACATATGTTACAACATGCGTTACCGGTGCGTTTTGACCCTAATCCTAACCCAAAATACTTGTACCCCCCCAGCAAACGATTATATCGTTTGCAACTACTTTGTGCCAATTAAATCCGACACTACAAACATTTAAAACCCTGCCAGGGTACGTGCCGTTTATGTAGGGTCGAAATAGGGGTAAAATACACTAACAGTACCCTGTTTCAAGTACCCCAAACACCCAGAAAAAAACGGTTAGCGCTTTCAATTTATATTTTTCTTTTTCACTATTCATCCTGTAACAATATTACACAAATTATATCAGATTGTAATTGAAAATAATTAATCGTCTCAAAATGCCGAATAAAATGTCGTTTCTTACGCATATTTTGGGTAATCTAACTTTTTTTTTTATATAACCCTTTAAATTATCTCCCCTTTTTTCTTGTTATGGCCCCTTAATTGTCTGTAACGCTCACGAAATTTGACCCCCATCTTATAAAAATAAAATTTGCGCACTTATTCCACCAAGAACCTACCACCCCCAGTCATTTTTCATATATTCTTAACAAGGGGCAGATAACTGTCCAGGGTTTTATATTTTATCGCCCCTTAACTATTTATAACAAATACCACCATTTATATCCCCTAATATAACTATTTATAATTTAAGCGTAAGAAACCCACTCGGCGTAAGAAACCACATACAAATCGTAAGAACCTACATCGGATCCTAACAGAGCGGAAGAAACAACATACAAATCGTAAGAAACGACATCGGATCCTAACTGAGCGTAAGAAACGACAAAAAAAGCGTAAGAAACCACATCCGACCAACTAATCCAAAAGCAAATCCACCGTGGTTTAACAACAAATGCTACGAAGCAAAAAAAGAGTTTAAAAATGCACGAAATATCTTTAACCGAAATAAATCAAACGAAAACAGAATAATTTTTTCGCAACGTAGAACTATGTTTAATAAAATAAGAAAATCCGCAAAAACGAAATATAAAATAAACCAAGGCATTAAACTTGAAAATATTGCAAAAACGCAACCCAGAAAATTCCGGAAATCAGTTAAAAAAGCGACAAAAATACAAAGAAACAAAATAACAATTTACAAATAAATGACCCCTTATTTGAACATTTTAATACTCTCCTAGGGGAAACACAAACTACTAATGAAGGCACAAATGAAGAAAATACTGAAATCACTTCAATACACGATCAAAATTTAGACAATGAAATAACGATACATGAAATACAAAAGGCCCAAATGAAATATCAGCAGAATTTATGAAGAGTGCATTTGATATTATATCCCCTTACCTGCACACACTATATAACAACCTACTTAACAACGCCGTACACACTGAGTGCTGGGGCCTGGGTTACATTATACGTATATTTAAAGGGGGTGATCCTAACTTAGCAAAAATTTACAGAGGCATAATACTCAACAATATATTAGCTAAAATGTATTCACAGGTTCTCTTCAACCGTCTTACAATATGAACAGAAAAAAAATGAAACAATAATAAAAAATCAGTTTGGATATCAAAAAGGTAAAAGCACTACTGACTGCAATTTCTTACTGCAAGCTATAATATCCAAGATAATCCACAGCGGACAGAAACTATACAGCGCATTTATAGATTATAAAAAATGTTATGATTAAATGAATCTTCCATTCTTATCGCAAAAACACAAAATATAAGCACCAAAATGGTAAATTCTATTAAACCATGTACTAAACTATCAACTCCGTTGTAAAAAACAATAACGAAGTATCGGACATCATGTACTCATACCAACAAGTAAAACAAGGCGACTGTGGATCATGTCTAGTGTGTATGGTGTTCGTAAACGATATTTTAAATAACATAAACTCGAATATTAATAATGTATTTTCAATCAATGAAATAAAATTATTTCTGATACTCTACACGGATGATCACGTTTTATTCGCAACATCACACACCGCATTACAGTTCAAGTTAGAAGATATTGAGGTATACTGCAATACATGGAAATTAAAGATAAACACATCAAAAACAAAAATAATGATATTTGAAAAAAGCCCTAGACATACAAATGTTGATGTTTTTTTATACAATGAAAAACTTGAGGTAGTCACATCCTTTAAATATTTACGTGTTTACTTTTTCAAAAATGGTAACTGGATCAGAACACAAAAATGCATCTCAGAGCACGCATCCAGAGCAATCCATAAACTATTTTCAGTTTTCAATCAATACGAATTTCAAACAAAAAACAATTAAAATTATTTGACGTATTAATATCTCCCTTCTTAACTATTCCGCTGAAATATGGGGTCAAAATAAGGCAAAGGCCATTGAACAAATCCATTCGAATTTTTTAAGAAAATTACTATGTGTAAAAAACACACAGCCTAGAAATTGAACAAGGTCGGAACTATAACATAGAAAGGTCAGACAGAAAATGTAATATATGTAACTCAGGTTTAATAGAAAACGAATATCATTTTTTTGCTAACTTGTCCATTTTACTCCCACCTAAGACGAAAATATTTTAAACCTTACTATTGTAGATGGCCAACTAAAATTAAATTTAAAACACTAATGTCCACAACAAATAAATATGAACTACTAAACATTGCAAAATATATCTACCATGCAAACACTCTAAGAGAAGAACTAATAAGTAACTAATTATTTCTACTATTGTTGCTGGTTTCCTTATAGACAATAAGGATATATAAGTTATATAGTAAAACAACATGTTTGTATACACTTGTAATTTATGTTTATGTCCAGTACTTTCTTTCGTTATCCACTGTAGTTCAACATTACATGTATATGCATTGTAACACGCACGCATATGATTGCACTAATTGTAAATATTTGTACAATCGTATGTGCATTGTAACACGCACGCATATGATTGTACTAATTGTAAATATTTGTACAATCGTATGTGCATTGTAACACGCACGCATATTATTGTACTAGTTGTAAATAGTTGTACAATCGTATGTGCATTGTAACACGCACGCATATTATTGTACTAATTGTAAATATTTGTACAATCGTATGTGCATTGTAACACGCACGCATATTATTGTACTAATTGTAAATATTTGTACAATCGTATGTGCATTGTAACACGCACGCATATTATTGTACTAGTTGTAAATAGTTGTACAATCGTATGTGCATTGTAACACGCACGCATATTATTGTACTAGTTGTAAATATTTGTACAATCGTATGTGCATTGTAACACGCACGCATATTATTGTACTAGTTGTAAATATTTGTACAATCGTATGTGCATTGTAACACGCACGCATATTATTGTACTAGTTGTAAATAGTTGTACAATCGTATGTGCATTGTAACACGCACGCATATTATTATACTAGTTGTAAATATTTGTACAATCGTATGTGCATTGTAACACGCACGCATATTATTGTACTAGTTGTAAATATTTGTACAATCGTATGTGCATTGTAACACGCACGCATATTATTGTACTAGTTGTAAATAGTTGTACAATCGTATGTGCATTGTAACACGCACGCATATTATTGTACTAATTGTAAATATTTGTACAATCGTATGTGCATTGTAACACGCACGCATATGATTGTACTAATTGTAAATATTTGTACAATCGTATGTGCATTGTAACACGCACGCATATGATTGTACTAATTGTAAATATTTGTACAATCGTATGTGCATTGTAACACGCACGCATATTATTGTACTAGTTGTAAATAGTTGTACATTCCCTTTTTGTTTAATAATGTTTGTATTGGAATACAGATATATTATATATATATTGAAAGATTGATGTTTAAAATTCATAATATCAATACATTCTTTTCAATTTTTAATATTATATGGTACTTCGACTTGCTGTGTTCGTGTGTTCTATAACTTATGTAAAATTGCGAATCTCAAATATCAT